>OW026316.1:11510000-12110000 GCA_932273695.1 Apotomis betuletana
GTATATAGATTTTATAATTGTATTATGAAAAAGTTTGTTTTCAGACATTTTGCGCGTAGCATATAGCCTGAGCGCATTTTTGAAAATGTCAACAAATTTAGCCGACCTGTATCATAGCAATACGGATAAATTTTTTTTTCAACTTTTCGTATTGCTGCCATGATTACCAAAAACCTGTTTTCAGACACTTTAAGTGTAGCATATACTCCCAAAAACGAAAATAACGTTTCGGAGTCGCCTGGCCGACGCCTCTGTTAAATGTTTTTTTATTAATTTACAGCCTTCATAGATATTCAAGAATCTCCCTTGTCTATTATATGTACTTTGACAGATGACAGATGTCATTACTTATTTCTTTTGTAAAAGTTACTCAAGTGTGCTTTAAATAAAACCAAAACTATCAAATCAATCAGTATTTAATTTCAACAGCCTCAGCGCTTGTTACGTTACTATTATACAGCTCACTCGCCAGCTGCTCCAAACGTTGGAACCATGGTATAATAATATACTCCGCCAGGTATTCCATTCCGAGACTCGCGAACCACGTGACTGACACAAGCCTACGTCATCATGCTGTTCACAGATTCTCAAACATTAAAATGTGGGAGAATTTTAACCAACGGTGAAAAATATTTAAACGGCATTAATTTTAAGTTATTCATGTAGAAACATAGGTAGTATAATAAAACAAATCTAATATATTCAATAAAAAATTTATTTATCTATACAAGAGAAACTTTTGAAAAACGAATCCACATCTAATCAATAAACGGTATTCGACACTTTAAGCTATTTTCGTTTTAATTTCTTCTGGAGTTGAATACTAACGATTTTTTTATTTAATTCTTTTAGTCTTATGTAACTATGTCCTCGTTGTGACTAAGCAAAGCAAAGTATTTTCTAATAAGCATTTCTATTTGAGGGTATTGTTTTTGACGTGCTTGTGTACAATATGCCGACGCGGTTGGCTCACTTTTTAAAGCACTTGCCTACTGAGCCGGCGGTCCTGGGTTCGAATCCCGGCCAGGCCAAGTATTTGTGTGATGAACTCGAATATTTGTGCTTGGGTCATGGATGTTATCTATATATGTATTTATATATTATGTCTATCGTGTCGTCGTATCTATATCTCAGTTTCCTTTTGTGCGATTTATTTCAGTCCTTCAACTTCAATGTTACGGTTTCGGGTAAATTCTTTGTTAATTATCATCTAATAAATTCAGGGTCGCAACGTATTCATTGGTTTGTAACAGAAAATTCAAGATGCCTCAATACGATTTTTAAATGATATCTGAGTATCGAAAAGTTGTCTGATAGAGAAGGTGCTACACTTAATTTGTCTGATATAAATTTTTTGCACATGTGGACAACTTATTTTATCATGTCCAACAATTTTCAGACATATTGCTATGATACCGATCGGTAAAATTTGTTAACATTTTCAAAACGGTCTCAAAATTTAATGCGTTCACATTTCCGTCTGAAAATTGTTTTGTTCGCATCAAATAACCAAAATTTACTAATAAAAAAGATTTTCAGACGTATTGCTATGAGACATTTTTTTTGTCTCATTTTTAATTTTTTTAAGTGATTTTACGGGTTTGCGCTACACCACTAACGTCTGAAAAATATGTTTCCGGTATCTCAGAACTATCATTCAACTACAGTCTGCAAATCAGACATATTGCTATGATGCAGTTCGGTAAAATTCTTTGACAATTTTGAAAATTCGGTCAGATCAAACGCTACGCGGAAAATGTCTGATATTGGTATTTTCGAGTTCAGGATAATCGTATCTATCGATTTAATGCGGTTTTGGCCGTATTGCTATGAGACAAAAATTTTGGTCGTGGGCTCTCGTACTATTACCTTATGAAACTTGCTCTACATAAAAATATATTATCTGTCTACTGACTAGAAATTTTTAGTTTCTCGATAATCCGCTACTAAATTTGTTCCTACCTATTGTTATTAGCGTCGTAATTAAACTTGTAATTGCCATTAGTCTGACCTGAGTGCATACACGTAAAGGTAGATTTGATTCGTTAGCGAAACTAGCATCACTTCCTATTTTCTTCTTAACCCTTAAATGCATGAATTAAAAAAACACAATATTATAAAATATTATATTATTTCAAATAAATGTTTCTAGTTTTCAACCAGTAATTCATTTTTGTTTATGTAAGCTGCATCTTACACCATGCATTTAAGGGTTAAGAAAAATGTAGGACAGTGATTCATATTTTTGTAGACAAGTTGCAAAGTATTGATAATTAATCTGATTTTGTTGATGCAAGAAGAAAATTGACGTAGCGATAGTTTCGTCCTAACCCTTCTCCTTACCACGATTACTGGGGTTACTGCATAATTCGTTATTTTTCTGAACTTCGCAACAGAAGAACAACACAAACAAGGTACCTAGTAGATGATAAAATAGTCTAAATATAACGTTTGTGATGACTGTTCCAGTTTTTTTTTATTTTCTGTCCGTCTCTGTGTGTCACAGCAGCGTTTGCATAACATTTTGATTTAGACTCCTGGCAATTTGTCACAGATTCTTAATGCATCTAAGGGCTTCTTCAGTGCCATACACGTGACGTTCAGTCATGGGGACCCGTGTCTTAATATAGAGTATTTTCTAGTATAATTGTGCGCAAGGTATTCACGAGCCGCTGATCGCATCTCCATTAGGTACTGCATTAGCGCACTGGGTGGATACTGGGTGGGTGCGGCGAGGACGTTGGGCTAAGTGTCCGGCGACAGAACAAGACGCTGTATTTGTGCCGCCAACGTGAACTTCGCAAGTGTATAACACTGTGGCGAGAGGTATAATGCCTATAACTAGTACAATTGTGCCTGAGGTATTCATGAGTTGCTGATCGCACTACATTAATTCATTAGTGCACTCGGTGCAATGAGGTGGCGACAGTTCTGAGGAAGACGTTGTGTTTGTGCCGCCAACGTGAACTTCGCGAGTGTATAACACTGTGGCGAGAGGTATAATGCCTATAACTAGTAGGTACAATTGTGCGCAAGGAATTCACGAGCCGCTGATCGCACTACTTTAATTCATTAGTGCACTCATTGCAAAGAGGGCGGTGGCAACAGTTCTGAGGATGACGTTGTGTTTGTGCCGCCAACGTGAACTTCGGGAGTGTGTAACACTGTGGCGAGAGGTGTAATGACCATAACTAGTACAATTGTGCCTGACATATTCTATTCACGAGTTGCTGATTGCACTACATTAATTCATTAGTGCACTCGGTGCAAAGAGGGCGGTTAGGTGGCGACAGTTCTGAGGAAGACGTTGTGTTTGTGCCGCCAACGTGAACTTCGCGAGTGTGTATAATGATAATGTCTATAACTATGTAGTATAATTGTGCTTCAGGTATTCATATTTGCTGATCGCATTACATTACTGTTTTAGCGTCCTTGGTGCAACGACGGCGAGTTTGCAAGTAGTGACACTGTTACCGAGAATTTTCGAAAACTTTCCTCATTTTGTATGGGTAATATTCTCGAGAACGTTCTCTCACCATATAGATCGGGAAACGTTCTCGAGAACCGCTCATCTCTATTCGCGAGGGTATGTGACTATAAGTTATACGCCGTTTATTGTGAACCAACAAATACTTTTTATTGCTCCTCACAAAGTAAACAGGAAAAATACAATTGAATAAATTACAATTAGAGGTATTGGAGGCATCTGACGGACTGACGGTCTTATCCCTAAAACATTCCTTTAGCCCAGTGGAAATATAAATACTTAGAATGCAGCTTAACAGAAGCATTAACAGATGCTTCTTTTATAAACCAAAGTGGCGGACCTATTTGCAAATAATAATAAATTAAACTTTACGCTACAATATCATTGCAGTAAAGGTATCAGTATATGTACTGATTGGATTGGATGTGTTTGATAAAGCGACAGAATTCAGTAATATTGGGAAAATATGCTACTGAAAAAAAAAATTGTTATCAGTAGCCCAAATATTAGCGGTTAGTTACATAAATCGAAGCACTGACTGTAACTGTGAAAATAAGTTAGGTATGTAAAATGAGCATAATTTTAGTTACTAAGTACTAAGCACAATTTGGTTATTTCTCAAGTAGTTAAACTAGTTGAGCAATTTTTTTTAGTGCGATATATTTTTATCGAGTGTGCCTTCGTCAAGAATCCCACTGAGATCAATCACGCATAGCAAGCAGTCGGCGGTGACTAATGCTCGCCGTTTAACTGTAGTAATCCATCCACTTACTTACCACCGCGACATGCCTTCTATACATAGGTATACCATGTGCAATGGTTCGAGTATGAATATATATAGTAGGTATATGCGGCTCCTAGTATCTGCGACGGCTTGGGCTAGCTTATAACACGAGGCACGCGAGCTACTGTGATGACGCAGTTAGCTTGGTTACAGTGCTGAACGGAGCGGGTTACTGAAACTTCTTATAAAGGTATATATCTACACAGTTTGTGTGGCACTGAGTATCTGCAGTACAGTTCTGAATCATTACTATCTACTATAATAAGCAACCACTGCGGTACCTCGGCCTTCCCTAAATAACACTAAATTACTGAATGTGACGGGTTATCCCAGCATCCTATGGCCGCATACCTACAAGCATTTTAACCGCTATTACGTGGTCGTTCATTTAGTTATTTGTTATATGCAAGGCTGCAAAGTTGTTATTTGGCGCGAGTGTTGAAATAGAAACCTGAGCGAGGGAAGCCATCTAAGATAAAAATAAATTCCTGAGCGTAAGTAAAAAAATCGGCCAAGAGCATGTCGGGCCACGCTCAGTGTAGGGTTCCGTAGTTGCCCATCCTTCACAATAGACGAAAATTACGAGAAAGATTTAAATTACGAGAAAGATTTCAAGCTCTATAAAAAGGTTGTAAACGCCAAAGTAACAGTAATTACTTATTACCCTCTAGAACTTATCGATTAAGTATACGCGCCTGATTGAGCGAAATGTTTTAATACAGTATGGCACTTAACTAATATGTGTAAACTGCTGAATTTATCAAAAAATTATGTTTGGAGACCCGGATTATTTTTAAAAGACCTATTCAACGATACCCCACACATACTTGTGTTAAAAACGAAAAAAAAAAATCACCCCCACTTTAGGTGTTCGAGAGGTAACCGAAAAAAAAAATTGTTTAGTTTTTATTTTACCGTTTTGTCGGCTTGATACATACACATACTCATACCAAATTTCAGCTTTCTATTACTAATGATCGCGGACCTAAGCCGCGGACGGACAGACAGACAGACGGACAGACCGACATGGCGAAACTATTAGGGTTCTTTAGTTCACTACGGAACCCTAACAATTAAAATATAATAATAATCATATTTACTTAATTTTGTTCTCTATGTACATATCAAATTTAAGAGATAATACACTCAAATCAAAATCAAAAATACAAGAAAAAAGCACACATAAAAAAATAAGAAACAGTTAATGCATCACAGAGAATCATAGTCATCGTGTTCGAAATTCAAATGAGTTTTGCACGCTAGCGGATAAAATAGACTTTTGCACGCAGATTTCGCGCTATAAACGGAGGTTTTCCTAACGAGTGAGCTGAAAAATGTATTTGTCTTATATTCTACTGCCATTAATGCCAAATAATTTAATGTTTCATCCAGGGATCGATACCAGTATTCATTAAAATTTAAATAACTTTCTAATTTCGCGTTTTCTTTCGAATGTACTAAATAGAATGTCGTTCGTTATGGATATAGTTATTTGAAATCGGCCCACTGCTCAGCCACAGTCCATAGCTCATGATATACAAATGTGTAATAATAAGTAAAAAAACCAAATTTGGATAACGGCATTTTGTATGGAGCCGAATAACGGTATCCAATCCCTGGTTTTTTTTTGTGCAAGTTAGAAGTAAGTGTTATAATCACCCGCGTCGCCCGTCACAGCGGCCGCGGCGCGCGGTTGCAGCTGGCTCCGTGGAAATGGCCGCTCTCGAGCCATAAAGGACCCGCGCCTGCCGCACCGCCGCCGCCGAGCTAAGACAGCGCTTAGCTAGAGGCATGCACACACGTCTACAGATGGAATCAGAAGTATTGTTATAAAGAACCCGATTGAGGAATTCTGTCGATTTTCAGGGTTTCGTACCTCAAAAAGAAAAACGGAACCCTTCTGATATCACTTATTTGTTGTCCGTCTGGGTCTGGCCCAGAAGGGTCCGTCGAGTCGAGACCCCTCCGGTCGACTCTGACCACTTCCTAACTTGTCCACTTCCAAAGTTGCCCACTTCCTAACTTGTCCACTTCCTAACTTGTCCACTTCCAAAGTTGCCCACTTCCTAACTTGTCCATTTCCTGACTTGTCCACTTCCAAAGTTGCCCACTTCCTAACTGGTCTTCTTTAATTTACCTACCTCCCAAGTTGTCCTGGGCTCGGAACTGGTACTGGTAATTTCTACCAAGTGAAAAAAAATAACATGACAGTTGTGAGTGTCATCTGCGTACTCTCTTGACATACCTGCAGATACCTATATTCCACGAGATGGCTTCACGTTATTTCTGTTTTTTGATATGAAGGAGTAGTCTACGCTAAATAAACTTGAAATCCAACAAACTATAATATTTCAAGTCAAGATGCTCCATCTTGACTTGAAATATTTGTATGCCTAACGGCTAGACATGGTGATACTGTTTTTATTAAATGTAAGACCTGTTATATTTATGTACCTATGTTTACAAATAAATGTCTGATTCTGATTCTGATATCTAAATACGAAGTTTGGGCCAAATCGTTAGAGCCGTTTTCGAGATCACGTGGAACATTTCTAAAGACTGGGCTGACAGGATAGTGTCATCTGAGTGATCTACAATCGACCTATTATAATTGTAAAACTGGATTTAAAAGTAAAAAAAAGTCATCAAAATAAAATATTTTAACACTAATTCAAAGGGTATCTGCTTTGCCCAAAGGTTGACTGGTAGAGAATGCTTTATGGCATTAAGTCCGCCTTTTGTACGAAAAGATTAAGCATTAGAAAATGGTCTGAATTGGAAGTAGACAGCTTACGAATTGACTGAATAGGAAGTGGACAGCTTACGAATGAACTAAATAAGAAGTGGACGAATACGGAACATAAAAAGGGACATTTTAGGAAAAGGACCTTGTAGGAGTGGACACATTAGGAAATGGACAATTTTGGAAATGGACGAAATAGGAAGTGGTCAGAGTCGACCGGAGGGGTCGAGACTAACTCGGGAGCGCGTAGAGGTATCGGTTGAAACAAAAACTATATACTCATGGTCTACAGTCCCTTGAAGCTGTGGAAAAAAAAAACAAATTTCAGGTTACCGTAAAAACATGATTAGGCCGTTTATGCCGCAAAATACGTAGGTATATTTCGACACTAAGGGAATCAATATTTATAGGGTATTTCCCGTTGACCTAGAACTATAAAATTTGGCAAGTAATACCGTCTTATTCTGCTACAAGTTCATGGAAAAATCCGAAAACTATACATTTGTAATTAAATCATAAAAATATAGTCTTTATTCAACCTACGTAAAACAGTTTTCCAACAGTAAAGTTAGTTTTGTCAGTCAGTAGATACCTACAGTTTGATATACAGTTTATCTTTTCGTAATATTTTATTTAATCATATTGCAAGGTTCAATCAAGGCGTCCAATACAGCTTATATATTAAGTTTGAGACTCATTAGCCATTTGAAGGTAGCAATGTTAGTTTTCAAAGTTCATAAGGAACCCTCGGTGCGCGAGTTCGACTCGCGCTTGACCGGTTTTTTCATGGATTCCATCAACCTCATCTCAATTCCGACGGGAATAAATCGGAGAGTTCAAGCTTTCAGGTTACCTTTGTTGCTTGTATTGTATTGTAGGCATACACCCCGAGCAATTAGGTTAATATGAATACCAATCAGAATATATTCTGAATCTTGGACCTGGGGGCTGTACGGCCTGTCTCGAACCTCCGCTATCTAAGTGATTACTTTGTGCAGATGTCAGCCTGGCGCCTACTGGAGGCTATGCGATTCACAGCTAGTGATGGAGCAATCAGGGCAATATGAGTAGCAATCAGAATACATTCTGAGTCTTGGAACCGGGGGCTGTACCGCTTGTCTCGAACCTCCGCTATCTAAGTGATTACTTTGTGCAGATGTCAGCCTGGCGCCTACTGGAGGCTATGCGATTCACAGCTAGTGATGGAGCAATCAGGGCAATATGAGTAGCAATCAGAATACATTCTGAGTCTTGGAACCGGGGGCTGTACCGCTTGTCTCGAACCTCCGCTATCTAAGTGATTACTCTGTGCAGATGTCAGCCTGGCGCCTACTGAAGGCTATGCGATTCACAGCTAGTGATGGAGCAATGAGGGCAATATGAGTACCAGTCAGAATACATTCTGAGTCTTGGAACCGGGGGCTGTACCGCTTGTCTCGAACCTCCGCTATCTAAGTGATTACTCTGTGCAGATGTCAGCCTGGCGCCTACTGAAGGCTATGCGATTCACAGCTAGTGATGGAGCAATGAGGGCAATATGAGTACCAGTCAGAATACATTCTGAGTCTTGGAACCGGGGGATGTACCGCTTGTCTCGAACCTCCATTATCTTAGTTACTTTGTGCAGATGTCAGTCTGGCGCCTACTGCATGGAGGCTACGCGATTCACAGCTAGTGGTGTAGCAATGAGGGCAATATGAGTACCAATCAGAATATATTCTGAGTCTTGCACCATGGGGCTGTACCGCTTGTCTCGAACCTCCGCTATCTAAGTGATTACTTTGTGCAGATGTCAGCCTGGCGCCTACCGGAGGCTACGCGATTCACAGCTAGTGGTGTAGCAATGAGGGCAATATGAGTACCAATCAGAATATATTCTGAGTCTTGCACCATGGGGCTGTACCGCTTGTCTCGAACCTCCGCTATCTAAGTGATTACTTTGTGCAGATGTTAGCCTGGCGCCTACTGGACGCTACGCGATTCACAGCCAGTGATGGAGCAAAGAGGGCAATATTGTCTTGGACCCGGGGGCTGTATCGCTTGTCTTGAACCTCCGCTATCTAAGTGATTACTACACAGTATATTTAGCACCACTCTAACTAGCGTCGATAACTACCAACACTCTCTAGCGTCTTTCATGCACTATACTGGATGGAAAGGGATTTGGACTGGATTCAGGGACCATGGTATGTGGAACACTACTATCCTTTTACTTGATCGCTCCCTCAATGAGGAGGATCGTTACTCTTTATTTTGTATACCAGACGCTACTTGGGTACGCTCTGCATTGATAAAGTCTAGTGCTGATATTTAACTCGGACCTCGACTGACCATCACTTAGGGTTTGCCTCTACATTTTACCCACTATCAGAAGATTTTAACACATCGTTCTTACCAGACGTAACTACAAAATGGTAACGCTGGTAACTCTTCGATTCCAGAGAACTTTCATCTGTGAAATTAAATTTGCTAACATTTTATAGTATCGCATAGCTAGCCAAGGGTCGTGGCACACGAGACGTGACTGCGTAATCGCGAGCGCGCGGATTAAGACGGGCGGCCACCGGTCAGACCTCCCCTCCCACCTCCCCCCACCCTCTCGGGTCGGAGGCGCCCCCACAAAGCTGGATGAGGCTTGTGGTCGGAGCATTGTGCGCGTGGCAAAACGACCAGACATGACGTAAGTCGATAAGAGGCTTCAACCTGAATATTCGTAGTATACTGTCTTCCAAGAATCACATGGCAGACATTGTTATAAAGCGCTCGCTCGAAAATAGCATAGCTGTGGTACTAGTCTAATAGGATTCCTTTGAATCAAACACAGCATAAGTTTGTATCGATTGCGTTCCAGCACCTCTGAGCACAACTGTGCCATGCGACTCATTCTCACGCGAGATATACTACCTACGAGGGGAGGTCCAAAAGTTCGCGGAATGGCGGACTTAATAATCGAATACAAAGACGTTACCATTTTTCTTTTCCGATATAATCCTCCTTAAGGTTAATACATATAACATTTGTTTGATCGGGAAATTATTTTTTCTAAGCCTACAAAATAATAATTTTTGTTTTTGCTGTCGAAATGAGCCGATATTGCGTCCTTTACTTCATCATCGGTGTGAAATTTCTTTCCCCGCAACTCTTTCTTCAAATTTGGGAATAAATAATAATCACTTGGGGGCCAGGACCGGGCTGTAAGGGGTCCAATACTTTGAAGCCACATTTGCCCAGGGCAGCTGTCGCAATACGGCTCTTGTGAACTTGAGCATTCTCATGAAGTAACAGCACACCCTTGGTTAACTTTCCTCGCCTTTTTTCTTGAATACATTGCCGCATATTGCTCCAAAAATCTTGCGTAGTACTCTCCTGTTATAGTGACACCCTTTTTTTGTAGTCAATCATTAATACTATACCTTGACAATCCCAGAATATCGTAGCCATTATGTTTCCAGCCGATTCTGACAACTTGAATTTCTTAGGTGGTGGGGTACCCTTCTTCTGCCATTGCATTGACTCCTGTTTAGACTCAGATTCAAAATTATGAGCTCAAGTCTCATCTCCAGTAACAATCCGCTTCAAAACCAACGTAGTCTCTTCGCCACACCGTTCCAAAAAGCTGCTTGACGCGTCGATTCGTTGTTGTCGCTGATGTGGCGTAAGCATTCTCGGCACCCATCTTACACTATCTTTAGTCATGCCGAGATGTTCATGTAGGATCCTGAAAATGGAAGTTTCTGATACTCCAACTAATGTAGAAAGCTGTTTCTTCTTCAGACGGGCATCTTCCAATGCAAATTTCTCAACCTTTTCGACAATGTTTGATGTGGTGGCCTCAGCAGGCCGTCCCGAGCGAGGGTCGTCTTCAATGGACTCTCTACTAAGTTTAAAGAGACCATGCCATGACCTAATTAGTCTGAAATATTATGGTAGGTATATATACTCTTAATGAGTTCGCAATTAGTGCTATATTAAAAATTATGGTCATCCCCACTCCCATCCACTCCATTCCGCGAACTTTTGGACCTCCCCTCGTATCTCTTTTATTGCAGTACTATGAGATATTTAGTGACAAGTGAAGCTATGTCGTGCGATAAGAGTCGCAAACCATAGTTGTGCTAGACGGGCTGAACCATTAGCAGAACGGTGACAAATGTTGACAAGTTACGCGATAAGTTACGCTTACCCAGCTGAATTGGGGCTTCTAAACGGGCCATTTTTGCTGCAATTTGTGGCCCGGCCATTATTGGCATCTTGCTCTAGCGTAGGGTGTCAGAGAAGGACGGTCATAGTTACCGGCCACAAATTGCAGTGAAATATGGCCCATTTAGAAGCCCGTTAATATAGCCACGTAGTATAACAAGTCAATAAAAAACGAGAAGCTATCATACTTTTTTTTGCTTATATCCAATTTTGGAAATGAAGTAATTACTTTTGAAAGTAAAAGTTAATCCACGGATTTGTAATTATTTAAGAAACCGTTAGTGATCAAATATTCAGCACCCCCTCACAGCTCAGTGAAACCAAAGTTAACTTTGACGTTTCCTCGTTTTCAATCAGTCCTCTAATGAGATTCCGCCATCATAAATACCCAGTCACCTAAACACGGAAAGTAATTCCTGGTAATTCCTTTGAATGAAAACCATCCCACTTTTCACCCCAATTTCAGTACTTTTAAGTTCGTGCTTATGTCTATCTTCATTATTATATCATCCGAAACTGCTGGATAAACGCTTCTCCTCTTTTTTGCTTTGAATTAAAAAGAAACTTTTCCCTATATTAAAAGTTATAATTTTTCATGCAATTTGGCCTACAGCTATCTATTAATATGCATAGTATAATAACACAAAACAATACTAACTGAAAATCGTATAGTAGTAAATAAGTTTCACGCGTGCCATCAATGTTAATAGTAGGTAAAAATAATTATAGTAATGGTCTGACACCGACTTCAAAAGGTGATTATAATTAAATCGGTAAATAAACGGATTATTTTTGGCTTTAACTGTTTATTTTTGAAGGTGGTTCGATTGTTTGAATAATTATTTTTTGTTGTTGTATGAACTCATAAGTCATAATAATGAATTATATCCACACTGTTTATTAAAATGATCAAATAATTAATTACCGCGATATAATCCGTTTAAATTATTTTATTTAAATGAGTGACAATCGCAGAAATCGTGGAAAATATTAAAAATTGGGCAAGTGCGAGTCCGACTCGCGCATGAAGGATTCCGTACCATAATCTATAACAAGTTTATTGTATGCGAGCCCCCCTTAAATATTTATTTTATTTTTAGTATTTGTTGTTATAGCGGCAATAGAAATACATCATCTGTGAAAATTTCAATTGTCTAGCTATCACTGTTGTTGAGATTCAGCCTGGTGACAGACGGACGGACGGACGGACGGACAGCGAAGTCTCAGTAATAGGGTCCCGTTTTTACCCTTTGGGTACGGAACCCTAAAAATCACCAAAGTTAACTTTGATCATGATCAGTCTTCGTTTTCAATCAGCCCGGTTCTAATGAGAGTCCGCCATCTTAGATGCCCAGTCACCTAAACATGGGAAGTAATTCCCGGTCGCTCCTGAGGCTCCGTGGCGAATGAAAACTACTTACGTATCCAAATATTCAATACCCATTCCGGTGCAAATGCGGATTTCCTTGGACACTGTTGAGACACAAAGCCGCTGGAAGGGCGATGTACGCTTTAGGGGAGAAATAGTAAGATCCCCTAGCGAAGAAAATCGACTACTATTTTTGACATTAGACCATTGATAGATCCTACCGGCTGCGCCATATAGTATCTTGAAATGAAATAACTCTCTTGAAGTCTTCGAAGCTTTATTATTGGTTTAAGTTAGGAAATTAATACAACATTCTCTTAAAGACACGAGCAGTCGATGTTCTCCGTTTCACAGGTCATAGAAAAAAGGTGTCAAAAAAGTGTTATTTGGCTAGCTCCATTTTCGGGTGCGTTCTGAATTCCGATACTACAATATTCTATTTACAGCAGTCTTCATGGATAATTATTTCGGGAAAAATCTTAACAGCACAATGCTTCAGCGCCATTTGTTGATAACATTTTTTTTGTCCGCTTGTCACGCCGAAATGGCTGGCCGAATTTTAACCAATTTTAGTAAAGGGATAATTGGACACCCGAAGATGGTTACAGGATACTTTTTACCCGACTATGATAAATAAAAAAAATATGCCGACGAAGTTGCCCAACTTCGTCGGCATATTTTTTTCATTTATATTGTTGTTACGCCTAGAGACTTCATACATCTCTAGGATATATTAAGTTTCTAGGTCCATTCACTGCTGCCTCTGGGTACTTACGTAACGCTGTTATGCTTCGATATTTACCCATGACGGAGGGTTGCTTAAATCAAAAGATGTTGTTGTTTGATTGCACCAAAACAATCTTTCCTATACGGGTTTTCTCCTTTCATACGCTAAAGTATAGTATAGCCATAAACGCGTGTATTAGCGTGTTATATTTATACGGCCACGAGTATATTTCAACTCACCAGTCGTAGTCCAATTAAATGTTTGCTTTTTCTAAGTTCTTTTTTTTTAATAGGATGTTATTGCAGTTATCGCTGCCTAAACTGCCTATATCCATAGGTACCGATAACTGCTTAGCATCCGCTTACGATGCCAAAAGCATCACATAGGTACGCGGGTTCTCTGTCCTGTGACAAAGGTTCTCAAACAAACATAGTACGCTTAACATTCACTGCTTACTGCTGAGGGCCGACACATGGCCAAAAAATATAGGATTTAATGCCCCAAGAAATGTTAAGGTTTGCATAAAATAGAAGTTTAGTGAGGTCGTAAAGACCCTCGGCCCTTCCAGCGAGTGCGCGTCCGCGGGGCCTAACGAGCGGCCGCGCGCCTAATGTCTTCATTTGTATTCAGATTTACCTACGCAGATACATGGCTACGTACGCTGGCATGGTAAATGCGGAGATAAGATCGTGCGCGATTCCCGGCCTTTGACTGTTTTAGTAAGGACAATACTTAAATGAGATGGTTTTAGAGGTTTTTTTTAATGTGACAAAGTAGGCATTTATTTAGTACGAACCGGAGATACATACGCTGATTACGCGATATTATACAACACATGACAATTTTTAGTTACGAGGCCGTTGGGTGGAAAGTAGTTTATAAACATTTTCAAAATTATAATAATAAAGAATTTTAAGTTTTTGGAAGATAAATAAGGATGTACAATGAAGTATCCCATGGTACATTAGACATGGCTGCAAAATGTCTACCATTCAAATATAATAACTTACCTATTAAAAATGTCATTTTAATTTGGTCAGGCATTTTAAAAATCGCAGTTAACCACGTGTAGCATTCCTAACATTTAGGCATTTCACCTAAACAGCATGTCATTTTGATTTACCAAAGAACATCCACAAACAACGTGCCAAAATCAACCAATAGCGAAAACAAAGGAAATCAACCCAGAACTACGGCCGCAGCCGAAATGTCGGCCCGGGAATAGCAATCAGCGTCTTCGGAGCAAGAGAATTAAAAAAGGATTCAAAATTTCAAATATGGCGATCCCCGCAGCAGCTGACTCCCCCTATGTCCGGCGCCATTTTTTGCCCTTTTTAGTCAGAGCCCTAGTTGCGAGTTATTTTTCTCGCAGCTTTTCCCCGCGATTCCGCTTGTATGGAGTATTATGCTGGCGGCTAAAATTGATTTTGTCTTAGCCACGGCTACTCTCAGAATCTTCGTTTTGTTTTAGGCAAGACATGACTTGTGATTATCGAGTTCCACGTATTACACGGTTATCTATGTATGTCACTCCATGTAGAGAATGTTAGAAGGACTAGTTAATATTTATGTGTATGTTCTTATCTTAGACGCTTAGAAATAAATAATATAACCTAATGTGAAGAATGTATAAGTATAATAAAATAGGTGCAAAAAAAGTCTAGGTTTACGAGACGTGTTTTTCTAAGACAATGTTTAGTTCACAACGGTTTATTATAATTTAAATTTTAACTTCTAGTTGTAGAGCTATATACTTTGCTCTATATATTTTATGTAACAATAAAGGAAAAGAAGACGTATGTAGACTGAATTTACCGACTGATTTAAAAGCAGGCAATGTCAACTGACCAAAAACATCGCTAAAACGTCGAAAAAACAACGTGATCAATTAAAATTTATGAATTCTGTACGCGTGTTGTCATAGTCTGCCGACAACCTCAGGCAACCTCCACAGCCTACCCCCTAGACAACCAGCGGGCAGACCCAGACAGACCTACTTACATACATATTACCCGCAACTTTGACCCACTTTCAGCGGCAACTTTTATTGTCTACAACTTTTGCGCAGCGATATTTAACTCGTAAGGATTATGGGTTATGGATAATGGTTAATAACTTGTGAATTTGGTAGCTCTATTTGTTTGAAATAGTCTGTTTTGGTCTGCTTTAATGATTTATTAAAACAATATTAGGCGGCTATAATAAGTTCTTGTGTCGTTTTTAGGTAAGCTGTTACTTAGGGATAGTTAGAATGTGTTATCCTCAATACGATAATGAAATATTCACCAGTCAGTAATGTGTACAAGACCAAAGTTTACTGCGTCAATGAAAGTAATTCAAGGAAGCATGCTTACTGCAAGCATTCGCATGTAATGTATCATATTTATTTTTTGTCATGATTTCCATATATTCTTTTCTCGCTCGCAGTTCACGATCCTTAAAAGAAAAATGTAAGTAGGCTTCAAACACAGAGAAAATAAGTAATTTATAAAAAAAAAACATATCTTCCCTAATTATGTTTGCATCTATAAATAATATTTAGCAAAAACTTATTTTAATAAATAGGGTAAGAAAAATGTTGAAGTTGGTTTTTCATTTCAATGTTTTTCAGTTTAGGTAATAGGTACCTTCACTATTTAAAAGTTAGGTAATGATGATACTATAAAAGTTTCAAGTGTTAATGAATGATGTTAAATCTATTATCGTCATTTCGTAAACAATTACAAACAATTTTCAGAATGTAACGGGAAAAAAAACTTCTATCCATTAGATACTTCGCCTGGAAAATATGAAACAAATAAAAACACGAGGCCCGCAAAGGCAAAGCCTGATGTAAAAGCAATAAAACCAAGCAGAATAAAAGAAAAACTGCGAGCAACACAGGCCGCTCCTATAAGAGGAAAAAAATACCTCCTCTGAAAGAATCGAGAACATAAAGCTAACTCAATAATCATAATGAGGCAAACGTCCAATTTACGTTTACGATTCGGCAAACATTTCGCATTAAGAAGACAGCGGAAGCACATAAAACAGCGTCTGGTGCGGCGAGCGGGCGCGGGCTCTCTCATCAGCGCCCTCGCGGCATAAACAAGCGGGAAAAACTCCCTGAATAATAATTAGGGTTCAAGATTAGGCGGCTGACGACGGCCGATTCGACCTCTCGCTATTAATTACGGTGCCCAAGGCAGCTACACGCTCGGATATATAGGCTCGAATTTCCGGGCATATACCTAACGTATACGTGGGCAGCGCGTCTCGCGCCCCCGGCCTCCCTCGGGCGCCTCCCCCGTCTAATTGACGCCGCACCGGACGGACGACGCCCGCGGGGACGCGCGCCGCCATCCGGGCTCCGTGCTCCGAGTACGATTTACTACATCGGCCGATAATCTTTTCTTGATGACACACCTACGTAACGACCGCCGGATTACGCGCCAACTTATTGTTCACGCGGCCCCCGCCAAATCTATCCGACGATTTCCCAACTTCTGCATCTGAATTTTGTCAAGTTATCTCGCGGTTATGAGCGGAGGAATAAAACTGCACGCCGTGTTTATGCTCGGCTCTTTGGCGTGCCGCAAGAATAGATGTGTTCAAATGAACGCGTTCCTTTGTTTGAATTTCGAACAGATACGTTTCAAAAAGGCGTGTCTTATATTCTCGGCGCATTGTCTCATGGTAAACGACGTGCAAAAGCAGGATTCACTATCCTCCTATTATTCGTCGTTAATTCCTGTACCGCTATTGTCGGTGCCGGTACAAACGGCTGCAGGGAGCCGAGGCCCCGCGGCGCGCTGAGCCGGTGCGAGTGTTCATTATAGCGCAGCGACTCGCTGCATGAGTCTTATTAAGTTTCAGTGAGCAAGGTGTCAACACAGCGCTGTCTACGAGTTTCCGTTCCCTTTGGGGGTACTAATTAAAAACGTTCTACGCGAGCCGGAAGACCGGCTCGCGGGGCCGGCGGGGCCGGTGGGGGCGGCCGCGGGGGTCCGCGTAACGTTCGCACTAATTAATAAGGGTCCGCCGATATTGATTTACGAGTCGCCTACCCTACCGCGTGCCGCGTGTGCCGAACCCCGAGGAATAATCGACGCGAACCCAAACGCGAATTAGATCCCGTCGATTCCCGAACGGGTTCGCCGGAACCGCTCCGTGCGAACAAAGAAAATTTAATTAAAACCCGACATTCGATTATGCAACAGACGCTTTCTTTGTTCTGCGATCCGTGAACGGTACAAAAACTTACCGTTCTCACTTCGAGCGGGTCCTAATTCTCACCTAACAAGCGGGGAAATAAATGTTTAAATTGAAAATGTGATTTCCCCTTTATTCGTTAGAGATTCTGGGGCGTAATGAGCGGCGCACCCTAAAAAACATTACCGAAAATTCCCAATTTCCATTTCCATGCTGGCGTTACTCGCGACGAGAAATTTGCATCGGAAAGAAATGCAAAAAGAGCAAGATATCCGCGGACGCCACCCCACCCCCGCGGCCGCGTGTGTGGGTGCGCCCGCTCTAATGACTACCTCGATAGTGTTCTGTCCACACTGCCGATGGATTAATTTATGTCATATAGTAAAGAACGGGAATAATTTTCGAGGATTGGAGAATGGAGGAGCGAAATGATTCGGATTTACAGTCGCATAAGTCGAATAACCTATTTCATTCGTACCTGCACAGTGCACATCAGTCGAGCAGATGTCTTTATTGCACACCTACCTACCTACGTAATAATGTAGACTTTTCATGATCATTTAAGGTACAAGATGCTTTCACATAAGATGCTAATCGTAGCTTCAATATGGGCAATTTAAATATACATTTCAAGACAGTTCAACGGAATTTATTGTAGGTACATAGTCTGTTTATAAGTATCCTTAAAGTTTCCATACCAGACTGTACACCGTTTTTTCAGCAAAACATAACCACCTTAAATGGTTGTACATAAATTACGATACCCCATTAAATATTTCATTAAAGTATCGATGGCTACGCCATTAAAATAGCTCCGCTCAATAAGTGACATCCTATATTAAAACGCTGGATTTTTACACTAAATGAGTTTTACAGGGCAGTTATGACACCAACTGCCCGCTTGGCCGCTTCTTAAATCAAGCAAGCAAGTTGTTTACGTATAAAGTTTTTAATTTTTATTGCTTGTTGTTGTTGTCATGTCATAACTGTTCGCAAGAACTAGGATTCTAATACCTATCTTTGTCTAGACCGAAATTCCTTTTAAAAACTATTCAGGTTGTGGAATGGGCTTGATTATATCATTATTAATATAGCCACCACCGACTATAATTGCCTCCTACGCTGACCTTTGTTTTATCGGCCCAGTATTTGCGTCCATCTTCTGCTAATTTGCACGGCTCGTAACCCGTCAGTGGGCGTATCAAGCCACCGAGGCTTCTAATGTCGCAATATTAAGGCATCATTTGGGCTTTAAGTATTTGAATTTAGATAATTTTCAGCAATAGAACCCTAATGGATTTGAACCTCTAAGAACGTAATAGGTAATTGTTATCTACTATGCGTATACCTTGTTATACTTAATTTAATTTATATTAGCGTTACTGTCATGAAATTCACAGACAAACATAATCTAGACCAATGAAATCAATAATATAACTTGTGTCCCCATCATGTTTTTAGGCGTGAGACAGGATTTTCCAAAAATCTTTTCCTAAGACTGAAGTATTTGCGATCGTAGCAGTGGGACGAAATGTAGCCAATCAATAGATATATACACGAAAAACAAACAAGATATTTTTCACTAAATAACTGCGGCCTGTGTATGAATTCCTCGCGATAAAAATGTAGGTAATATAACGAAAAACAAACAAGATATTTTTCACTAAATAACTGCGGCCTGTGTATGAATTCCTCGTGTTAGCGATCAGAGAGGGAGCAGGTTAACATTCTTCAAACAACGGATAAATTATATATATTTATTATAAAACATAATATGAAACAAACAAGGGAACACACTAATAACTACAATTATGCACACACACGCACACCTCATGTTATCACTGCGAGTTACACCAGCCGAAAGAGAGCCTGGCGCTCTGGCGCAGCCCTTTTACTGATTCTCAATCCCCGCCGTTACACCGCCCGTGGTGGGACCCCGACTTCATCCTTGACGAGTAGATGGCGCCACTGGCGGCGGTGCAATGCTGATGATGTACTTGCACCCGCCGCCAACACGGCCATCCTGAGCTGGTGCCTGCCCCAGGCACCTCGAGAGTACATTCTATAATAACAAAATCACCATTAGTATTAAGTAGCATAATTTTTTCCCTATACCCCTATCATGATTCCTGCCGATTTTCCCTATATCCCTATCATGATTCCTGCCGATCCTAACATAGCTCATTTATAAGCACACCTAATAAATTTCTTAGCCTTCCAATTATGACATTGCGGTTACACTCATACTATTGTGATGACTATTATGCAAGTTACCTTTACAGTTCTATCTGAACTCTGCTTAAGCGGCGTTAACCAAAACCAACTATGCCTCACTTAAACCAGCCAGATTTATCACTGTTTGCCGACACAATACCATCACTTAGTTCGGTGTAATAGCAATAGCACATACCACGCGATAAATGTATCAAAACGACAATTTAATAAAGCATTTAACTTGATTTGTCTCCTACAAATATATATAAGTATTACTGTACAAAAAATTATATGCACGTATTCAGCTTTAATTATCATAATACCGAACAAACTAACGTGAACCCGATGTAGAAATCTATCAAGTATTACGATACGATTGCAACATGAAAAAAACAATTTACTAAACAAATAAAAGGAACACAAAGAAGACTAATATTTAATCTTAATGTTTTTGTCCCACAATTTATTCCCAATGATATCTATAATATTCATTCAAACTTCTTGAGTAATGACGTAGTAAACGACTATTAAAGAAATTAAACACTAAGCACCTACGTAAATACCTAACATACGAGTGATTCGGTTTATTATTCACGGGAACAAATGAACGCCTGTACACCCAATGACAAATATCCCTTGGCTTGCACTACGATCATAAAATGTTCCACCAAATAATACCACCAAATAACACCACCAAATAACACCACCATATTCCACCATGAACACCCCTTTGCACGCAAATAAATTTACACACTTGAGCATATAATGTGGGATAAATTAGCATCTAATATCAACAAACAATTTCCACCCCAAGCAACTCGTTAACCTCTCGAATTCATGTACTTTTGTCTATTTTATAAAAACAAATCAGTACGCTCGGCTTTTCCTGACCTATATTATATGACAATGTTACTCACAAACATTCATACACTTCCTATCAGTCAATTTAGCGACAATTCTATCTAAAATCCTCCTATGAATTATCACGATTGTCCTATGAATTTTGTCACCTAATAAATCAGTCGTTCCATGAAGGAATATATCCCGACCTACTAAAAAAAGCGATAATAAAGCCTATACACAAAAAAAACTCTCAAACGGACCTTAACAACTATCGACCAATCGCCCTACTGCCAACAGCATCTAAACTTTTCGAAAAAGCAATGTGTGACCGTGTGTACGCGTTTTGTGAAAAATTTAATATATTCGACGACAGCCAGAATGGGTTCCGGAAAAAACGATCGACAACTGTAGCCGTTTACAAATACATACAAGAAGCCATAAATACCATAAATGCAAAAAAAATACGCAGTCGGTGTGCTACTTGATATGACTAAAGCCTACGATAAAGTAAAATACAATATATTATTAAATAAATTATACGGTGTTGGAATTCGTGGTCTTGCTCACGACTGGTTCAAATCCTACTTAAAAGATAGGGAACAGTTTACGGAGATAGAGTACTCGGATGCAAATACCGGCAAAATAACAACAGCTCGATCTAATAGAAAGTAGTCAATGCCTCAATCCCTCAAGGAAGCGTTATTGGATGTCTGTTATTCCTTCTTTACATAAACGACCTTCCGAAAATAGTAGATGAAACTTGCGTACTGTTTGCAGACGATATCTCTCTACTCACAGCATGTCAAAATAACACTAACTTAAACGCCACACTTCACTCCTTGTTAGATAAAATAACCAACTGGATGAACGACCACAACCTCGAGATAAATTACAATAAAACTAAATTAATGACATTTCACTCTCATCAAAAGCCCCGCTAGATATAAACTTCACCTATAACAATATTCTGCTAGAAGTCGTAGATGAGTTCTCCTTACTAGGACTAGTTATAGATAAGCATATCAATTGGAAAGCCCACATAAAAAAAAATAAGAGCCAAATTATCGAGTTTCGCATATGCGCTACGTGAAATAAAAAAGACCACGAATATACAAACGGCGCTCGCCACATATTATGCCTATGCCAACTCATGGCTTACCTACGGTATAATTTTATGGGGAATCAGTACAGAGTTCTCCTCCATGTTTACCCAACAAAAGAAGTTAATAAGAATAATAGTCAATATAGGTAACACAGAAACATGCAAGCCACACTTCCAGCATCATAAAATTCTTACGTTGCCGTGTATCTATATTCTCGAAATGTGTAAATTCGTTAGACAACAAAATAATTTATTTAAGAAAAAACATGAACTTTCTACAACGCACATTCTGCGACAAAGAAATAAACTTCTACTGCCAGCATCTAAGCTAAAAATACATTCAAATAGCACTTACGTCATGGCCATAAAAATTTATAATAATTTACCAAATTCACTGACCAATGAAATTTCTGACATGAAAATATTGAAACAGTTACTACACTCGAAATGCTACTACGCTGTCCAAGATTATTTAAATGATAAATTAAAATAAGCTTTTTGTAATTTATTTATTATTCTTCTAATTATTATATAGTAATGTAACGCCGAATAATTTCTAATTTAAATTAATACTTAGTTACCCAGAAGGTACGATATTTAAAACGCATATGTATGTTTGAAGTGTAATTAATATTGCTGCATTGTTAAATTAATAATTATCAACATTTTATAGTTATGTAAAATAGTTGTACATAATTATTTAAATTAAATTCTATTCATAATGTTTTAGTCTGTAAGAAATTGCAATGCTCTAACAGGGTTTCATGTACCTACATTATAATTACCATACCATCCATTGTAAAATGAACATGATTCGCAATAAACGATATGATATGATATGATACGATTAAAATAAACCCTTTGTTATACGTAACAACGTAACGCATCGAACAGCCGTTAAAATTACCTCATTAAACGCTATATACCTTGCATACCGAGTCTAACCACATCAGAATAAACAAAATATTAATCCCCAGTAAAAATGCAACCTCTGATTAACAAAGAAATGATAAATCATCGCGACAGTTCTTCCGTTTAAATGATTTTCCTTTAGTTAACGCGGGTAGCTACAAAAATATAACCGAAACACTACCTTCTTTACTATCTCGTAATAAATTATTTTCTTTCAATAAACTACCTACTTTAAATATATCTGTAATTTACACTTATAATCATTTTGTATACGAGTACGAAAATTTATGATTTTCAAAATTCAAAATGTTACCATCGCAATATATTTGGCTTAATACACCAGTCATCAAATGCCATTTTTAGCTTTGTCATGAATATTTGTCTATTTTACAGTAACTAAGTCTTTTTAAGTTTCCAACACCTATACCAAAGTACGAATGAAAATGTTTATCAGACCTTACCAGATTTTCTCATCGATTTCACATTACGTATGGGATACATTTACGTCCGCTGCGTTTCTCACGACCACCGCTGCTTAGCTCCACGTCCACATGAAGCTCTGCATGGATAATGCCTGCTGCACCAATCTTCACCACAATGTACAAATCAAAATCAAATATATAACTTTTAAACGAATGTGTGCATAATATCTTTGAGAGAAAAAAAAAATATCTTTTATACGTGGGTGTGAATTCAACCTATCCCACTACTGATGTTAGCGATCAGAGAGGGAGCAGGTTAACATTCTTCAAACAACGGATAAATTATATATATTTATTATAAAACATAATATGAAACAAACAAGGGAACACACTAATAACTACAATTATGCACACACACGCACACCTCATGTTATCACTGCGAGTTACACCAGCCGAAAGAGAGCCTGGCGCTCTGGCGCAGCCCTTTTACTGATTCTCAATCCCCGCCGTTACACCGCCCGTGGTGGGACCCCGACTTCATCCTTGACGAGTAGATGGCGCCACTGGCGGCGGTGCAATGCTGATGATGTACTTGCACCCGCCGCCAACACTCGCGATAAAAATGTAATATAAAGAACGTATTTAATTACTTTTTTAGACTATCTCAACCACAACTTTAAAATATTAAAGAACAGAAGTTCTTTCCAAATAGCACAGGGGCAGTAATGAAAGCGGACCAGCGCCTCTAGCACAAACTGTGATACGCGACTGTTTCTTGCGCGAGAAATATTACGTATCTCTTACTTCGCTGTACTGTGAGGTGAGAGAGTGACGTGACATGCCTTGATGCGCAACAAGAGTCACGTAGTTGTGCTAGACGGACTGCTCATCTAGCACGACTATACTTCGCGACTCTTGTCGCGCGACATAGTATCACCCGTCAGTCTCTTACAGTACTGTACAGAAAGAGATAGGTAGTATATCTCGCGCGAGAAAGCTGCTGCTGGTGAATCACAATTGGTCCTGCGAACAGCCAAGTCCCCAAGCGCTGCGGTACCCTTACCTTACCATGAGTTTACAGTGACCGTACTCGCTAGCGACAGCGTAATCAATTTGTATGGGGAATTGTAGTTCTACAAAGTAACCGCTGGACTATTACTCCCCTCCATACAAATACATATAGTCCTCCTTGACGTGTCCGTCAATGGCGAACCTGGCTCCATGACCTTCACGAGCGGCGATCATGTGCCCGAATATGGCTTGCAAAACCAAATTTGGTTTTAAAGGTTCTGTTGCACGGCGCGCAATGCAACTCACCCTTGTTGTAGTAGATATACGTATAGTTAGGAAGGCTTTGGACTAGTCTTTATGTTAAGGCGTTTTGCGTCGAGGTCTTGCAAGCGACGCTTCTCAAAAACAAAAAACACACGTTAACTCATGGTAAGATTGGTAAGGGTACTGATCGACACGTGCCCTGCCCGCTGACTCATTTACGCCTAGAGAGGTGCCTTTCGCGCGAATTCTCGACAACAACGTTCTGCGTTTTGTGATAAAAATGTTTCTGTGTACATACTCGTCTCGTAAAAAATAATAAACGGTCTCGAGAACGATATAACTTAATTTACCGACTACGCTTTCAGAACCCACGTCGTATTAGCGATGCCTCGTGTAGATATAGATAATTAAAATTGTATACTGAATCATGTTTAAATTATAGATTACTATTTAATGAACTGCATCGTAACAAATCCGAACTTAATGCTTTAGGGCGTAATCATTAGTCAAACTACAGATAGCAAGTAAGATGAATCTAAAATGATATAAAACAGTTCGTCGAAAATACTTACCGATGCGATAGTCGATCAAATACATTGAAGGATATAATTGGCAAAGCTTATACAAATTCATCATAATCTCAGTAATCGTAGAAGTATGACCATCAACACTTATTTTGTTTATTCTTGCTTGTATACTCGCTTGTATCATAATGAAATTTGGGCGTTATGGTGCAACGCATCATCAATTTATCATCATTATTATATCGACCCGAACACATCCACTGCTGGACACGTCTCTCTAATCTCTCAACAGAAGGTAGTTTCGAATTAATCTTATTATAACTTTTAGGTGTAAATTACCACCATTTTCCCTTTTAAGGCTGCCTGTCCACTGAAGCGGGGCGGGGATAAACCAATCAGGTTGCGTCTTTGTGATGCCCAAAATAAGTGCATTTAAATCTGAGGAATGTAATTGGTCTATTTTACACAGCTCTGCTCCAATCCGCTCCAGTGGACAGGGTTTCAAAACGTAAAAAAAATACATATTTCAGCCATTTAAAATGTTCGCGAGCTCTACTGTACCGCCCCTAGAGCCGGTAGCCTATTCTGCGGTTACTTATACCGGCTAAGGGACGCGACGCGACGCTGCGCGCACATTTCAATAGAGCGACTCAAAATTATACTTTATTTACTACATTAAAAGGGACACATTTCATCGTGAGAATTCAAAATACGTTGCGCCACGCAGCGCTGCGCCTCGAGATGCCTCGCGGCGTAGAGCGACGCATCGCGACGCAGCGGTGCATCGCCGGTACGCGCGGCGTGTAAGAGCGGCGCTGCGCCTCGCGAAGCCGCGCGACGCAGCTCGACGCCGCGAGGCGCAGCCTGAGGCCGCCGTGGCGACTTGTCTCTACTATTTCCGTCCAGTCTTCGTGTAGAATTTATGCAGTTCGGTCGAGTGCTCAGGTGAAAATATAATGACGGCGAGTAGACACGTTCCGCTGCACCGCGCGGCGTCTCGCTGCGCAGCGAGGCGTCGTGCTGCCAACGATTTTACGCTGCGCCTCGCTACGTTGCGATGCGTCTCGCGGCGGCGCGCGGCGCAGCGCGAAATCACCGGCCTCTTCCAGTATCGTCGCGTCGCGTCGCGTCTCGGTGTGAGCTGACCCTTAATGTAAAGTTTTGAAAGCAAAATCAAATATATCTTACGTTCACTTATAAGATCACAAGTACTCGTCCGATTTATTTAAATTAAACTCGTGACAGCGCAGCGCAGATATACTCCACTGCACTGCACGCCGCACGGCGAATAAAGCATTTCCAGGGGCCAGATTCGAAGTGAAAATTATAGCCGAGAATGTCGCAGATACGAGTATGACCACTATAACTAGTGGCTTTGTGTGCTGTAATAAATGATTATTTGTAATAATAAGTTGCGTTAGAACTGTGCGTTAGTTGTCTTACTGTCCGTTTGTACCGATTAAATCATTGTCCTCTATAAAACGTCATGCTCAGTTTTTTTGACCAATAGCATATTTCAAGGAGATATAGCCTTATTACTCCTAATTTTGGTATCTTAGTCATATTATTATATCTTTATAAATTTCAACTTGTTCACGCAGTTTCAATTTGGACAATGTAGATATACGAGGTAATATCTAACACATATTTACGTATGAGACACAGCAAATATACAATACAATACAACAATACTTTATTGCATACCAACAAGAAAAATATTACATGACAAAATCTTTAATTAAACAATGGTAGGCGGTCTTATCGCTAAAGAGCGATCTCTTCCAGACAACCTATATCACTCAAATTAATTGCTACACTTCTGTCAGCTCACGCTGCGGGCGAGCACACACATACCTAAACACACAATCAATGTGTACATAAACATAGGTGACCCGAACATAAAACAACTATATATAGTTACCTACCAATGTTAAATTGAATATTGCCCCAGGCTCTTGCCCATAAATTCGCCTTTCGGGCGTTTCGGTGCAGCAGCCGTCAAAGCGAAAATCGTAAAACGGGAACTAGACGATGGTCGTTTGGTCGTCGGTCGCGAGTTGACGCAGTTGCTGAAAGAGCAGTCAAGGACAGCGTGGACTGAAGAAGTGCAGTTAGATTATAACCATCAGTGCAGTTTTCGGTACGAATCTGACACCTACTGTCTCATCATCATATTAGCCCATACTAGACAGTAGACGTCCACTGCTGGACAAAGGCCTCCCCCAAAGTTCTCCACAACGATCGATCTTGCGCCGCCCTCATCCAATTTCTACCCGCGATCTTAACCAGGTCGTCGGTCCATCTTGTTGGAGGCCTTCCAACGCTGCGTCTTCCGGTCCGCGGTCGCCACTCAAGAAACTTTCTGCCCCAACGGCCATCGATTCTACGAGCAATGTGCCCCGCCCATTGCCACTTAAGTCTGTCTGCCATTCGTGCACCGAAAATCCCCGGGGTATAAGCTGAAACGACGATTTAGCTATTATATATTGATAATATTTATCAATAAGTACCTATATTGATAACGGTTGGCGTCGAAGGGGGAACAAATAAGTTGATTTGTTTGCTGATAGTTTATAGTAAAGTTTTTGGTAGTAAAACCACCTAGCATTTTTAGCTAAATCGTCGTTTCAGCTTCAGCAAACAAACGAAATGTCCGGATGTCCTAATGTTTGGATGTTCTCGTCTACAGATCGCTATTCATCCGATTATCATGAAATTTAGGCTCAATAATTGTATTGATTGTTTTGATTTACTTTTTCGACTTTTGAAAATGTACAAAAACATATTTTCCGTTTTAAGCTATGCAAAGATAGACACTTTATTGCCTATGCAAAAAACTCTTATTCACTAAGACTCTTTATTGCCTTGTCTTTTCTGACAGTCTCGTTTATTAAAAGAAGCATAAATGTTATTGCACTTATCCATGTTCATAAAAAACTAGGTCTGGCAGCACTACTCTAGTCAGTTCTTTCTTACATAGCTTAAACACTTGCGAGTTGTTCCAATGCGTCGAATGGCTAAAAATAAAAATAGTAATCGTAATGTTGGAGATTAGTCCAAGCTCTATAACTAGCAATATACTGTTTCCGAGAACATACCCGATGCGTGAAATGGGGTATGTTCCTGTAAGCAATGATGTTAATTTTGTCTCCCATTTAGGAAATATTCCCGGGAACAGCACGTTACTATCCATAACCCCATTGATTGGGGTAGCCATTTCCGTCAGTCGTAAGGTCGCGAGCATTTTTATTAGGTCTCTAGCTTAATAAGCAAAGTGCCTGGACCCGCGGCGAGACGTTACGGTTATGGGATCGGCTGCCGCGGCGAATTGAGCAGTGGCATTAAATACACGGTTGACTTTTTGTCTAAGGTCTAATTCGACTAAGCGATATATATCTAAATTGGGGATAATTTAGATATAGGTATATCTCGGATTTATCGTGACCATACAACTGACATATATAATTTTTCGGTGTTAGAGCTGCATCAGAACTGCTTTTATGCAGCTGGGTTGCACTTCAAATGCTATCCGTTTTAACCGAACCTTAATACGTTCGGATTTAAAAAGGGATCTTTATATTTTTATGGATTCAAACCCCATATCAACGTCATTTGAAAAAAAAAACGCATAAAAAGCGTTATAACGAAACGGCTCACAAAATTCCACGAGAAATGGTTGAGAAATGCGACCTGTAATCGAGAACAGTTGGAAAATTGGATAATTGGACATCCGGACAAATGGTGAACGCGTTCCTAGCTTTGCTCTCTTGGTCAATAATTGCCCTGTTGTACCTACTCTACTGCTTTTCACAAATACCGCTTTTCCTCGCACACTCGCCGTATCCAGATTGTGAATGTCTCCCGAAAGCAATAAGACACCGCATAGCCGTAAAAGGACAGTTTTATTTATTTAAATACCGCGACGGATAACGGGTGACACCCACCGTCTCCGGAATCTGATTAGTTTTAGACACGTCTGCCAAAAGGTGTGGATGTTTTACTACCAGCGCTGCAATGAGCTGTGTCTCGCACTTTCAAAACGTCTCACGTATATAGGAAATGTATCGATACATACGACGTATCGAACGAGATCTCTGCAGCTCGCGAAATGGCGCAAGTTACGAGCCTTGCATTCACAAGCCTCATTTCCGGGGTGATAAAGAAATTCCTCGGAATTCACTCGGGTAAAAGAGGTCAGGCTGATTGGTTTTCTGTTTTAGTTAATTTAGTCCGTATCGATTGAACTTAAGCATTTTGGAAATTCATATCTTAATGCCTGTTTTCAGCAAGCTATAGGTGGCAACATTCACTATTATATATTAGAGGCATGTACTCAGAAGTTAGTAGCTAAAAAAAATATGAAAATGGTATTTTTTCTCTGGAAGTTCAAAGCCAAGTTGATTTAACCTTTAGGTTTCATTTCATGACCAAATATTTGCGGATTCATAGACACAAACTATGCATAGTATATCGGGTGATCAATCCAAATGGGTCAGCAGGGAGAAGTCAGAAAACTATAAGAGATAGGGAAATCTGTTCTTCCATCCACCATGGCGTCGATTTTAGATATAAGTAATAAAAACTGTTTTTTTTTTATAATTTCATACCACCCATTTCGATTGGTCAGTTTTCGTGAGCTTTACTAAAGAGTATCGGGTCACATAGCCGTATCGGCCGTTGATACGCCCGACCGGTGCGGTGTCCGATATTTTTCGGCGCTCGCGGCCCGCAGGCCGGATGCCCTTTGTACTAGCGCTGGGATATACTGGGTGGCTCCACTAAACCGAAACCTCGTAACTGACAATATTCTGTAGGTTGCATATCGTCTGTTGACAACCACCTACGTATCTCACTGTCAATCTACTTACTAAATACGAGGTTTTGAAGAGCAGTGACAGAAATTTTAATGAGTTTTGTTTATCACCAGACGATATGAGAAAGAGGGTTAATTGGTTTACCCTTGTTTGAAACAACCATCACTTATTTATGTTGACGTACTATTTATTGACTGACAATATTCAACGGAGGCTTTATTTCTATTCTTAAAATGAGAGCAGCGTTTGAAGATTTTCGTCACTAACCAAGTGTTGCACAAAATGATACCTAAAGATTTTTCATACATAAATGAAAACAAATCAGTATCAGTGTTTCGAATTCTATACCGATTTAAGTTCTCTTTGCGTCTATTCTAAATATGTCAACGGTGTAGTTGTTTGGTTTTGACTCGTAGCAATAATGTTGTGTGCTGAGCGGTATGCGGGTAACCCGCTGCTCGATTGAACGAAGCTTGTTCGCACCTCAGCACTACATAGCTAGTTTCACTTGTTCACTCCTTATGGTTCTTTCATTACTAAATCACTGCAGTTGTTTGGTTCTGACGCGGAGCAATGCTGTGTGCTGAGCGGTATGCGGGTGACCCACTGCACGATTGAATGACACAACGCCTGTTCGCAACTCCGAAACTACATAGCTAGTTTCCCTTCGGCTTGAGCTTTATTCTTTTTTCCTATGCGGAGTTACAGTACCACAGTCGCAAAGTTACGGCGCGGCAATATTGGGTATCGGGGGAGTAGCATGGAGTTGGAAATTCGCTGGACTATTTAAAAGCCAGCCTGGTAATCCAAAAAGTTCGTTCAATTCAAAACAACACCTTTATTGATTATCTAACTTGAAATAATGACAATGCGTTTTGATACTCAATTATTACTACTTTACACCTCGGGGTACAATATTCTGCTGCCCCAATCCAATTCGAAAAGACAAAAGATCTTTATTGGAATTAAACTGGGATATTTTCGTTTGACTTAATACGGCAGTATTTATAAATATGTTATACTGTTTAAGTATTCTTGTTACTTTTTGGCTTATTTTTTGTCTAAATCCATACTATAATACTATATACTATATAATATACTATATATACTTACTTACTATACTATATATATGCTATATACTATACTAAGGACTGTTCAATTTACTAAGCGGACACTCTAAAACCTCATTGAAACTTCTGATTTAAAAACGATTGATAAACAATTAACGGCGAGGACATTAGATAAGCTATCAACGTCAATTGCTACATATTTGGTCTTCCAGTGTCAATTATTTTTCACAATGGAGCGTATTAATTTGGAAGATCGCAAATCAATTGTGCACACGTGGTGTACCGGGCAGTGTTCTCTGCGAAAAATCGCAAATATGCACAAGAGTTCAAAATGCGCGGTATTCCAAATCATTAAAAAATTTGGAGAGTACCATACGCTTGAAGATTTACCGAAATCTAGGCATAGAAGCGGTCCGGCAAATCCTCAAGCCGACGAAAAAGTCATGCGGCTGCTAACATCGCGAAATTATCTATCAGTTCGCGAAATTGCTAAAAAAGCAAGCGTAAGCGTAAAGACTGCTCAAAATATAAAAAAGAGGAATAATATACGGACCTATAAAAAGCAAAAAATGCCGAAGAGAAGTGCAGATCAGAAGTCACGGTCAAAAAAAAGACGCGGAAAACTGTATAACATCTTACTAAAGGATAAATCTCGTTGCATTTTAATGAACGACGAAATGTAAGTCAAATTGGACTGTAGTACATTACCGGGACCCCACTACTACAATGCCGTCGTTGGACAGCATGTGCCAGATGTGGAGAAACCCATAAAAATGGATAAATTCGGGAAGAAAGTCCTTGTTTGGCAGGCAATCTGTTCTTGTGGCCTTAAAAGTGCATCCTAATTTGCAACAGGAACCATTGGTGGCGAAATTAACAGAAAATAATGCATTCAAAAACAACTACTTGCCATCTATCGGAAGCATAACACCCCGCCTTTGTTTTGGCCTAACTTGGCAAGTGCCCACTATGCTGGTACGACAGTGGAGCTACTAAAATCAAAAAACATTGAATTTGTTCAAAAATAATTCAATCCACCAAATTGCCCGGAGCTCTGTCCTATCGAGCGGTACTGGACCATTGTGAAGAGGCACTTAAAAAAGGATGGCCGAGAAGCTAAATCACTGGATGAATTCAAACGAATGTGGTTTGCAGCTTGCCGAAAAGTAACAAAAAGTGATGTGCAAGCACTTACGCGTCATATCCGGATAAAAGTCCTGAAATTTTACCGATGTAATTAAATTCTTTTTTTTTCTATATTAAATATTATTCTGTGTTTTCGTTTTAAAAACATTTAGCCAAATAAAAGTATATTGTCAAAAAAATCAATATTGCTATGCTATTTTTAAGTGTCCGCTTAGTAAATTGAACAGTCCTTATATATTACTATATACTATACTATACAGGGTGTAACCGACAGCGTACCGAAAACGAAAACTGTAGTTTTAGACCATAATCACGAACTGAAAACGAGTGTTCATTTTCTCGGAAAACTCAAGGATAAGATTTTCCAAAATAAATTATAAAACTCGACGCGCAATGTATTGCGTCCAATTCTCTCGCGTGCAGACGCGCGGGAGGGAGGCACGCGGCAAGCATCGACCGGTCCGGGCGCTCCCCATTCCACTCACGCGTCAGCGCAAAACATACCGTTACGCCAATGCGCATCGAATGACATGAATGAATGCAACCACAAAAACAACGCAACCACAGATCACAACTAGTGTACTACCTAACACCAATAACAACTGACCGATAAATTAAAACAGTCTAACAAGATTTTCATTCAAGCAAGTAAAGCAAATAAAATGTGCGGGTAGGTAAACATTATTCATGCGTCCGACCGCAACCGACCGCGCCGTCCGGGCTGCGCGAGCGCACTGACTGGTCTGGCGGATCAATGACCGGCCAGTACCGTTATCTGCCCACTCCACTCTCTGTGTTGTACCGTAAAGCTTACATAATACTGTTTGTGATACATTGCGTGTTTTGCGGAAAATGCAATTTTCATGCGATTTTTCATGAAAAATTGTTACCGATAGAGTTCGATTAACGGAAAAATAAAGAAAAAATGAAAACTCGCGAGGAAAATTTGTGAATTTTCTCAAAGAAATCTCCACGATTTTCCAGGCCAGAATAATGGTCTGAAGCCATGGTTTCAGTTTTCGGTACACCGTCGGTTACACCCTGTATATTACTATATACTATACTATATATACTATATAATATACTATCCATCCATACTAATCCATACTATCCATACTAATATTATAAATGCGAAAGTGTGTCTGTCTGTCTGTCTGTCTGTCTGTCTGTCTGTTACCTCTTCACGCTTAAACCGCTGAATCGATTTTGATGAAATTTGGTATGGAGATAGTTTGAGACCCGGGAAAGGACATAGGATACTTTTCATCCCGAATAAATTTAGTGTCCCCGTGGGATGAGCGGGTAACACCGTGGGGCACAGCTAGTATTATAAATGCGAAAGTGTGTCTGTCTGTCTGTCTGTTACCTCTTCACGCTTAAACCGCTGAATCGATTTCGATGAAATGTGGCATAGAGATAGTTTAAGATCCGAGGAAGGACATAGGATACTTTTCATCCTGGAAATTATCCCTAAAAAGATTGAAAAGTGAGTAAGTAATTCATGATGACATTGATGACCCTGTAGGAAATGTTATTATTACACCAAAAGCACAATTAGAGTAGTAGGGCCTCGTGCAGGGTCCGTCCGGATTGTTACTACCGTCTTGCCTGCTAACCCACCGCCAAACAGCAATGTTCGCATTGTTGTGTTCCGGTGTGGGGGTAAGATAGCCGGTGAAATTACTAGCATAGAGGCATTCCATCTTCGTCCTCCGGGTAGGCAAGCACTTGTGACTCCTCTGGTGTTGCAGGTGTTTATGGGCGACGGTAATCGCTTTCCATCAGGCGATACGTTTGCTCGTTTGCCCCCTATGAGATAAAAAAAAAAAAAAAAAACAATTGCTCTTACATTTGCTTAGGCGCTTTTAATAATCCCTTTTATTAATTAAGGTGATTAGGTGGATATCTATCGTGTTGTACGAGGTTGCTTCCATACTTCCAAGTTCCACGCGGACGTAGTCGCGGGCAGAAGCTAGTGTTTCATAGTTAGAAATTCTTTACTTCGTTAAAGTTATGTTTACAAAACGAAATGTTTTAAATGTTCACGTCTTTAACGCTTAGGGCAAGACAATTTAGTGCAATAACGAACTGACGCTGTAGCATTGATAGGAGAATCTGCGCCAACATCTCGCCTATAGCAGTGAGGTAGCAGCACAATCGGGCGCCGCAAGACGAGCGACCGCAGCGGGCAGCTTTGTGCGCGCTCGCTGCTAAATTACGACGCGGGCGACGTGACGAGCGTAGCGATGAGCGGACACAGACCTGATCATGTTTGCGGGCGGTGATCTTTAACACTGAAGTGAAGCGTCGCTGATTAACTACCTTTATTAACTATCCTACCGGCTGCGCCATTTACTCGCCTATACTAAAGCAGTGAGGCGGCATCGCAATCGGGCGCCGCAAGACGAGCGACCGCAGCGGGCAGCTTTGTGCGCGCTCGCTGCTAAATTACGGCGCGGGCGACGTAATGAGCGTAGCGATCAGCGGATACATGTGACGCAGACCTGATCAATGTTTGCGAGCGGTAATCTTTGAGACTGAGGCATCGCTGATTAACTATCCTACCAGCTGCACCATATACTTGCCTATAACAGTGAGGTAGCAGCAGAATCGGGCGTCGCAAGACGAGCGACCGCAGTGGGCAGCTTTGTGCGCGCTCGCTGCTAAATTACGGCGCGGGCGACGTGACGAGCGTAGCGATTAGCGGATAAATGTGACGCAGACCTGACCAGTGTTTGCAAGCGGTAATCTTTAACACAGATATGGAGAAGCAGAAACATCACAAAGGCCACTAAAATGCGACTTGTCAGGGCATTAGTGTTTCCCATATTTCTTTACGGTGCTGAGACGTGGACATTAAGGGAAAGCGAGAAAAAGAAGATAGACGCTCTAGAAATGTGGTGCTGGAGAAGGATGCTTGGCATAACCTGGACACAATTCCGAACCAACGACTCAATCATCCAAGAACTCGGCATTAAACAGCGTCTTTCTTCCATCGTCCAATGTCGTATTCTCACTTTCTTCGGACATATCACACGTCGAGAAGACACTTCTGTGGAACGACTTGTGGTGCAGGGGAAAGTCGAAGGCACTAGAGCGCGCGGTAGGTCACCGATGCGATGGACCGACCAAGTCAAGAATACACTCAATGGTCCACTCCACGAATGCACAAGAAGAGCTACAGTACGGGAGGAATGGCGACGGATTGTAAAGTTTGCTACCAACCCTGATGTGACGACCACGACCACTCTGACAAGAGTGTGACGACAAAGAAGAAGAATCTTTAACACTGAGGCGTCGCTGATTAACTAACCTACCGGCTGCGCCATATACTTGCCTATAACAATGAGGTAGCAGCACAATGGGGCACCGCTAGACGAGAGACCGCAGCGGGCAGCTTTGTGCGCGATCGCTGCTAAATTACGACGCGGGCGACGTGACGAGCGTAGCGATGAGCGGACACAGACCTGATCATGTTTGCGAGCGGTGATCTTTAACACTGAGGCGTCGCTGACTAACTAGTTATCCTACCGGCTGCGCCATATACTTCCCTATAACAGTTAGGTAGCAGCACAAACGGGCGCCGCAAGACGAGTGGGCAGCTTTGTGCACGCTCGCTGCTAAATTACGGCGCGAGCGACGTGACGAGCGTAGCGATGAGCGAAGACAGACCTGATCATGTTAGCGAGCGGTAATCCTTAACACTGAGGCGTCGCTGATTAAGTACCCTAATGAACTATCCTACCGGCTGCGCCATAAACTTGCCTATAACAGTGGGGTAGCAGAACAATCGGACGCCGCAAGACGAGCGACCGCAGCAGGCAGCTTTGCTTGCGCTCGCTGCTTAATGACGATGCGGGCGGAGTAGCGAGCGGAGCGGGGAGTGCGATAGCCATTGAAGGTATAGGTGGAACAAGAAACACATCACAATTGATTTTATTCGAAAACACAATGATTGAGTATCAATGAGGCATTTGAATTCGATAAAAATACCACACAAAAGATTAGGTAGCAAATAAGTATTGGTCACTTAGAATAATGTTTGGTATCTGTAACCAAACCATTACGTGGTTTCCATCAAGATGATATAAGTACCAATTACCACCTTAGTATTTACCACAGAGGTTTAGTATACAAGTAAATTTGATCCAAGTGGAACTAGGTACCATTTATAAAAGGGCGCTCATTTTATTTAATTTCGGGTTGCATTTGAATACTTATAGACAATACCAAATTCGTCTATGTGGACTATGTGGAGTTATGTTATCAATCGTTGTTATAGTTTAGCATAGCTAATAAAAGCAATGTCATAATTAAGTGTAGTTACTAATATGATTGAAAACTACCTCCCGCTCTTTCAGCCACTAAGCCCTCAGTCTCACCCGCCCCAGGCTCGAGCGTCAGGTGCCCGTATTTTGGTCGCTTGGATCCGACTAGCCGTCGCCGTTCAGTTTATGTAACGCGAACACATAGCTTATACCTACTCCGCTATACATACACCCTAGGTACATAGCCTGCTTCGCTTCGTCGAGCTTCAGCTCACCTTACTCGGAACTACGAACATGAATACTGAATAACCGTCGATTGTAAAACAACTAGAACAAATGAACCGATGCGAGTAAAAAATCCAACCCTTCGGGTGACGGGGGGGTTCCGTGAAAGGTAAATTCTTACGTGTGCGAGGGGAGGGGTAGTGCGCGGGTCTATTTCGCAGTAATCTCGTGACGGGAGCTCGCGTGTCGACGCAGCTAAAATACCGTATCACATCGTGACACAGCGGGCAACGAAACAACAAACAAAAAAATTTAGTTTTAATGTCCTACCTAAACTACATACTAGCCTTGCCTTTCCTTGTCAAATGTCGAGTTGTAGGTACATGCCTAAGGGGTATGGAGATATGTCTAAGCTCGGATGTGTCAATAGCCTCGATATTTACGGTTTAAACGAGAATGATGTCCGAGGCAGAAATGGAGACAAAAACGGGTACTATCATTATGCTAGTGTTTCCCGTCTCAGGACGGGGTGATGGTAGCTGCACGTGGTTTGCTTTCATCAGTAGCGAAAAAGATAGGTGTGAAAAACTTTATCCATCAATGTTTTAAAAGTTGGTAACAGTTCTTATTGGGTAAGATATGCAATCAAATCGTAACTTTTGATAGAGTCTAGCGTCGGAGTTCCAAATGTTTCAAGAAATAGGTAATTCATTGGTTATGCAGTATTTAAGAGAAGTCATCCATCGAAGGTATCAGTAACCAATGATGTTTAATAAAAAATACGTTATACACTAACTTGACTAACTGATAGCAGATCACGGCTGCACACATGGACATTTTATTTGATTGTTTACATACCCCCTACATTATCAAATGAGTAATAGTAATAGACAATGCATTATTATAACAATAAACAAAAAGAGACAGCTAGAATAATGTTTAACCTCTCGGAACTGAGAACTTGATACATAATTATCATCGACGCATCCGGCACTTTCGTGAGAACAACAAAAGCGTTGCCATAGCGTAAGCTACATTTGACTAATGTTAAAGCTCCTTATCCGTTCAAAAATGCTGATTGCTTTAGAAATTTTCCGCTATGATCAAACATGTTTCTTATCAATGTTACTACTTAGAACAGGGCCATTGCGATTTATTGGTGTATATTTGAAACCTAATTGAATTTTTCATTGATAATGTTTGTTAAATATTCATGAATAGAATAGATAAAATTCATGAATAAAACGGCTTTTTTAACTTATTTTCGACTGCACGCAATGAAAGCAAATAGCTTTGTTACTTTTTAGAACTCAGGGAAAAGTATTATTCACTTCAAAAAATTGGCTAAAATTATCAATATTTGACATAATATGAAAAACATAAATTTTAAAAGGAATTAGGGCTTCGCTTTTGTAGCGCTAAAGTAACCTTTCTACTTCAAAATATCATTTCATGATTGGTCACCTGTTTTACGTTAGTAAGTATGTAAGTACTAAGTTTTTATTTACCAGTTTGAAAAGAAAATCGTACCTAAGTTATCTAAACTCCCCGGCGCTGTGTGGAGTGCTGAGTCGCGCCGGCCGCGACCGGCGACTCAGCTCGTTCCCGAAGAATTACACACCGCCTTAGCGGTCAGGGAAATTAGATCGCGACCTTTCTACATGCGCACATTTTACGGCCTGCGACGGACTTTGGAATTGCTGCTCATTTTCTGTTCCACAGAAACTTAACTACCCATATAGGTAATATGCGTACTGTTGAAATGTATGCGTCTATTTTATGTATGCGATTATTAGAATAGTCATATTATTTGTATGTCAGGTATTTTTGTTTAAATTAGCCTCGTTTAAATTTCTTTGACACAACATGTACTTTGTAAACACCTGTTTATTTATGTATTAAGTATGTTAATGTAATTTTATAATTTTATATAATTTTCCTCGATCATCGCCTATATTAGGAAAAAAAACCTGAGTTGAAATCTGTATCTCAGCTCCACTTCACTTTTGTAATTGGTCGACTCCGCACTTCTCCGCTCCGCTCCGCATCAGTGGAGACGCACCCTTAGTGTCATTCTGTCTAGAAAACCCAACTTTAGCTTTGGAACTGCCACATTTTAATACTCATGACAAATGGACTCGCCTAATTCCGCCTAGGCACACTTGATCATAGCTATTAAATTATAAGTAACCAAAAAGCTAAAATCAATGAATATAACGCTATACTTAATTACCGAGTCTAGTCTAGCATGACTGAACGTCGATGCATTGCAATTTTAGTGCCGCTCTGTCTTAAATCCTCAGCTTTAGGCCTGCCACCTTTGACTCCAGACAAATAGGCGGGCCTCATCCTGCCTAAGCTAAATAGCTTATATTAAAGTACTTCGACTCTATATCTCTATATGAGTTCCCGAGTAGTCGACGTTTTTTCTATTGTTTTGTAATTGTATGTATAGGTCGACCTTTATCTGTACATAATATGACAAAACAATACCTGTATTACACAGCTAAATCATAAATAACTAAATATTTAGAGCCAATCTTACAAAAATGTATTTAAAATTTTACGTAGAAAAAACATAAATTACTCGGGACCCGGGAACGAATGCGTGTGAATGGGCTCATCTTACATACAAAATTTGGCCTTGCTAAGAAATGCACAGGACCGCTAACTTTGTAAATGTCATAAGCATAAATAAGTATTGACACCTGACACCACAAGCAATATCACTGTTTCAAGCTAATACTGAAATATGACGGTAAATGAAATAATAATGAAATCTTCTATATTACCTACATTAAGAGGCCTTAAACCTTTTAAAACTCTTTTTTTTGTGATTATTACAAATACAAATATTGATAATTTCAACCAACTTTTTAAAATGAAAGTAACATGCTATTTCATGCTTATTAGGTACATCGCGTGCAGTCGAAAAAAAGATTAAAAAAAAAGTTACCTACTTACTGCTAATTCAGTGAATAAAGGATTTTGACCTTACAAACGGTCCGGTAGTTTTGAATTTTTGATATGTTGTCTAGGATGGTTAGTCAGTGTTTAAAATGCAAAATGCACAATTCCCCCCCCTCCGCGCCCGCCGCCATATTGAAAAAACAGGCACTCTCTTCATATTTTTGCTCATATCTTCCTTTAGGAGCATGTTAGCTAGAAGAAAGCTTGAACAATGTTATAGAGAGTTAAATTTACTACATTTTCCATTTTATATTTTGTTTCTAGAACAGATAGTTACGGAGATATGCACATTTAAAAAAACTTAAGAAATTGCAATTTCCAACTCAAAAACAAACTTCTGGATTATATCTTCGTTTAGGAGCATTTTAGCTAGAACAGTGCTTGGGAAATTTTGTAGAGAATTAAATTTACCATAATTTACATTTAAAATTTTGTTTCTAGGACAGATAATTACGGAGATATGTAAAAAATAAAGTCACATTTTCCGAAAATGTATGTAAAAATGGACATGAGTTTTATAAGCAATTATATTTCCTACGTGTTTTAATGTGTCCTAGACTAGTCCGTAACTGAATGACAGCGTTCTAAACCAAGAATTTTGAGAAATTTTCGGAAAATTCGACTTTTCCTGTTTTTTAAATGTGCATATCTCCGTAACTAACCGTCCTTGAAACAAAATTTGAAATGTAAATTATAGTAAATTTAATTCTCTACAACATTGCCCAAGCTTTGTTGTAGCTAAAATGCTCCTAAACGAAGATATAATACAGAAGTTTGTTTTTCAGTAGGAAATTGCGATTATTTACGTTTTTTTAAATGTGGATATCTCGGTAACTATCTGTCCTAGAAAAAAAATATAAAATGGAAAATGTAGTAAATTTAACTCTCTATAACATTGTCGAAGCTTTCTTCTAGCTAAAATGCTCCTAAAGGAAGATATGAGCAAAAATATGAAGAAAGTGCCTGTTTTTTCAATATGGCGGCGGGCGCGGAGGGGGGGAAATTGTGCATTTTGCATTTTGAGCACTGACTAACCATCCTAGACAACATATCAAAAATTCAAAACTACCGGACCGTTTGTAAGGTCACACATAGTACTTTAGTCTCTATTCACCGTATTATGCGTGAATTTGTCAAATTCGAGTAGTTACTGAAACAAAAATTATCAATGAAAAATTCAAACTGTAGGTTTCAAATATATACCGATGGCCCTATTCTAAGTAGTAAGTAACTAGTAACATTGATAAGTAATATGTTAAGGAACGTGTTTGATCATAGAGAAAAATGTCTAAAATAATCAGCATTTTTGAACGGATAAGGAACCTTAAAGCGCCGAGGTTTAGTTTCATAACAAGAAAATGCTCATAGAATGTGTAAAAACCGACCTCCAGACGGCATAATACACAGTTGTATAAAATATTTTCGTGAGCCGTCCCCACCTGTTGCCTATGGGGGAGATAGCTTATCAAAACCTGCAACTGTGTGCTGTTGTCGGCGATTTTCGCTTTCGGCTCTTATTTTTGCCGAGGACCCTTTAATCGGTACCTTTCTGTGAAGTGGGGAGGTCAAGAGTGATTTCTGTGAGTGTGGAGATAATTCAATCGTAATTCTTATCATCGACGTAATAATAATAAGGTAGCTACTGTGCTAAACGTGAAGCTCATTATTTTTCCGCTGTATCTTGTAGACATCTGAAAGGGTAAAGAGGTACTAATAGAATTTACTTCTCATTGAAGAATATTATTTTACATGAAGGGATGATATAAACTAACTGAACTCAAATCATATTGAAATCTCGTTTTTTTGCTCTAATTAGAGTTATTTCATTAAGTACTCCTATTTCATGTCCTCCTACAATCCTAAGTATTATTTAGGTTGTCCGATATTTATTTATTTAGCATGACCGAAACTTTGATACTTAAATTCAAATTTTAGTGTCGCTCTGTCTAAAATTCTATCCTATTAGTTTAGGAGAATGAATCCCAAGTCTGACGACAAGATAGCATAGCCACAAATCTGTAGCTTAGTGTAAGAAACCACATAAAAAAATTACCTTTAGCATGTGTAGTTTGTACTTAAGATAACCAAGGAAAATAAAAATGGATTGTGTGATAGATAGTATAGCTAACAAGGAAACGGTGCAGGCAATGATATGAAATATCAGACCTATGCCAAATTAAGAGGAAATAAATAACGAATTACACGCGCGTGTTACATAGATGCAGTTTGCATTTTCCATCCATTGCTAATACTACAGAAGAAATGGGGTCATTACATTATCACTACATTATACAGCAAAATTAATCCAACATCACGACGTTGATATCAAAGCGCGGACGGCGTGAGTTTTTTCCACGCACAAAGGTCTTTGGGAGCTTCGCGATGGCCGCCATAATTCCACTGGGGCCCCGGGCATTACGGTCAAGCCAAGCCACACCGTACAGGAACGCCATAATGATGTTTGGATGATGCGAGCGTAACACACAAATATATTTAGAAGAGCGTCTGACAGTAGCGAAATAAAAAAGTATAAGTACAGTGAAACACAGAACTTCTTCCTTTGCGAATGCAATCTCTGGGCACACCATAACATAGAATTCACTTGCTCTTTCTAAGCAATCGAATTCTTGCAAAAGCAACTCATCTCTATTGCTCTCATGCACTGACAAAAATAAATAGCTCACCTAAGTAGTTTAACTACTTGAGAAATAGCCAAATTGGTAGGAACCAAACATAAGCTAATTTTCAAAAACTTATTTTGGTTACTACCCTCGTTCTCCGATTTATGGAACTAGCAAATAACATTTGGGCTACTCTTAACAATTTTTTTTTCATGGTGGTCTATAGCACTTATTGTACAGAAACGCCATTCTAAGTTGCTGGTACTGAGACGCTACCTGGGAGCCACGCGATTTTCCACGACGAAATTGTCCTCATCAATCATTATCGTAATTCTCATCTAGCATGACACTACACTTAAACGCCATTCTTGATATCAATTCAACAATTATTTATTAAAACATTCGTGTCACTCTGGTGGGTCGAGCACATGGACCAAGTAACCTCTGGACATGACAAGCGAATAATAATACCAGGAGGGAACGGGACAACTACTTACAGAAACCGTTAAGAGCGACAGAGACATAGACAAGATGTTTTGTCCTTATCAGAGTTCCGCTTTTTTTTGTTTAGCGGATGATTGTCAAATTGACAGAGCTCCGCTAAATACTGCCGGGCAATTCGAATGTGCGTTATAAAACAACGAATATTGTGGATGATTTGACATTTCGAAAGTTTATATATGAATAATAGTGAGTGCTATTAGCTATAGATTTGTAAAACAATGGTGCGTTGCTTCATAATTGGCTGTAAAAGCGACACAGGCCAAAAAAGTGAAAATATAAGCTTTCATAGGTAAGTGCGATGTTTCGACTTTGCTTTTGCTTGATTTCTGCAAATATATATTTAATAATTATTTATACGATAAATAACACAGCAAAATCATATCAAAACATCAGAAATCTGCTTAAAATCTCATTTTGTAATATATTATTTTTAGGTATTACCCCTACAAATTCAATAGTCTTTACGTCTTGTCAGTGTCAGTAGTCTCTCTCTTTGTCTTCACCTTTACTTGACGTTCCACCGCGTTTTTTTACTGCTTTTTAATTTGTCTGCTTTATTCGATTTTAAGGGATACCAGTATAAGAATTGGTAAATTACCCTTAACTCATGGAATTTTACAAATATATTTTTGTTTTAGATTTCCAAAACATGATCCTGCTTTAGTCCAATGTTGGATACGTGCAACAGGACGATCGAAATGGGAACCAACCAAAAATGCTTGTACATGTTCACGACAATTTAAAGGACAGTAAACATCTTGCCTCATGCCTCCTATGGGCTATCTTGCTGCTCTCTCGAAATTGTAATTAAATTTATGTAAATAAATATATTTTACCATTATATTTTGTCAGTTTTTTTTGTAAAGTTTTATTGTAATTATTTTATAATTTGTCCCATACAATATAATAATACATTTAAAACTAATTCACACCGCTAACATTGTTAGCTAGTTGTTAGCACTGGAAAAACGGGAGAATTATTTGGAACCTGGTAACCCTGTGTTAGTCATGTACTTTGCTGCTGTCCCTTTCGGGTATACGCATATGACGAATCCATAGGTACTTCATCCAAGGTCGAGCATCAACCTAACCTAACCTAAGTACACGGGCATCCTATTCTTGTCAGTTTGCATATTATGAAGGGTTTATTTGGCGTAACTATTTGGAATCCGTCATAAGACTGTGCGGTAGGTTTAGACGCGGCTTATGCTGAGCTCAGCTGCATAACACAAATTGTACCAAGAAATAGTGGCATCTTTGTGCCTTTAAAAATGAAATTAGTTCTATCCTGGCTTCACGCTTCTACGTGGAAACTCATTTTTACCTACTACTACATGGACCTATTTGCCTTTATACTTTAGTTTAGTCTATTTTTAACGCCGCATTCCAAAAAGTAAAAAAAATAAAATATGGTGCGCCTCTTTCTGATTGTCACAGGCGTTAATACTTATATCGATAACATCATGGGATATTTATTATGTACGATTCCCACCGACCGGGTGGAGTCAGCGCGCGCTCAAGCGCATCTAAATAGTTGCCAAACGAATGTAGAGCTTCTTTGCGACAGTCAGATCCCATATTCGAATGTTATTGGCACCGCTGCCGGCCGATCGGCCGCTTGCGGACGCGGACGGAGGTGCTCGGCTGTCGTCGCGCGTAAGCGGCTCCGTTCGGTTACCGCCGCGCGCCATCGGCTACGTTCAGTTACCGCCGCGCGCCATCGGCTCCGTTCGGTTACCGCCGCACGCCATCGGCTCCGCTCGCACGTCCGTCGCCCTAGAATTTAATCGCTCGGACGGACGCAATCGGCTGCCGCCGGGCGCTCCAGCGTCCGCTGGAACGTGGTGGCAGCCGAACCCGCCCGACCTGTTCACTGGACGCGGACGGCCGCTGCCGGCTGCCAGACCGCCCGTTGCGACGCGGCGGCAGCCGACCCGGCCCGGCCCGGTCTATGTGAATTGTACATTAGGTACCACTTACCAGTCACTGACAGAGTAGCTGACAAACTTTAGTATGCAATTGACAGCATTTTTTGAAGTGAAAACTTCTTTAGCGGCGCTTGGCAATTTTTAGATGGGTAAAAAATGTTAAACTCGCGACAGATCCGCGCGTCAGATAACAGTCAGTCGGTAACCTAGCAACCGTGTCTGTTTCAAAGAAAGGGGGCCTTCGAACAACAAAATGTTGTAAGTGACAGATGGTGAAGCGTAATCATAAACATACATTAGTAAGAAATAGAGATTAAAATAGAAATCAAGTGTCAGTGAGATATAATAAAATCGGAGTTTTCACTTCTGCCGGCACTCCCGGAGTGCAACCCGTCCTTTTTTTTACCAGGACTTTTTTCGATATAATGAAATAAAGGATAAGAAATTATAAATAACCACATTTTTACATTTTCGAAAATATCCCAATTTATGATTAAAAAATCCATTTGAAAAGTTCGACAAATGCATAATTGGTAAAGTGTATAGGTAATTGGCCACAGCGCAGAAAATCTTACAGTCAGACTAGAGTTGCAAAGTGACCGACACTTTCAAAATGTCCGTGCGACATTTGTCAATTTGTCCGTCACAATCGACATTTACCTGATAAAAATGGACATCTAAAGACACAAACGACATTTATAAACTGTAGTTAGCCGGACATTATAAATTAAATTATCCAAATAAATGACCGATAAATACTAAACAAAATAAAGAAAAATACATTCAGTATTCATGAAGCTACTCGTCTATGGATTCAAATTGTATGGATTCTTCATTAAACTCTAAAGAATCAAAGTATTTGTCGCCAGAGCGGTTCGAGTCTGATCTAGACATGTGCGCCGACGGGTTTTATACCACGCTGCCGGCGCTAGTAAAATTATCGGCGTAACCCATAATTCAATGCTTATTTTTATCAGTATCTCAAATATTTGGCCTCGTGTGCTAGGGCTTAACAGTTACATAAGTTAGTTGAAATATTGATATTTGGGACATGCAGTTGCAACTTCATGCATTGAACACCTGTGCTAGATCAGCACCACAGGTGCTAGCATTAAAAAAACTATATCATCAACGCGGATATGTATTACTGTAAACATAAATAAAATAAATAAATAAATAAATATCGGACAACCTCACACAAATCGATCTAGTCCCAAATTAAGCTCAAGAAACTACCAAACCTGATAGAATGCGTATATGTTGCTTTATCCAAAGTACCGGTCAACCCTTTGCCTCGATCGCTTGTACCCAACGATATATCAGGTAAACGTGAAGATCTCCAGCCGAGTAGTCCTTATCCACTAGATTGCTTTTGGTAACTACGGCTACCTGTCACCGCTCTTATTTTATTATATAAATAGAGTCCAACTCAAAATTCGAAGCAATTGAGTGGCTATGCCTATTCTTTCTGCTTCTATTATTTCTCTTTCAAATCTTCTCAAAAAAACCTGTCATTCCCATCCTCATGGAAGGTTGCGTGTGTCCATCTCGTTACGAAGAATGGATGATCACATCATCTAACTTAGTTGGCTGATCGAGATGATCGCACGTGTGGCGAACAGGCACTAATGTTTCTAGTTCTAGTATTAATTTGTACCTGATCTGGTGTGATCTCGGTTACTTCATAGAGCTGACTCCGCTTGGATCGCACATCTGATACAGGATCCTTTATATTTACCAGTTGTGTCTATAGCGGAATACTACTAACAATTTCATAGATTTTCAAAAAGTGCAGTAAATGTATTCAATACAATACAGCTATACATTTTAGCCCAAAATACTTTTGAAAACTGTCTACATATTCTTAATCAATTAAATATCAATTCTTTATGAAATCTAAAGGCACAAAAACAAATCTCCGAAATATTATATTACTAGTCTAGTCGAAGAATTTCTTCAATTCACGCCATGAAGATTTACGCCGACCGAATCCGGGGGTGACGGCGTGGCGGCACGGCGCACAGCTCTACTTTTGTTACCTTCAAAACGTCAAAAACAATCTTGTTTCTGTATCCTAGGTACGTCAATCGGCATAAACGGAACTCTTATAGGAACACCATTTCAGTTTGTATGTCCATCTGTCAATACCTTTTTCTCAGGAATCCGTGAAGGCATCAAGCTCTAATTAGTAATTGATATCAAATCAGGCCTGGATACACCAAATCAAAATCAGGCCTGCTGGCCTTCCCCTTGGAGCCGTGAAAAAATCAAACTTCGAAGTAAACGCAATCAAAAAAATACGTGCGTTTATGTTGCTTTGAAAGAAAGAAGAAGAAAGAAACGTTTATTGCCACACCAAAAAAATAAAATAGGTACATAGATTAAACAATAACAACATATACATTAAATTGTCCACCCAAATTATTCCGTGTGACAAAAGGAGCGGACTCAGCATGTGCTGCGACAGGCAGGCGTCTGCGCAGCGCTGGTTTTCAGGCCGTCCCTTTTCTCACTCTGAACCACATTGTCATACTTGCGGGTGCGACCAAGGTATACATGCATGTATGTGCGTGCACACAACACACCCACACATACATGCATGTACATAAGTACATGCTAAAAGTGACATCAACTAAATTAAAATTAAAAAATATAAAAACAGATAATATATATATATATATATATATATATATATATATAGAGAGAGAGAATACCTGGTTAAATCATTTATTAAACTTAATTAATACATTATACATGATTTATATTTGAACTTAAGCACTTAAATGGCCATAGCATTACATTAGACAAACAAATCTTCGGTTTCTAATTGTTTCCTTAAGAATAATAAACGCAATTTACATTTAAATGTTGGGCGGGACACATTGGATCGCAATGGGGGCGGGAGGTCGTTCCAAATCTTCGAAGCCGAAAATTTGAAACTACCTCTGAAGCCTGCAGTTTTATGCAGCGGGACAGTCATTTTATTTAGCAGTTTACTGCGGGTATTTCTTTCGTGCAGATCCTTTCTCCACCGAATCTTATCGTATAGGTATTTCGGCTTTTGATTAAAGACTATACTATGAATTAGGCTAGCCAAGTGTAGTGTTCTACGTGCGGCCATTTTTAAAATTTTCTTGTTGTTAAGGATTGGCGTGATTCGTGTTCGTTTTGGTACCGAGAAGCAAAACCTAGTACAAGCGTTCTGAACTCTTTGAATAGCCTGTGCTGTCTTAGCGTACAGACGAGGTCCGTAGACAGTATCGCAATAATTAAACTGCGATAGCACTAATGACTCGACCAACATAAGTCTGACTTCTTCCGTAAGGTAATTTCGAATCCCATACAGAACTTTTAGCCTATAATAAGCATTCCTTATTTTAATATTAATATGGTCGATGTACCGCATCTCACCGTCCATTAGTAAACCTAGATTCTTGGCGGTTTCCACTCTTTCAACATTTTTACTATCAATAACTATCATTGGGTCAAGACTGATCACACGACTGCGCTGTAGATTTGTACCAAATACCAGGTACTTTGACTTTGAGGGATTCAGAACCAAGTTATTGTTACAGGCCCAATTGTATATTATATTAAGATCGTCATTAATTAATTCTACGGCGCGATTTGTGTCTTTCGGATCAAAAGAATAGTATACCTGGGTATCATCAGCATATAAGTGAATATTACAGTGTTTGAGAAGTTTGCTTAGGTCGGCTGTAAATAATATAAAAAGCAATGGGCTAATAATTGAACCCTGCGGTGTACCTCTGTTTACGGTTTGAACAGCTGAGCGCAACTCGCGACCTTGACCGTCATCAGTAAGAACATACTGCTTACGATTAGTCAAGTAGTCTTTGTTGACGTTGGTGAGGGAATCGAAAATGTAAATGTATAATGTTTGTGAGTACAAACTTACTTGCAGTCGGTAAACTAACCCCGACTTATGTCGATATATGGAGACAACTGTTTTCCAGTGACAAAATTATCGTTTAAAATATTTTCGATAAAGCGAGTCCGACTCGCACTTGACCGATTTTTTTCTAAGTTGTTAAGCAGCTGTGATGTCACAAACAAAGAATCAATGATCATCAATTCATCATCATTGATTATTTGTATAATAATGTAAAAACATTTTCAAAAAAATATATGTCCATTATTACTGTAAATGTCGAAAATGTCCAGACATTTACCGAAAAGTTATGAGATATAGATATCTTTTAAAGCCCAGTCAGGTATTTAAGTAGAAATCGATGATCATTTGACTAAAACTGGAAAAAATATTTCATAAAATAGATGTCAATTGTGTCAATATTTGTCGAAAATGCCCGACATTTATCGAAAATGTCGGGCATTTATTGAAAATGACGGACACTTTGCAACACTAAGTCAGACTTATGAAATTTTTGAGGTGACGTCATTTGAGTGTTGATTATTAGACGACACTGCTTTCACCTTTTTTTAATATTTTCAGAATTAGTCGGATAACCAAATAAAAATAATAGTTTTGGCTGATATTGTTTAAGAAATAAAATTAATTTCAACATTACTTCAACACTATTTACTAGGTACTTACATGTCAGCTACCTACTTTTGATGCTGGCCGTACGTACACATGTTTGTCTTATGGCTGATTAATGATTATGTGTTTTAATATCAAATTGGATTTGACCCCGATGTGTGAGATCTGTGGTGAGGGACTGCTACTACTACTAAGAGTATGTGGGAGGGTATACTGTTTTGTTAAATAATTAACACTTCGTTTTTTTGATAGGCTCCTAAAATGAAGATATTGCTAACTACCTATCAGTTTGCCGACTACAAGTCCCGTTTAAGAAACCAGTGGCAATGTACTGTAAATACAATCCGACAAACACACAAGTTGACCAGTCCCAAATTAAGTTCTAGTATGCATTATATCTTATGGGTAGGTACTAGAAAATACTTTTATAGAAAAAATACATACTTAAATACATAGAAAAACAATCATGACCCAAGAACAAATACTCGAGTTCATCACACAAATATTTGTCCCCGCCGGGATCCGGACCCAGGACAGCAGGCTCAGTGGGTAGCTGCTCTACCGCTGCGTCAATACGTCCTCAATATGCAGTCAGAAAAGCTATGACTACATGCTTAATACTATAGATAAATATAATAAAAAATAACCATACCATAAATTATACAATTTTTAAAATATATTTAGGACTAGCTGTGCCCCGCGGTGTTACCCGCTCATTCCACGGGAACACTAAATTTATTCAGGATGAAAAGTATCCTATGTCCTTTCCCGGGTCTCAAACTATCTCCATACCAAATTTCATCTAAGTCGGTTCAGCGGTTTAAGCGTGAAGAGGTAACAGACAGACAGACACACTTTCGCATTTATAATATTAGTATGGATACACAATTAGGATTTCTATAGTTACAAATTAGTTAAATAAAAATAAAATAACATTCCATTGGATTGAAATTATAAATACGAGTAATTATATCTTACAAATATTTTATTTTTTTTTCACCACAGGCAATAAAAATCAGATACAAATTATTCAGTAACACTACCCATTCTGCAAATTCATAAAATTATAAAATATCATAACATGCCTTATATAGTATGACGCAAACATTTAGATATATAAACGTGGTCGCTTATCCAATGACTTTAGCCATCCGCCTCTCAAGATAGCTATAGGATAGTTAGAGCGAGGCTGAACCTGCTCTTCCGTAATGACACAGTCTTGCAGCAGGCAGCGCAGTCGTGCGACAAACGCGAAGCATACATCGTACCTACCTACTTACTAGTGGTTCTGTAAACTGGCGAGTATTTTTTTTTTAATTGCTGTAATCTTAATTTTTTTACGTTTTTACCCATCACATATTTTGAAAAAGAAAATATTTTAACTTTTTTTTTAAAAGACTAACTAAAAAATATATACCTATAAGTATAAAGTTTCTTTTTCAAACGATTAGTATCAAATCTACTCACAAAAATCATGAAAATTATAACTGCAAACTTAAGTTGAAACCAGCCGGAAAGCATCTGGACATACGATAGAATTTTGGACAAAGCCCAGACGGAGACGCTTCGCTCGCTCGGTCAAAAACGAACATCTTTACCCAAATTTTACGAAACGTACCCACACAATCATGCTTACATGTAAAACTTATTATTCTACTATTCAAAATTGCTGTTTGAGTGACGACCAAAAAGTTTGCAACCTTAAGTCACTCAATTAAAGTTGTATGAAGAAGTCGTATGAAAATTTCCGTTGTTTGAGGGCAATTCACCACTGAAAAACTTACCTTAGGTTCTATTTTGGTTCCTTATTGTATCGTTAAATGTTGTCTCACAACGGAACTTTATCCAAATTATTTTTTTCTTATTTTTTATGGCTAACTGCGCTTCAATTTGGTCCTTCCATTAGATTATACATGTGGGATATTGAAACTTATTATGGTTACAAACGTTAGCTCAAACTTTAGGTCACTTGCGGCCACACGAGCGTACTAAGATATCTCAGACTGGAGTCATCTCGGCTTTGTAAGTTTGTCATCTTCCAAATGTTACAATACAACGTATACTATATTTTTATCACAGAGCACCTACGGCGTAGCGCTTCGTAGCACGCTTATAATGAAATAGCTTGATTAAATTTTAGTGGTTGTAACTAAGGCAAGAAGATATGAGTAAAGCTGTTAGTGTCGAGTCAATATCGACGAGCAAATTTCCTGCAAATAGGTGTACCTTACCTACCACAAAAATTATAAGATTTTGTAACACAATGGAACTCTTTTTAATCTCAAGAAAATTTTAACCAAATATCATTCGGATAGCGAACTTTCTCGAAACCCATAACTGAAACCTCGTAATAATACCCAGGTGGTATACCCAACTAATTTATAGTATTCTTGAAACCTTAAAGCCACGGTCGAGTCGGTCGAACACCGAAAACCTACACGCAGTTATTAAGTATCGACTCAAAAGGACCCACAGGGTCACCCGTCAACCCCACGTGAATAACTTACAAGTTTCACGTACAACTTTAAGTAGGTACTGTAAATAATAAAGCAGCACCGTTTGGCTAGAACTGGCGGAAAGTCAAAATCAAGATTATTGACTTGGTCAGCGGACAAATAATTAAGAAGGACACTTTAGTTGGTTACCAGTTGAAAACCGAACTCATTTTGTGCTATATATATGTCTTTGGAACAAAATGAATACAGTTCTGTACTGAAATACTGAGTATTGGAATATTTTTTAAAGAACATGGTTTCTAGTTTTATATCATAAAATAGATTTAGATGACATAAAACTAAACATCACGTTTTAGTAATAAGTTAATGCAGATATTGTGAGACGATGGATACCTATGTTAAAGAGTTTGTTTAAAAATTTCACGTTTTTCGTCATATATGTTTAGTTACGATCCTGTCATGCAAGTTTAAGATCATTACAACTTTACACTGCCACGGGTTAGATTTCCTACTAGAACTTCATACTAACTTTAAGACCAAAATTCAGAAAACACAAGTAGACTCTTCTACCTAAATTAAATGCGGCATCCTCTCCTTAACGCACTCCCAAAGATATATCTCCAATTTACCACAAAACAACGGACCCCAACAGACCCGTCGCCTCATTTTTCTCAAACTCTAATTATAATCTGTGTGCGTGCTACTCGCGCGCATCCAGAGCTAAAGGGGCCGGGCTGCCATTAACACGACGCTGCGTCGTCCATTCCCGAGAATCTACGCCCCAACCCGACTGTTCCACAAGAGATTGGGTTGATTTTAGCTCGGCTGAGCGGTAAAGGAAGGTTGGGAGGGTGGTACATAATTTACGCGAGGACGATAGACGGTCGCGATTGTTATTACGCGCGGATATTGGATTCGGCGGCGATAGCGACGTGCTGCCCGCGACGGCGGTCGCTGACAAAGCTAGACTTGGTATTAAAGATCCTTGTTTAGAGGTTCCGTAGGTAGTATAGAACGTGGCTCATTCAATGTGATGTAGGTTACGGGCCATAGATTGAAAGTAACTATACTTACGTATTATTTATTATGCGAGACGAGTTCGAGAAAATAAACGCCGTAAAACTCTAGTTAGATTGTTCTTCAGAATAATACCTTACAATAACATACAGGTTTGGCGATATGTTATTTTTAATATTTTACTAGAGTATGTACCTACTCAGGTGATTTTGAGATTATTCCGTTGTTTTGTATGGGTGTACGCCGAAACTCACAGCTAAGAAATGATGTTTTCTATATTTCATGTGTCGTCAATAGGCCTAATAATATCATACCTAATCCAAATGCCTATAGTGACTATACGTCAAAGGCAAACTGACTATGTGTTATATCTAAACGTGTACTGAATGTCTGTTATTTAAGAGGAGTAAACAAAAGCCGCCCAGCCATTACAGAGACTTTATGCGTTGTTTTCCGAATTCCCCCGTCGCCTGATCTATACACAACACGGAATATCCCTGCTTACGCACAGGCGCGGGTCTCACTGGTCCGTAATTCAGCGTCTAATCGCGCTGTTGACTCCCGATGTTGATCGGAATATCGACTATCCGGTCCCCGACCGTGCCGCCAAAACACCACAGTGCGTAATTCTGTCCAAAACAAATGTTTGATCAAAGCGTTGGTCGTCCAAGCCAGCTCGCGGCGTGATGGAGGTTGCGTGTCGTGGACGTTGACGTCGCCAGAGGGTCGAGAAGAAGGCCGTAACTTCCAACTATTTCTATGCAAATTACACCTCTTTTCTATATGACGGCGTTTGTGCCAGTAGAGTTGCGTTATCTTAATTATTGCATACGTAATATGAGCAAGCCGTTTAGTTTATACTTGCTATAAAATTCAAAACGGAGGCGGGTTATTGAACCTAGGTTAATCCGGACGTCTAAAGCCGTCGCGGTTAGGTCAAATGTCATGATAGTATTGGAAAATCTAGCGAGGATTACTGAAGCATTAAAAGCCATTTCCTATATGAAGATTACAAAACATATTCAACGTCGCTCAGGCATGGATTACCGGCTTAGAAAGCAAAGGCGCGCTGGTAGCGTGTGGCACGTGAGTCGGAATATTCCCGCTGCCGGTAGTAATGCCCGCCAGGTGGCGTGGGGGCGGCCGGCCCACCCCGCGAACCCTTAGAACGTGCAGGGACTTGGACGCACGACCCGCGAAATTCCATTTAAAGATGTCGGGATAATTTAGCGCTGACGAGGCGAAGGCCAAATTGACGCGCCCTCGGGCCGCCGCCGTGTCGCCGCTCTCTGTATCGATCACTCTTTTTCCAAGCATCACCTCGAGGGTCGGGTACGTAAATAACTCTCATCCGTTTTCGTGGGGGCCGAAACCTCTGCGAATATTCCATTCTTTAGCGTACCCACGCCCGCCCGCGGCCGCCACTTTTAACGGGCTGCGTAAGGATAAAATGTATCGCGCCAATATATTTTCCTACCGGAGAGCTGACTAATCAATATTGGAGCTTTGCCTGCGTAACGTATGGCACCCTATGTACATACTCTACCCGGCTTTTAAAACCAACACATTTTCGTGAGCTGTATTCGACTCCGTCGTTTCAATATAAATATTGTTCATACTTTTACTTTACACTAACTGACCACAATAGGATTTCCAATCTATCTGGTATATGTACGAGTTATTGCAGAGCTTTATTAAGCTTTACGTCACCCTTGGCTGTAAGTAGGATTTTCTGCCCGCTACGCGGCCACTTCTCACTTCGTGGCTAAGGCAAGACGTACAACTTCAGACAAACGTTTATCGTGCGATAATTCGTAAGCCCCAGATCGCATATTTATGGAAACACCTACGATCTGAGACATTCACGAATTCACCTCCCTAGGTATGTATACTATAAAACCTTCTACACTAACTAAAATCATTTCTGCAAAATGATATAATTTGCAAATGTTACATTTAAATACTGATATCGCTCATTAACCGAAAAAACTGCTCAGAACGCGTCGTGTTGTCTCTTTTGCATTGTGGCCCTTGTAAAAAATGTTCGCATCGAATATTAATTACGGAATTCCACAACGCGTTCATTTTTATTCGAAATTAGCGTAGTAGCCGTTTAGCACGAGTCGCGTTTTAAGTAGTTTTTTCGGTCAATGAGCAATTTCTATCTTTGAGCGAAAGCTTCGAGGCTTGGAATTGTAAACTAATATATTGCTATTTTGTGTTTTCTTAAACAACTTCTCTGTGATAAAGCGAAAAATATAAATTTCCCGTGGTTTTGTCGACATGCCAAATGTATTTCGTTTATCCTTCGGGAGTCTCGCATGTCCCCTGGTTGAAAGTAGCCTGGATATGTCACAGGACTCACAGGTTGTACTCAATCTCTGTCATCCTATATGTTAACAGTTTTAGTGTAGTCTAGGTTCTTATCATTCGAGATTCGTTTTGTTCAAAACAATTACATAATTATCATTTCTATGCAAGTTTTCAGTATTCCCATCGTTCTGCGAAAGATGAAATCAAAAATCAGCAAACAGGACAACAAATCAAGTACCTACTTACCATAGATGATTACACGTCACCTCAGTAGCACGCAGGCTTTATAAGCGCTTATACAGACCTTACACAGCTGTTATAAGCCGAATAAGAGCTAAAACACAATTACGAGATACGACATCGGATTTTTGTACGACGCGACGTCGTGCCACGATGTGAAGTCGTGAGATTGTAAAATGAATTTTAACTATGTATCTTGTCACATGAAAATAAAGTTCATTTTGGATTTATGCATTTCCACGACACGACGTTGCATCGTAGCACGACATCGCGTCGTACGACGATGCGATGTCGTGTCTTGTAATTGTGTTTTGGCCCTAAAGGCTGTATGTCTGATACAGCATATGTGCGACGTGGGCATGTTTTAGAATTTAGAGCAACAAATTGAATATTATACATGACAGATTGTCTTAAAATTGATACTGTCATCCTATGTTAACAGTAATAAGTGTAGTCTAGGTTCTTATCGCTCCAAACCCAAGTGATTACTTTCGCCCAGTAGGGTGTGAGCTCGGTACCCTTACCATGAGTTAACGTGACCGTGCTCGCTAGCGACAGCGTAAACGATTTAATATGGAGAATAGTACCGCGCCCCTAGCGGTTACTTTGTAGAACTACAATTCTCCATACGAATACTCTACGGCCTACGCAATCGCTAGCGAGTACCTACTGATGTCACTGTAAACTAGGGCTGCCATCTCTAAATTCGCCGAACCCGGATAAATACTATAAAAACCGGGAAATTTGGCGCAATAAGTGTCCCGGGTTCAGGTCACACTTATTGAAAACCCCCCCGGACGGCCTCCAAACTAGGACAAATCCGGGGAAACCCGGACGGATGGCAGCCCTACTGTAAACTCTTGGTAAGGGTACGGAGGTAGGTCAGCGCGCTATCGGAAGGGCCTCAGCTTTGTCCCCTTATCTGCGACGGCCCTTTGCGGCGCGTCCAGTCGGATACCTACGAGGTTTGGGCAAAAACCAAATTCGTCTGTCGTGAAATTTCGCAGACGGGGTTATACAAGTACCTAAAATGTGGGGCATTTATACATAAAGATATACGAGTGTTTGTGAGATTACGAGACATAAATGTATCATTTTCGACGCGGTTGTCGCAGTGCTTAGTGCACCTGCCTACTGAGCCGACGGTCCTGGTTTCGAATCCCGGCAAGAACAAATACTTGTGTGATGGACTCGAATATTTGTACCTGGGTCATGGGCATGGGTGTTATCTATACATATATGTATTTATATATTATGTATACCGTCGTCTAGTACCCATAGTACAAGCATTGCTTGATATGGGCTTCGTTAATATTTATCTTATTTTTATTATTTATTTAAGTTTTCAGCTGGTTTTTATTCAAACACTTCCTCAATCATCTTTTCTTAATCTTCTACTTCTATTCGTAAGCATAAATCTAATCAAAGATCCGTAGAGTTCTTAGAGAAATTCACGTGACAACACTCGTAATATGTGGTGAGTGGACTCAATTCTAGCAGTCGGTTATCATTAATACCTTTGAATTACTGCTGCTACAAATGTATCTTCTCTTGTTCAAAACATTTACATTCATCACAATTACGAATGTTGGGTTTTCATCACTTAAAGGTCCTGTAATAAATAACTACTTATTACATTTAAAGAATTTCTCTAACAACTGGGAAACTCCAAGCGAGCATACCACGTGTAAACCCATGTTTAGTACAAGCGTTAATGTTAGGCAGGGTACCGATAGATGTGGGGTACCTATAGACAGGGTAGGCAGGGTAGTATAGGTAGGTAGCGAGTTTAACGAGGGCAATCTTACTCGCGCCGTGCGTCGCTGTTCTTTTTACAACGCCCCCGGCGGTCGCGGAGCATAGATTAATTCACGATCAGAGGATGTTGTCAACTTCTACGAGAATATGAATAATATTATGGCTCACAGTTTGATCTAGTCTTAATATTTGTATATACTCGTATACAGTGTCCGGGCGTCCATTAAATGCGATTCCCGCCAGCTTACCTTTGTTTTGAGGAATTTGTGCATTCTCCCTAGAACTCAAAAAAGGAATACTAAGACAAACACAATTCGGCTTTACTTACGATTTGTTCGACGCCAAGCCATTGGTAATTATATAGATACCTACTCTAAACATAGGAAAATATATATAATTCAGGAATTCGCACTGTGGAATTATTTGCCCATGCAGGGATGTTTATCGTCAATTGTAGGTAAAAAATGTGTGGCCATGCCTTTTTTATAAAAACCGTAAATTGTTTACGTCTGGGAAACATCTGTAGTATTACAAAATTCTAAATGTGTATTGAAAATATATTTTCTATAGCGAGAGAAAAAGTTTCAAGAAAAGTCTTATAGCGCGATGCAGGACACATTTGTTTTGTATTATGTACTTTTGGTACAGGGATAGCTGGATATCCAAAGCTAGTATAGGATACTTTATACTCGACTACGATAAAGGATAAAGGAACGTTACGCGAAGTTGTGGGCACCGTTGCATTTGAATCCGCGCATATGTTTCGGTAGCCTTGTCGATAACTTTTCTTCTTTACACGGATACTACATTAAATGTGTGCGAAAATCAGTTAATATGGACTTTGACATTATAATAGCTTTAAAGAATCGTTTATCATAGTAAAAATAATCCCCCAAAAGCAATCCCGTCGCTCGGTTACTCTGTACAGTATCGAGAAGGGTGGTATGCAGGAGGGGGTGTTTTTAATTAGAGCGCGGACGCGGTCCCCGTGTCCTGCCCAATACCTACGGCCTACAAAGACGGGCTTAGGCATGTCCAGGGCCTACACAAAGACGGGGCTAGACAAAGACCAGTGCTGGTGACGTAAATCAAATACTAAAATAGAGGGCGAAAGCCTTTGGCGTTGAGGATGTTCTTGAGGGATGATTTTTCAATTTATAGAGCGTACTGGTTGATTTTAATTATATCTTGCTTTACAGTAGAGATATTTGGTTAATGAGTCAGCCCCTACTTGGATATTCTTAGTCAGTTGTCTTTAGTGAATGCATCAGTCAGGTTTTTTAAGTGTGTGTACCTACCTTTATACATAGTTTTCTTTTTTTGTTTTGTTTGAAAGGTGACTTGGATAAGCTATGAATTATATCTACCATCGACTATTTTTACGTTACCTAGGAGGTTTTATCATTTTAGCTATTGGTCTGTTGTTAATCGCGGATAGGAGACGCATTGTTGTGACAAGTAAGTAGTTGATTAATTTGTTTGTTGGTTTCTCAACGTTGGTTTCTCAGGTCTAAACTAAAACGGTGACAAGACTTGAGAGTGGTATTTTGGTTGGAAAGTAGATACGGTGGAAAATTGGGGATCAAAAAATTACATGAGCATATGTTGTCGATAATTTTTCTTTGTTTGAAGTTGGTTGATTTACTATTTATTTAATTAGTACTTATTTAATGATTACCTAGGGTTTTATCCGCGTTACTCTTACTGTACATGTGTGCCAAGTTTTATCTCAATCTGTTCTAGAGGTAGTTTGAGCATTGAATAACGAAATCTAAACATATTGACGAAACATGGAGATTTAGGAGAATTTAGTGTAATGTTCATCAATCAGCGTTTATCGATCGTATCTGTGGAATTAATAGTCGGTTCCCAGTCCTCGTGATATCATATCATTGATAAAGCTTTGTGTTTCGACAGAATAATTGCAGTAGAGTGGATTGAAATTTCAATGGAATCATAAAATCACAATGCTTTGTCAGGAGAAAATCCTTAAACATTCATTTTCGAGTCGAAATTGATAGAACAAAACAATGTAAGTACTTGTGAGTTATATAATAAAATCCCGAAATGTAAATTAAAATCCTGCTTGCATTTTTGTACATAATGCCGACAGTAGATTAGCACGTTCGAAGACAGTCTGCATCAGCAGTACCTACACTTGTAACACGCGACTCTTTGTCGCTCGATAAATATTGTCTGTCCGATAAATATTGTGTTGTTTGTTACTGAGCGAGAAAGACGTTACGGGTGGTACATCGTCGCGCAATAGGCAAAGTCGTTCCTAGATGTCCTAGCCCTGCAAAAGTATGTTTGCTTTACTACAAACAATTCGAATCTAAGTAAAAGCTTGGGATAATTTTAAAGTGGCGAGTTTTATGCTCTAGATATTGTTAGGCCGACTGCACGTTTATGTAGGTATTTGCCCCGTGCACATTTGTCATGATGGCTGACGCCAGCTGCGCCCTCCCTCGTCGAGCTTCGTCGAGCGGCACTAAGAGCCTTAACACACTGGCGATTTGCGAGTGAGTTGAAAGTGAGGCGAGTGCGATTCCTTTGCAAGCGCCCGCGCGCTCCGTGTTAGCCGTGAGAACGCTATATCGAACACTCAGCGAACTCGCTGCGTGCTCGCGTCAAAATCGTTGCGCACTCGCAGTGAAGTCGCCCAGCTCGCGGCGAATGCCTTGCGCGCACGCCGCGCTTTCAACTCGCCTGTAAATCGCCAGTGTGCTAAGGCTCTAAGAAGAAGCCAAGGCTGCCAGGATGTATAATTGCCACGACATCGCTAGTCGCGTGAATCAGTATCACTCTCGTGTGACTTGTACGATATTTATGTTGCATTTCCTTCAATGTGCGAGGATGCGTACAGTAGTGAGTTGCATGTTTTTCAAGAATCTATAGAATCAGCAGCGCTAAGCGAGGATAAGTAAATGAAGTGATTGGTTCTTAACAATTACAACCCTCCTTACGCATCACTGGACATCTCTGGTGGAAACGCAGCTCAAAAGGAAAGAAACTGGCAGTTCTGGTTGCTAAAAGAAAAAATATCATACGGAATGGCAACGTCATATTTTATATATCTACATTCTATTCATTCTATATATTCGTCATATTATGAAGACAAACCAAAGACAATCAAAGAAATATTTTAGGTAGCTTAGTCTAGCAATGAGCTATGATTTCAAAACTTGTGTTCTTCCAAGCGTTTCGCTTTAACTCCTCAAACGGTTACAAATCAAATTAAATAGCACGAAGTTTACCTCTTTGTAAGATTCAAACGACACCACCAGAGGGCGGCTCCGTGTCCGGTCAAAGGCGGGGAATCCCCCGGCGGCCTTTGTGACCGGTCTTGCGAGTTGTGTTCAGTTTGAGAGCCGGAACTATTTACCTGGATATCGAGGATATTTGGTTATGCTAGTTTGTGGGGTCGCATACATACTGTGTAGGTACTGTACATAGCGTAACCTATGTTGAGTGTCATCTAGACACAGTCTGGGCAAATAATAGTGAAAATGATATCGAGAATTTTGTGGCCAGTGGCGACCTATTCTCATTATTACTAGTGCTCGCATATTTATCGAATTACCTGCAATATGTTTTTTTACGTTTTCAAAATGGTTTTGAACCCTATATTAACCGCTATTTTGAAAAGCTTCGTTAAACTGCACTGACAAAAAAACATATATCTTAATTAAGTAATCAAAACACAAAATTCCACGAGAATCCATCTAATGAATATGTCCTACCGGTCTTCTTGTCAAAGGCATAGCTTTTTTTTTAAGACATGACTTAAACTGTGTCCGGGCTGGTTATAGCCCTCCCAGTAGTCGGACTTTGTGTGGGAAACCCGCTAATGGCATAGCGTTACCCGTTCCTCTCTCACAGTCCTGTAAACACCTGTATAGAAAGAGATAACTTACATTAGAACGACGAAATCGTTGCGCGCGCGTAGTGGAATCGCTGCGCCTGCAAATCGCCAGTTTGGTAAAACACTTAGTCGCGCGACGAGAAACAGTTGCAAAGGAGATAGATAGTTGTACTAAAGGGGCTAGTACTACGTATCCATCGACATATCTCAAACGACATCTCATCGATACTCATCCAAAAATCCTCGCCCACACAATTACATCAACTAGCCACTGTCAATAATTACTACCGAGGGCTTACAGCCCGCACTCAGTCCCAGTCGACCCGTCCCACGACCCTTTTAAAGATTCAAAACACCGCGGGCAGGGACGGACCCCTTTGAAGATACCTTCATTAGCGGGTGGGGTCTGCTTGACCCCGCGGGGACGGACCCCGGCTACGGGTGGATAGGACAGCCTTAGCAGTGACACTCTGTACGCGCGTTTACTAAATCTATCTGTATACTGCCTCTGGTTACTTTGACGTGCCGCCCTGCCTTTTGAAGATACCTTCATTAGCGGGTGTGGTGTGGTCTGCATGACCCTGTGGAAACGGACCCCTGCTACGGGTGTATAGGATCACCTACGCACTGATAATCGGGATCGCGTCCACTAAGTCCATTAAGATCATCATCATCATCATCATATCAGCCTATAGACGTCCACTGCTGGACAAAGGCCTCCCCCAAAGTTCTCCACAACGATCGATCTTGCGCCGCCCTCATCCAATTTCTACCCGCGATCTTAACCAGGTCGTCGGTCCACCTTGTTGGAGGCCTTCCAACGCTGCGTCTTCCGGTCCGCGGTCGCCACTCAAGAACCTTTCTGCCCCAACGGCCATCGATTCTACGAGCAATGTGCCCCGCCCACTGCCACTTAAGTTTGGCGACTGTCTGAGCTATATCTACAACCTTGGTTCTCTTGCGTATCTCATCATTTCGAATTCGATCCCGCAAGGAAATTCCGAGCATAGCTCGCTCCATTGCCCTTTGAGTCACTGTGAGCCTTCTTATGAGGCCCATTGTAAGCGACCACGTTTCAGTGCCGTATGTCATCACTGGCAACACACATTGGTTAAAAACCTTCGTCTTAAGACACTGCGGTATTTGGGACGAGAAGACATTCCGCAGCTTCCCGAACGCTGCCCATCCGAGTTGTATTCGACGAGTGACCTCTTTTTCGAAATTCGACCTACCCAACTGGATCGTTTGTCCAAGGTAGATATAGTCGTCTACAGTTTCGAGCGCAGAGTCTCCAACTTTAAGTGGAGTGGGTGCCACATGGGAATTAAACATAATTTTCGTTTTCTCCATGTTCATTTTAAGACCCACTTGTTGAGAGACCCTACTGAGGTCGTTGAGCATTTTGCCGAGGTCTTCCAGGGTCTCAGCCATGACCACGATATCATCAGCAAAGCGGAGGTTGGTGATGTATTCGCCGTTTATGTTGATGCCAAGTCCGTCCCAATCCAGAAGCTTGAATACGTCTTCCAATGCAGCTGTGAACAATTTAGGAGATATAACATCTCCTTGCCTCACACCACGCTGCAATTGGATAGGTTTCGAGTCTTGGTTTTGGACGCGGACTGACATAGTGGCATTCTCATACAAACACCTTAGTACCTCAATATACCTGTAGTCAATTTGGCACCGCTGGAGAGACTGCAGCACTGCCCAGGTCTCGACTGAATCGAAAGCCTTCTCATAGTCCACAAACGCTAAGCATAATGGCTGGTTATACTCTTCGGTCTTCTGTATAACCTGCCGCAGCGTATGGATGTGGTCTATGGTACTAAAAGCTTTACGGAAGCCGGCTTGTTCGGGAGGCTGGAAGTCGTCAAACCTGCGTGCGAGACGGTTCGTGATGACTCTCGAAAACACTAAAACAGCTTATAAACATGACTCAGAAGCGAGATGGGCCTGTAGTTCTTTAAAAGGGTCTTATCGCCTTTCTTAAAGAACAGTACCACTACGCTTCTGTGCCATGCCTGTGGCGTTTTCCCCTCGAGTATGACGGAGTTAAATAACTTTTGCAAGGCTTTTAAGACCGGTTTTCCACCTGCTTTTAGAAGCTCTGAGGTAACTCCGTCATCACCCGCCGCCTTATTATTTTTAAGCTGTTTGAGAGCCATACTAATCTCGTACAGGCTGACGTCCGGGATTTCTTCTGTGTAGTGTCGGGTCAACCTAGCTCTTGGATCTTTGGCTAGGTTCATGACAGGTGTCCGCGTTGTCGTGTATAACTGTCCATAGAACGCCTCGACCTCCCCGAGGAGTTCAGGCCTAGACGACACGATTCTACCATCCCCTGTCTTCAGCTTTGTCAGCTGGCTCTGTCCCATAGACAAATCTCGTGCGAACACTTTGGAGCCTTTGTTCCGCTCAATAGCCTCTTCAATACAATTTGTATTGAATTGGCGCAGGTCGCGAGTCAGAGACTTTGAGATTTGTTTGTTGAGCCTTCGGTGCTGAGAAGCGTCATCAGGGGAATGCAGAATCATACCGCGCCTCTCCTTCATGAGCTCGAGAGTGTGATCAGAGATCTTTTTGGTTCTTTTTGAACGGTGGGTCTTAAAGAACTTAGATCCCACCGTTAGGACAGTTTCCACAACCCTGTCGTTAAATTCGTCCACGTCTCCGAAATCACCCAGGCATTCGAAGCGATTCTGCAATTCCAGTTGAAAGGGTTCGGGGTTTTGGATTTGTATCGGTGTTGGCCGGAGCATAGACTTCATAAGCCGATAACGTTCAAGCTGAACATTAATGTTTAATGTGCCTCTTACCATCCGGTGGTCGCTCCCGGTTTTAACGGCATTGATCACAGAGACATCATTAAACACTTCCCTCCTAGTCGACATTATGAAGTCTATCTCGTTCTTTGTGACACCATCGGGACTAATCCAGGTCCATTTGCGGTGAAGGCGCTTCTTGAAGAAGGAGTTCATCATATAGAGTCCCTCCTTCTCCATAAAGTCAGCAAGCGTCTGACCCCGTGCGTTCCGATTCCCAAATCCAAAAGGTCCCACTTTCAACTCACCATCGCTTCGTCTGCCCAGTTTTGCGTTGAAGTCCCCCATGACAACGGTGTAGTGAGTTTTGGAGGTATGTATGGCTTTAGAGATATCCTCATACATAACCTCCACCTCATCATCAGGGTGTGTCGATGTTGGTGAGTATACCTGTATGACCTTCAGCGAATACCGTTTGGTGATTCTGAGTATCAGGTACGCTACCCTTGTGGACACACTCTCGATCTTGACAACGTTGTTCACGAGGGACCTGTGGACGATAAACCCGACACCACCTTGGGACTGCTGGTCGCCCTCCCGGAAATAAAGCAGGTTGCCGGATTTCAAGATTATTGAGTCCTCTCCCTCTCTTCGGACTTCGGATAATCCAACGATATGCCACCGCAACCTACTTAATTCTTCCTCGAGTGCAGTGATCTTCTCGTCCGTACGCAGTGTGCGCGTATTGTATGTTGCCAGGGCCAGAGGTCGTCGGTGGTGGTAGCCAGATCTTTGCCGGAGATTCTTCGCACCCCTGACCCCGCCAGTACCCTGACTGCTACCGTCGCCGGGGCACCGGGGGTCGCCGGAACTCGGGGCCGTGGCTCTATTTTGTTTATTCATATTGGGGGGTTTTGCCATAATCGCCACGCTTGGCATGCGGGTTGGCGATCGCAGTAATGTCCACCGTACGAAAACAAGGATGCTGCTGCCCATCCTACGGTGGTCTTGGGCGTAGTTTTAGGACATACCCGGGTCCATTAAGATGGCTAGATATATTTCCAGCAGTGTCACAATGAATAATGCCGCCCCGTTTTTAATAACGCAACATATTTAAAATTTTGCCTCCCGCTACTTAGCAATGCTCCGATGTGTAAATCCACGGCTCGGCTGTCAAAGGTCCTTGCATAGCTCTCTGCCCCCAGCGATATTCTAAGTAGGTGCGTCAGCTTTGACGTTTGTGGAATTGCGTTTCTCCTGCTTGGTGGAGTCCACTGGTAATTGGGCCTCGCTAGTCTACTGGTCCAGGAAGTTTTAAAATAAAACGCACGTTTATCTACATAATCGTAGATTTATGTAAGACACAAGGATGTCTTGATCGCGCAAAAATACCAACTATACATATACAGGAGACAGATGTGTCAGGCGCGGATCCTACCCTCTAAAAAGGTTGTGGCCATCCATACAAAGAAATCAGTCAAGTGCAGATGCAAAAAAAAAAGATTTCAACATTTCAGCCGATTGGCTAGGCCAGTTTGTTTAGCAGTTTTTCAGCAATACAGCGTAGGCTGGTCATCCCTACTCTCGCCGAAGCAACTGACCGGCTTATCATTGCGAATCGTGCGTCACAAGTCAAGGATTAAGTTGAGAGTTGAGAATTCCGCTTAATTGGAAATACTAAATGCTCGGTAATAGATTCGAATGATGAATACTGAATGTTCCAGTTTGCATTTTGCGGTGTTTTATACGTCTACGGTTCAATATTTTATGATCAAGTTGTATAATAGGAATGTATAAGTGTTTTGGAAGATAGGAATTTTGTAGCAAGTGGGGCTGCAAATTGGTAAACAATTTATTATTTTACTTTTTCATCAGGTGACAACGTCTATCGCACTAATATTATAAAGGTGAAAGTTCGTGAGTGTGTTTATGTGTATGTTTGTTACTTCTTCACGCTCAAACGGCTGGACCAATTTACTACTTTTTAGGCTACTTTTTATCCGGAAACATTTAGTGTTCCCGTGGGATGAGCGGGAAACACCGCGCGGCGCAGCTAGTAGAAAATAATATATAGCGCAATTTTTCTCAGTATAGTCGCACCACAGCAGTGATGTGTTAAGTAAGCTTTTGTTGAAGATAGTGCTTTAGCAGCTTTTGTGCGTGCGTCCAGGCGCGTGACGTCAATGCGACACTGTCTAGACGGCAAAGTGCACGGCAGTGTAATATCACGTTACGGCGCAATATGGAGGTGCACTTCGTGGAAATATTGACCTGGCAGCTGAGGAACGCCTGCTCAGAAACAGATTAATGACGCGGATATGAGAAATATTGTGCTCCACAGAGAAACAGTTAATTCAGTCCGCTTATTGAATGAAGTCGAAGTCTGGTAATATTCCGAATTTGGTAATATCACTTCATTGTATCCGAAATATTATATGTACAGTTTTGCTACTAGAGCTGCATTGATTGACATTGACAAGTCAACGATTTAAAGGAGATATTATGGTACTGTTAAGTAGATATATTGCTCTCGTTTGTCATTTGTGCTTTAGCGATATGCCGCTGGATATTTCAAATTAGTCACAATTGTTCCTTCGCATAGAACATATCGCTAAAGTAAACATATATTGGCGAATTCCTGGATAGAACGCCACAAAAGTAGTCTTACGTAGCCTCTGTAGAAGATAGCGTGCTCTTGTGCGTGTGGCCAGGTGCGTTACATCACTACGACGCCATCTAGACGGATATAATCGTAGGTATAATATCGCCGAGTGACAACCAAAACTCACTAAAAACTCCATCACTGCCCTTCAAAACCTCGTATCTTGTTAGTACATTGATACTGAGATACGATCTCTATTTCAAGTAAGTAGGCTTGTCAACAGACGATATCACATTACTTTACGGGGCAATATGGAGGTACACGTGGTTGAAATATTGACCTGGCAGCCATGGAGCATTTAAAATCAGATTAGTGTTACAAATAAGGTATAAAATGGATTTAAAAGAGAGCTAGTGCATCCAGAGCGTATTTTTCTGAGATTAATTTGAATTACCGCAATATTGTAAGTAAGAAAAATTAGGCAAAATACTGCTATTTTACACACACAAATTTTTGTCTAAAAGTGGTCGGAAACCCAACACAAAACGTGGTCCCCGCGTCCTCACGCCAACTTCCACGCGAGGGGAGACAGGGGTCGCGTGAAGAAAAAAGATTAGAACGCCCTCGGCCATATTTAGCGTTATTACTATGCGTGCGTCCGCGCGCGGGGAAATATATACGACTGGACATGTAAGACACCAAAGAGTAAAGTAATGACAGTGTTTTCGTCTTTAAGGGAAAAATCTAGTTATCGACTTGCATATTACACGGGATAAATTCGACGTTTAATGACTTCTGCCCAAAATATATTCGAAGTTATTTGTTTTGACATTTTCTTTCCCATTGCCTATTTGATAAAAATAATACAAAATCTCAAGTCAAATCACTAAAGTGAAAATGGCAGGTGCAAATGTCATGTGTAATTTTGCAATAAGTATATGTTTCTACTTTAAAATGCCACTGCATTAAGCCTGTTTGCCAATAAGTGAAACCCCAATTCAATTATTATTTTATTGATATATTTTAATCATAATACACTTTTTCTACTACGTGTTTTATTGATTTGCGTTAACTTCGAGGGCACATTCTTCAGATCGAATTAAGTAAATTTCTCCAAGAAACTAATGTCTTAACTCATACCGTTATTAAAATATTCAAGATCTTAATTTTCTCACTTAAGTACGTTAAACCAGTGTAAAGTCTTCTTAATCCATAACCAAATATTATTTAATATCAATTCGTTCAAGTAAAGAGTTTTCAGTTCTTACACATGCATGACAAGAAGCTCAAAACAGGAATTGAGTCAAAGATAATTCTAACACTGACATTTAATTGACACTAACTGTCTCTAACTCAAAAGTGCCCTTTATAATGGTCATCAACTCAATATTAAATTAGTTTGTATAAAAAAAAAAAAAAAAGTAAATTACATTTAGTGCCTACAAAGTTTATTTTTGCGCTTACTTAAGAGTCGCCGGGAGATCAACTCTCTCTCATTTTGATTATGTATAAAGGAAAAAAATAAAGCTAGTAAAGAGCGACTTGGAAGTTTAAATAGCTCTTCTCAAATCCAGATTTCAGTAATTATAATAGTAATAAATGGATCAGTTTCATAATAAAATTTAAACCAACTAAAAATCTAAGCATAGGTACATAAGGACAGACAGACAGCAGGAAGCGACTTTGTTTTATACTATGGCAGTGATAGTGATAAATCACATGATTGTTTAAAATTAATCAATTAATTGGTCACCCTAACCGATTGTATGGTAACCAATGTAAACAGGTGAGACCGTAGCGGAATTGAACAACCCACCAAATTTCGTGGGCATAATCTCAAAAACGTCACGCGTCAAACGTGCTTATGTGTAATGTGTATGTGCCTCCAAATTCTCATCTCGAGCGAATTGGGGACTCAGCACGTGCCCGGACACTCCGGGCCGCGGCACGTGCCGGATATTTATAGCGTCCAGCAAGGGATGCTCCTTCGATGCATTGAACGGAACACAAGAAAATAGGGGCGCGGATAAAGACGTCGATGTGTCGCTCGGGGAGCCCTTTGTTGGTGGAGCGAAAAGGAGAAAGTATTTTGTCGGAATGCTGATATTTATCGAAGATTTACTTTGTCTTAAATAAAAAACGAAAAATTAATAAGCAGGTACCTGCTAAGATATACAAGATAACTATATAAGATGTACCTGCTAAGGTACATATAAGAAATCCCTAAAACTAGCTCCATTACTTATCTAGATGTTGTTCTTGGATTATCAAATGATTACATCACGTTACGTTCGCTGCGCCGTAGAAGACTTGTTTGTGTTGGGCAGCACGCAGTTATCCACGTTATTAGAACAAAGACTCGGAGCTTCTTTACATCTTTATAATTTTGCATATTTTGTAAAAAATATGCATGTTCATTGATCGTACACAGTCGTAGGTATAGTTCCATGTAAATGTAATGGAAGGGACAATTTTATTGCGTGTTCTATTATGTATGGTTCAAATTTAAATGTTAAGTTATCTCTAGATTAGTGTTATTTTTTACCCTGGATAAATATTTACACTTAAATTTGCGTATTAAATAAATAAAAGAAACCGCAATTAATATAAATGGTCACTTTCATTACACTATATGTGAGCTTATATGATCGTATATGGTCACGCATATTTTTTTTTAAATATGCAATATTATATACTTAGCTGTAAAGAACTACCTAATAGTCATTGTTTAGCCGTAAAGCACTGTAAGTCTATTTAGTCTTAACAATAATCTTTGACTCAATCTAACGTTTCTCACAGCACATCCAAAAATCGTTAAATATAATTAAAATACCGGTTCCTACCATAATTAGGGTACCTATATCAATGTGAGATGTGAATATTAACGTATTCACATAGAGGTCGCTAAGGTGTAAAAACCTTTCAAATAAACAATGCAAAGATCGATACACAGAGTATAAGGAAAAATTTGCAGGTTTACCTGGAGCTAGGGTAGCGAAGTGGTTAACGCGCTGGACCGGTAATCCAGAGGTACCGGGTTCGATTCCACCAGGTAGCTCCTTTTTCAATTTTTCTTTAAGCTTTGATCTTTGTATTAATGGTTTACCTATATCAAGTTATTTTTAAGAAAAAAAAACCGGCCAAGAGCATGTCGGGCCACGCTCAGCGTAGGGTTCCGTAGTTGCTCATCCTTCACAATAGACTTAAGTTACGAGAAAGATTTCAAGCTCTATAAAAAGGTCATAAACGCCAAAGTAACTGTAGTTACTTATTACCTTCCGGAAGTCAACTTACGTCCTTTTAAGAAAATTATGAAATTTTGCAATAACTCAAAAACGGCTTAACCGATTTTTTTCAATATAGTTTTCATTGAAAGTTCTTATAAGGCCTCATGTTCATGAATTTTTTCATAATTTTTTGACCCGTGGTTGAAAAGTTAGAGGGGGGGGACACTATTTTTTTTATTTCAACGATACCCCACACACTAGTGTTGGAACGAAAAAAAAATGTCACCCCCACTTTAGGTGTTCGAGAGGTACCCCAAAAAAATATTTTTTTAGTTTTTATTTTACCGTTTTGTCGGCTTGATACATACACATACTCATACCAAATTTCAGCTTTCTAGTACTAATGATCACGGAGCTAAGCCGCGGACGGACAGACGGACATGGCGAAACTATAAGGGTTCCTAGTTGACTACGGAACCCTAAAAAAGGAAATTAACCTAGGCCGTCACCGCGGTTATTATTATTACTTACCATCCGCGCCAATCTAGCAGATAACGAAACTCAATTTAAATCCGGCACGGCACGGCGGGTCCTCGCGAGAGCCGCATATTTTTAACCCCCCGGCGAGGGGGTTAATTAGTCGCGAACGGTCCGGCTCCACTCCATCTAACTTGTTTCCTTCTTTATTTGCCCACTTGAAACAAATGTGGGGATTCAGCCGGCGGCGATAGTGCGCGGGTTGCCAACGATTTACTGTTCGCGGACTTTATAGCGGGAAATGTAGGGCTTTGCGAATATCTATTATAGTGGATGCAGCGCTTACAACGCTTATAGATATAGTAGGAGATATAGTATAGCTGTATGCTACAATGGCTTTTTTACCGTTATGATTTTGAGAGCCAGTGGTATGTTTTTGGATTTTTTGAGTCCGTTTCCTGACAAAGAAACCTGCCATTCCTCGTTGAACAAATCGCTCAGGGCTCAAACTTCGTGAAAAGGATGTGATAGTGCGCGGATTGCCAGCGAGGGTACTGGGCGCGGAATTTACAACGGTAAAGAGATATATTTCATCGATGTATTTCGTCTGCTAATCCACTCAGTCGATTTCAATATCTTGGCATCGTGTCCATATATGAAGACACTGTGTCGGTTCGTCCACGTACATTATAAGGACCACTATCTTTAATAGTGTAATACGCTTAACGCTTTAATCTAAATTATAATAGCTGTATAAACTGGTCTACAGTCTGTCTGTCTAGCTGTGGCGTGGCATCCATAAAACCCGAATCCCACCGGATTCTTTTTTTGATAAAAAAATCTAGCTAAAATCTATATTGTGCCCGACTTGTGCAGAGATTTAGTTTCACGCCACGCCACCAGTGTTTAGAGATAGATACGTTGGATCTTTAAGCAACTATTTTTGTCGCCATATACTTAGGAAATTTGGTGAACAGTGCTCAATACACTAATATGCAACGTACTCGTAATAAAGATCAGATCATTTCAACGAAATTCTTCTTTCGTAATGTTGCTTGCAACAGTAAGACGCAAATCATACAAACAGTAGCTATCTTTGAACAATGATTTATAGATTTTGTGTCTCTCCTAATATATATAGTAAAATTAACCGACCGGCGATGTTTACCCATGTGTTTTGTTCATTTACAAATATTTTCGTAAAAGTATGAAACCTGACACCGCTGGCAACATCGTAATCGGTCGGTCCGGGGTACCGGGGGATTAAGAATTATTAATGATCGCTTTAAAGCAGGGAGGAGCATGTAGCACCACCGTAGCGCTTTTCACATCGAGACTGTCTGATTGTTTTTCCCGCCAAGGTTTGTAACGGGGATATTTTGTGCCTCGTGCTAACCTAATTTGAGCGTTAAGCTTATGTGTATAGGTACTGTCCTAGGTTATTCGCTTGCCTGGTAAACAAATTTTGCTAATCGTTTGGTAACCTACATGTCTTTTTATGAAAAAGATACAAAGATCAACACAGCAAAAAATGGTATTGTGCTCATCCACTGGTCCCACCTTCGGATTGCTCTCATTCACTCGACTGAAGACTGATGACTTATTTCCCCAACCGCGGATTCCTAATCCTATTTTTTTTATTTGAAGACTACTACAAAGATAAACTTGAAGGCTATCTGCGAGAACATACGAGTATCTATGCTTTACACACACATGATCATGAAAGTAGGGGCTATGAGCAGAGACCGGATTTTTCGTGGCACTTTTGAGCTGGCATAGAGACTTCTCGTTTATCGACTTCCGATATACATGTGTAATATCGATAAATACAAAATACAATATTTAAAATATGGTTAAGAGTTGGTATTGTTACGCCGGTAGGTTAGGTCAAAAACTTTGAACGTCAATTTCAGTGCTTTAGAGGCGTTTTCAGCAGCCTGAAAAGTCATTTCAGGCCGTTTCAGAAGTTGCTCTATCACATATCTAAAGATCGAAATTTCACCCAAGTTGCCGTCGTTTTCAGGCGCCTGAAACATGTTTTCAGTCCGTTTCAGGGCACCCTCTATCAGATGACGCCATAACCTGAAAACCCGTTTTCAGGCGTTTTCAGGACCCCTTATGGGCCTCTGAAGCACAAATCATTATATGGCGGAATTTCCAGTAGGAGTGACAGAGATAGCACTAGTAGAAAGAGATAGCTATGCTCAGAACATTCGAGAAGTGTGTAACAAGGATGGGACTACTAGAAAGAGATAGCTATACTCGGAACATTCGAGAAGGGAGTGACAGAGAGTGCACCATTAGAGAGAGACATATATGGCCTCGAATGTTCTCGGCCCTCACGCTGGCTCTTACTAGAATATTCGCGATATGTGTGGACAATGCGTCTAGAGCGATTCCGCGGAATATATAAGGCCGCCGCCGACGGCTGGCGTCAGTTAGTTACATTTTAACTGCGATCAAGTGCTAGTACAAGGATAATCGGAGAGAAAGACTCTTGAGTGATTAGTGCGCTTAAGTACAGTTCGTGTGAATAGTGAGTGCATTATTTGTGAAATAGTGTGTGTTTTAATTAGTGGATTTTAAGTACAGTTCGTGTGATTTGTAAGTGCGTTATTTTGGTAATAAAGTGTGTGTTTTTTTTATTTGTGGATTAATTTGTGCTTTTCTATCGAATACGAACCCCACGCTCGTAACATTTGGTGTCAGAAGTGGGATAGCTTGGTTATGCATAATGGCGTTCTATGTAGAAAATGGGAATTAACAAATGGGAAGGATGCTCACCTGCAAGTCGTTGTCCCAAAGAAAAGGGTGAAAGATGTTTTGAGAAGCTTTCACGATGGAACATCTGGTGGACACCTTGGAGTAAAAAGGACCCTAATGAAAATTCGGCAACGCTTTTATTGGATTCACTGCCGAGAAGATGTTGAAAATTGGTGTAAACGATGCACTAACTGTGCATCAGTCAAGGGACCGCATACCCGTAGCCGAGGAACACTCAAGTTGTACAACGTGGGAGCCCCTTGGGAAAGGATTGCATTAGATGTCGCAGGACCATTCCCAGTATCTGACTCCGGAAACAAGTACATTCTTGTCGTAATGGATTACTTCACGAAGTGGCCTGAAGTATTTGCTATTCCAAATCAAGAAGCGGTAACTATAGCTGAAAGGTTAGTGAACGAAGTATTTTGCCGGTTTGGGGTACCTCTCGAAATCCACAGTGATCAAGGTAGAAACTTCGAATCTGCGGTCTTTCAGGAGACTTGTCGCATAATGGGAATTCACAAGACAAGGACTACGGCGTATCATCCACAGTCGGATGGAATGGTCGAGAGATTTAACCAGACACTGGAGAGACATCTAGCCAAGGTCGTTGAAAGCCACCAAAAAGATTGGGATCGGCATATCCCCCTCTTCCTGTTGTCTTATAGGTCGGCAACTCATGAAAGTACGGCGGTTACCCCATCGTATGCGAACTTTGGAAGAGAACTCCGTTTGCCTGCAGATCTCCTGACTGGACGTCCGCCTGATACACCGAGATCTATCACAGAATATGCGAGTGATTTGAGGGATCGGATTGATGATGTTCACAGCCTGGTACGTGAACACGGGCTCCACGCTAGCATAAAGATGAAAACCCGATATGACCGGAAGTCTTATCAAGTGGGTTTTGAGGAAGGTTCGTTGGTGTGGCTACATAACCCTATGCGACGAGTAGGAAAGTCCCCGAAACTGTCTCCGAATTGGGAGGGGCCTTACAAGGTAGTCACTAAAATAAACGACGTCACGTATCGAATCCAGCGGAATCCTCGTAGTCCGAGCAAGATTGTTCATGTTGACCGGCTGGCCAGATACCACGGAAATAATGATGCTCGGGACGAGCATGTCTTAGGAGGGGGCAGTGTTACGCCGGTAGGTTAGGTCAAAAACTTTGAACGTCAATATTAGGGTATCCAGACCCGGAAGTGGATTTCATTGTGGATACAGATGCTAGCAACACTGGCATTGGAGGTGTCTTGTCGCAAAAGAAAGGAGATAACGAAGTTGTGATTGCATATTTCAGTAAATCATTGTCGAAACCAGAGAGGAATTACTGTGTAACTCGGAGGGAATTGCTAGCAGTTGTCAAGACATTACAGCATTTCAGCAAATACCTGCTGGGAAGAAAGTTTCGTATCAGAACTGACCATGCTGCTTTAAAGTGGTTGCTAGAATTTAAAAACCCCGAGGGACAAGTGGCGAGATGGATTGAACAACTGCAGGAGTATGATTTCATCATCGAACACCGTAGTGGGAAATCACATGGAAATGCTGACGCCCTATCACGTAGACCTTGTGCGGACGACTGTAAACATTGTTCAAGACAAGAAGACAAGGAATGTGTTCGAATGATAAGAACTGATACGGTTAGCGACGAGTGGAATGATGAAATCATGCAGCAAGCGCAACAAGAGGACCCTGACGTGAGACCCATTTTTAATTGGATTAATGCTGGCGCACCTAAACCAAGATGGTGTGATGTAGCTCCGATGAGTGCGGTAACAAAAAGCTATTGGGCACAATGGGATAGCTTGGTTATGCATAATGGCGTTCTATGTAGAAACCGAGCCGAAAGGAGTGACGACGCGAAGCCAAACATCTGGATCGGGAGACTCGACGCCTGGTACGTCAGAATCACCTGCTCCAGCTGCACAAGGAGTGGACCTTAACGCCATCTTTGTCCTCCTAAAGGAACAGTCGAGAAAACAGGACGAACAGGCCAGAAAACAGGAGGAACAGTCCCGAATCCTTCGGGAGCAAAAGGAACTCCAGGAAGAACAGGCGAGAAAACAGGAAGAACAGTCTCGAATCCTCCATGAGGTACATGAGTACACGACCGAATGGAAGAAAGAAATGCTTGAGGTGCAGGAAAAACTGGCCGATATGGACATAAAATTGGAGACTCGAATCCATGAGGTCAACAAGGAAATGGAGGGCTTCAACGAAAAGGTGCGAACTGTCAAGGAGGATGTGGAGACATATAAAAACCGCCTCCAAAAATTAGAAATTAAAGTCACTAATGGTACGAGCACCTGTGTACCCGACGCATCGGTGGCTGGAGGCGGCAGGTTCAAGGTACCGCCTTTTGATGGTACCTCATCGTGGGCAGCCTATAAGCTGCAGTTTGAGTCCGTTTCCCGGGCTAATGGCTGGAGTAAGGAGCAGGCCAGGACAGCACTGACGTTGGCGCTGCGCGACGAGGCCCTTACCATACTCGAAGCTCTGGGAAACGACCAGACGTACGAACGCCTTCTAGAAGCTTTGGAGGCACGTTACGGCGACAGTCACCTGGAGCACGTATACCGAGCTCAATTAAAGGACAGGACGCAAGGACGTAACGAATCCTTACAACAGTGGGCCCTGGAAATCGAGAAGTTGGTTAGGAAGGCCTATCAACGTACGTCAGCATCCTTCGTGGACAGTATGCTGGTGCAGGCCTTCATCGATGGGATCCGAGATCTGGAAGTGAGGGCAGCCGTGCGATTGGGACACCACGGCAGCCTGAAAGATGCAGTAGCCCACGCTCTCGAGGTGGAAGCTGTACGGCAGGATTCATCCAGGCCTTTCAGGGTTCGAGAAGTGTCGACTACGAAGCCAGTAGATTCCCGCCGCGAATTCGGGCCACGTTGCTACCATTGTGGAGAACGTGGTCACCTGCAGTCAGGCTGTCCGAAAAGGATTAGGAGGGACAGAGACCCCGCCCCAATGGCGAGGACAATAGGCTCTGTGGAGTCAGAGCCCCAACAGGGAAACGAATAAAAGCCAGGACTATGGGACGAGTGCTGGCTGGTGGTCGAAATGTCCCAATTATGATCTCACAGGCAAACGACGGGAATAGTCTGGTTGTCAAAGGAGAAATTTGTGGAATAGCATGTCTCCTGACCATAGACACCGGAGCTTCTCGGACTGTGATCAGCTCTCGGCTACTGAGACACCTGACCAGAGATCATCTAGTCCGACCTAGGCATCTCCAGCTGCAAACTGCTACCGGCCAGTACATTTCCGTCCAAGGAGAGCGGGAGTTGGCTGTGAAAATAGGTGAAAAAGAATACTGGCATAGAGTGATCGTTGCTAACATCGTGGACGACTGCATTATTGGATTGGATTTTATGAGGAGATATGATTGTAAAATCGACTTGAAGGTTGGAGTTCTAAAGTTTGGAGTTGATGAGATTCCTATACAAGGTGGAGTACATGGAAATGTCTACTGTACCAGGAGAACCATTCTTCAACCAAGGTCGCAGGTTTTAGTTCCAGTGAAATTGCCGAACTCCACAGGGCCGCAATCTCACCGCTGTGTGGTGGTGGAGAGGTTGGATGCTGATAAACCGTGGATAACAGCCCGTACAATGGTAACCACGGCATCTACAGCATTTGTAAGGATCCTTAATCCAAGCGACACAGAATGCGTCCTCAATAAAGGAACGCTGGTCGGATCATGCGAAGAAATTTCCTGGTTACGAAGCTGTCGGGAATCTGAGGTAAGCGTGAAACCTGGGCATGTTAAGCCTTCAGTGGATGTTGAAAAGTTACTGAACGACTCCATGAAGGGCCTTACCAAGGAGGAATTCCTTAAGGCGCGTAGCTTACTGCTGCGTTATCGCAATGTCTTTTCTACGCATGACGATGATATTGGAAGAACTGGAGTGGTCCAGCATGAGATCGACACTGGGGAAACCATGCCTATCCGACAGCGCCCTCGAAGAGTTCCAGTAGCTCGGGAGAAGGAGGTTGAGGGCATGATCGAGGAAATTCGAAGAAGCGGAGTTATTGAACCTTCAACAAGCCCGTGGTGTTCTCCCGTAGTTTTGGTTAAGAAGAAGGACGGCAGCATGAGATTCTGTATTGACTACCGTCGACTTAATGATGTGACCAAGAAGGACAGCTACCCACTTCCTCGAATCGACGACACCTTAGACACGTTGAACGGAATGAAATGGTTTTCAACGTTGGATCTGAAAAGTGGCTATTGGCAAGTCGAAATCAAGGACAAGGATAAAGAGAAGACGGCCTTCTCTACTGGCAAGGGACTCTGGCAGTTCAATGTTATGCCGTTTGGACTGTGTAATGCACCAGCTACATTTGAGAGATTAATGGAACAAATATTAGCCGGGCTTCTAGGAGAAACTTGCTTGGTCTATTTGGATGACATCATTATCGTTGGTAGAGACTTCGACGACCACTTGAATAAATTGGAGCAGGTGCTAGCCAAACTACGAGGGGCAAATCTGAAACTCAGTCCGAAGAAATGCTCGTTTTTCAAACGTAAAGTGAATTACTTGGGACACGTGATTTCAAAGGACGGCATCCAGACAGATCCTGAGAAGATTAGCGCCGTGAAGGATTGGCCGACGCCAAAAGACAAGACTGCAGTACGTGCCTTCTTGGGGCTTTGCTCATACTACAGACGTTTTGTGAAGAACTTCTCGGATATAGCAAAGCCTTTGCATCAACTAACGGAAGAAAAACGATCATTTGACTGGAACGAACAATGTGAGTCAAGTTTCAACGAGCTTAAAGGAAGACTTTGTGAAACGCCAATATTAGGGTATCCAGACCCGGAAGTGGATTTCATTGTGGATACAGATGCTAGCAACACTGGCATTGGAGGTGTTTTCAGCAGCCTGAAAAGTCATTTCAGGCCGTTTCAGAAGTTGCTCTATCACATATCTAAAGATCGAAATTTCACCCAAGTTGCCGTCGTTTTCAGGCGCCTGAAACATGTTTTCAGTCCGTTTCAGGGCACCCTCTATCAGATGACGCCATAACCTGAAAACCCGTTTTCAGGCGTTTTCAGGACCCCTTATGGGCCTCTGAAGCACAAATCATTATATGGCGGAATTTCCAGTAGGAGTGACAGAGATAGCACTAGTAGAAAGAGATAGCTATGCTCAGAACATTCGAGAAGTGTGTAACAAGGATGGGACTACTAGAAAGAGATAGCTATACTCGGAACATTCGAGAAGGGAGTGACAGAGAGTGCACCATTAGAGAGAGACATATATGGCCTCGAATGTTCTCGGCCCTCACGCTGGCTCTTACTAGAATATTCGCGATATGTGTGGACAATGCGTCTAGAGCGATTCCGCGGAATATATAAGGCCGCCGCCGACGGCTGGCGTCAGTTAGTTACATTTTAACTGCGATCAAGTGCTAGTACAAGGATAATCGGAGAGAAAGACTCTTGAGTGATTAGTGCGCTTAAGTACAGTTCGTGTGAATAGTGAGTGCATTATTTGTGAAATAGTGTGTGTTTTAATTAGTGGATTTTAAGTACAGTTCGTGTGATTTGTAAGTGCGTTATTTTGGTAATAAAGTGTGTTTTTTTTATTTGTGGATTAATTTGTGCTTTTCTATCGAATACGAACCCCACGCTCGTAACAGTATAATTAAACAGTAGGTAGACTTATCGCGAAGGAGCTATCTCTTTGAGATAACCTTTGTATACCAACATAATATTGGAATTTTTAAATAGGAATTATAATAATAATATTGTATTGTTCCTTATAAACTAGTAGCTCTGTGAGCCTGACTTTGTTTTGCGATAAAGTGATTAAATGTGAAACCATTAACTACTTACTTATTAACTTTTTATTGTTTTAATTGAATATCTCTATTTCACATTTCAACTACTCAAAAGTTATCAGAATGAGATTGCTCTTTATCCAGTAGACCGCGTGATGTTTACATCTACTTTTGATCTTCTTAATATGTTGTGTTCTAATATATTAATCGGATAAGTCGATAAATGAGACGTCCCTATGACAGCTCAAAAGTGCCATGAGAAATCCGGTCTCTGGCTATGAGTATTGTATATACCTACCAGGTGTTGCCTGTAACAGGAGCAATAAATTAAAACATAGATTCTACTCTTTAAACTGAACAACATTTAATAAGCTTAATAAAAAAAACAGTTTTCAGTACATTACTATTTCCCACAAACTAAATGGTATTTGGGACATTTTTTACTCGACTACGGTTGAAAAAAGTTTTGCGCAGACGAAGTTGCGAGCACCTTCTTGTAAATACATGTCCCGCTATTGCATGAAAACTGACCAACAAAAAAGAAATTGATTTGCATAAAAAAGGAACATGAAGGGACCAGACCAGATAGAGAGATCTTTCTCTAGGTGGGTGCCCTATCCGGGGACCGAAGTTTGATGAGAGTTGGCGGCAAGTTGCATTTCTGCAAGATATTGCAAGCCACAATGTAGAACAACTCTAATATGTAGCACAATGTAGATCAGAGTCATATTTAGACAAGCTGATAAGAGTTTTAAAAATGCGTCCTTCCCACAGAAACTATACGAAGGCTATGAAATAATATCTTCCACATAATGATCGTAATTGCAACCAAATTTAGCAGGATGAGGGTAAGGGTAGTTTCAAGCCTTACTGAAGAATTTGATGTGGTAACAGGCATTAAACAAGGCGACGCGCTGTCTCCTATACTGTGCAACTTGATACTCAAACACGTCATCAAAATGGTGCTGATTGTTAATGGTGGAGTGCAGTTGAAGAGGTACTCACAAGTTTTTTTATTTAAATCAACAGGAAGAGGCCACCTTAAAGTAAAATTCCGTTATCCAAACACCAACCCTATCACAGATGTCCTTTCCAAACACTTCCGCGTATACTTATATGTCACCTCACCATGATCGATTCAAGTTATTTTCGTCTCAAAACACCTCGATCCTCCGCTTAAGTCTCGGTTAAAAATAAATTCGGACAGGGCAGCTAGTAATTATTGAAGAGGGAAGACTGGGGGGATGATACGTGTCTAGAAATTTAGGTACCGTCTGTACAACGACGTGATTATGTTACGGGTGTACAGCGGATGCTTTGAGCTGATTAAGGATTATACATTTATTTTTAGGTAAACTAATCTGACTAGATTTGACATAGAATTTAAGTATTGACAATTCACGCGACTTCGCCGATATAGAAATATTTCATTGGAAAATCATACGTTTTATGAACAATCCTTTGATAATCTAAGTAATAAGTAGTTAAGAAGTTTTAGAACTAAGAAATATGTAGATCGATTTGTGTAGACAATTCAAATACTTATTAGGTATCTAAAATTAGTCTCTCTATTCACCCATTCAATCCGTTCCGTACCAAAGCAATATAAAGCTTTTGAATCAAATTGAATCTTTTGAATAAGTATTATGTTTAAAACCAAAAAAATCCACTGATTTGACTAAGTTCTAAGTATAAATCTGTTTTCTTTATCAATCATGATGATGATAGGCTAAAGGTGAAATTTCGAATTTATAAGTAGGTACGTGTAGATACAGTAGCGGAAAAAATATAGCATAATGAAATATTGAACTTTAAGTTTAATAGGATCTAAGGATGAGATTAATCTAAATGAAAATAGCTAAGTGTAAATAAGTTACTTGTAGTGTAAGTGTGTTACGAATAATATATATTTTATGGGTGTAGTTGTAAATCCAAGTATTAACTGACTGAAACTTTTCAAAAAATTGTATAATTTGTTATTAAGGGCCTTATCACACTTGCGATTTGCGAGCGAGTTGAAAGCGAGGCGAGCGCGCAGCGAGTTCGCTGCGAGCGTGCAGCGAGTTCGCTGCGAGCGTGCAGCGAGTTCGCCGCGAGTGCGCAGCGATTTCGCCGCGAGTGTGCAGCGAGTTCGCCGCGACTGCGCAAAGAATTCGCTGCATACTGACGAATGTACAGTATGGCGTCCCTACTCAAGACGCGGCGAACTCGCTGCGCGCTCGCCTCGCTTTCAACTCGCTCGCAAATCGCAAGTGTGATAAGGCTCTAACACGCAGAAGGTCGACAACGTTATATAAAAAACCTGATATTTAATCTGTCACAGAAGAAATCTCAGGTCAGTACTTTGTTATACTTAATATCTTTTGCAATTGTAAAGATTGGCAACTTTCGTACAAAATACCCCAATACGAGTATGATAGATTTGCCGCTATTGTATGTTATGTGTTACAAAATACGACAACTATTTTATAGACAGCCTGTGGATTCCAATAAATCAACAGCCCACTTCCTCACACTAGTATACAACTCGGACGTTTCATTGCAAAAGCGATTTTGCTCACTACAACTAAGTCGTATTCGATATAAACTCGCCTGAAGAGTATCGTCAGTACTTTTGCGAAGTTGGACCCTTTTATGCGGGTGTATCGTTTCTCAGTTTATAGTGTCAGCAGTAAAACCGCCCTTTCGCGGGACTCACCCTTAAGGCTCGCCTAATTTACGAGCTGTTAAAGCATTGACAAGCCCTGTTAACGCGTTTAACAGGTGCGCTCTTACGGGTCAAATGTTATTAATGGTTATTCAATACTTTCCGGGTCTTTGTTTATCCATTTGCAAATATTTTTTTAAGTAAAGGACCTAGGGCCTGCGATGCGGATTCATAACAAACGTCACTTACTTACAAAACACATTTACTTGTACCTTTCTGAGACAACAAACATATTTTGATTCAGTAAATACCACCGTAAAGAGCCCATTCGGTTAAATTTGATTTTCCCCACTGTATTTTCTTTGTATTTTCTTTCGGCGATTGCTATAATAGTATCAAGTGACATTGAAAAGTAGTTTTAATGGTTTTTTTTACGTTACGCCAAGATTCAAAATTAACTTAACTTTTATTGATAAAACAGACACCTTCTCTTCTTATGCTAAATTATAGTAAATTAGTATCGCTAAAGTAGACATATGGATTGTAAATTGTAAATACATTTCGGAACCTCGGGAGGCTTAGATACTAGTAAGGAACAGAAGTTAACTGCCCTTATTAATGCTTTTACATAAAAACCGATCCGAGATTTAAAGTCTACTTAAGGGTTCGTATCTGGCCCTGGAACTTGGCCTCTAAAGTGAAAGCATGTCCTTGCGCGGTGGTCTCGCGGCGGAAGCGCGTTGCGTGCGCGGGCGCCGATCGGACGGCAAGGGAGAGGGGCGGAGGGGGCAGGATGCGGTCACGCACATTCGCGAGAGATCGCATCGCCCTGGGACGCACGCGATAGCAGGGAAACGTGTAGGGATGCGGTGAAGTCGATGGCGAGTGAAAGTTTTTCGCGTCGATAATCTGGGGGCAGGGTAGTGTCCCCGCCAAGACGAACAAAAAAGAAGCGGGGTACACTTTACTGGCAAACATCAGGTTCGATATGAAAGTTACAAATAGTTCAAACATTCAGAAAACTAAACGCTGTTTTAATTATAGATTCTCGCCTTTCAATTTAGTTTGTTGTAGACGTGTAAAAATGACAAGTCAGATTTATTTTAGGAGCACCAAAATGGTTTGTTTGATCAGAGGAGCCTTTTTTTTACGCCGTTTGGTTATTTTTATTTGCCGTCCGTGCTCAAGTTAACTGTATTTATATCGATATATCGATCGATACTTCCCAATCTCCCCGTCCCTGCGCGGACGCAGCGATCGCGGACGCGCGGCGCGCCTGGGAGGCACGTCCCGCGAACCGCGCTCATTGCGATGCGCCTGAGTGCCGAGCCGAGTGACACCGCAATTTCCATGATTAGATATGCTTATAAGGCTGTTGCCAGATGGTTACATTTTTACATTTTTCGAAACTTTTGATCCTCTTTGTGATATTGCTTAACAAAGTTACAGGTTTATATAACGGAATTATTTTCATTATTTTTCAAACTAAGGGCTTGTGCACAAATCACGTGATGTTTTTTCGGCTACTTTTTGACCCCCCCCTCCCCCCTGGTGATATTTGGTGAGGTTCTTTGCTAACCCCCCCCCTCCCCCATACTACCTCACGTGTATTTTTTTTCTGCCAGAATTTCGTAAAATAAACTCGCAATTTTGAAGTATTTAACAAGTGAAGATTTATTTTTAACGAAGCCGAGAAAAAATATCGATTTTTCTTAGTCTTCGTTCATAGTAGAAAAATACACGTGAGGTCTCCTTATACCCCTCCCTCCCCCAACGTGATCTTTCGTGATTTTTTCGTGACCCCCTCCCCCCCCTATCGAACCTCACGTGATTTGTGCACAAGCCCTAAGTAATAAGTCTAATCTTGCAATCCAAATTATTTTCTAACGCATCCACATTATTTATACTATACATAAGCTGTGATTGTCTGTGAAACGAAACGTTATGAGAAACATAAACTGACAAACGGTCTTATAATTGCTAAAGAGCGTACCTTTACAAATACTAAGTAGATTAGGGTTTTGTCTCAAATTACTGGATTATAGCGCCTTTGCTATTTCAAATTAAAATAATAATTTCATTGATTAAAAGTGACGATAAGCTGTAGCTGGAATAACAAATAAAACTTTATTCAGTAATTTAATATATAATTCCGCAAAGTAACGCCTGAATCTATGAATAATTTAGCTCTATATTTTAAATCTCAACGTTAATACACAAGAGTTGCGTTTCCAATGGGAAACGCATCTTCTGAGTCTAAGTTGATACACTCCCTTTCTAAGTTGATACACGCTCTTTTGTATTTGAAACGCTAACTACCTAATTAGGTATGTTGTCGACTTAACGATCCTGATACGCCTCGTCACGCTCAAACGCTACTCGTCGTCTTGTTTGGTAAGATGTCGACCGAAACGCTTTTGTCCTTAATTAATGTTAACCGGATTTTCATTATTATAGGCATTATAGCTTAATATATTTCCGACATATATTTCATCTTACATCTATAGAATTAGAAACTATATGCATTTCAAAGACGATCATAATATCTGTTACCTTTTGATATATTGATGCCAATTGGGCCCATAACCAAATAACATACGCAGTTTAAGACGGGAAAAAAATAATATCGAAATGAAAATATACAACAGCTAACTGAACTGCGGTGTCACCTGATGTGATCCAATATACAGGGCAGGGTGATCATTCCAAATGGTTCAGTAGGGGGAAAACGAAAACTCTCAGAGATAGGGAAATCTGTTCTTAGGAACCATGATGGCTGCGATTTTAGATTTAATAGAAACTTTATATTTTTTTTATAATCTCATACAATAACCGAGAATTGAATTCTGTAAGTAATCGCATGTATCGTATTGTAACATTATTTACAGCGATTTTGACTGGGTTATTTATGAACTGATGTATGAGCTTAGTAAAGAAATAAAAGGTAATGTAATTTTAATTAAATCTAAAATCGACGCCATGATTCCTAAGAACAGCTTTCCCTATCTCTTATAGTTTGTGACTTCTCCCTACTGAGTACTGATACAAATAAGGTTGGATAGCGACAATTTACAAACTATTTTAACGCATTCGCTACCGCGTAGCGCTACGGGCTACGCTCGTAGCCGATAACATGGGAAACACCGTATGTAGCGAAAACTTACTACGAGCAGAGCGCCCGGCTACCTGGTTGTTGGTGTCGAAAGTGGGAACAGATATCATATCAAGCACACACATGTCAAATAATAAATTATGCAAAACTCCACATTTTAGCAAATAGTGTTCCGGTAAAAGGGAAACCCATGAAAACGCATCTGTTCATGAAATTTACACACACCGGAAGCAGTTATAAATCTCAACCATTAAACAAGAAAACTTGGCCGCCCACAAAACCTGAACGAATGATATACAACCTTGAACTCGCAGACAATTAATGTTCAGTGACCAAGCTGGTATTCTCGACCGTAAGTTTAGCCGGCAAGGTTCATATTTCTTGGTTCAAAACGTGAAGACTTCCATAAAATAAGTCGTAATGGCACAACCTGTTGCTTGATGGCAGTTTGTGTACAAACAACGTGAGACAACACAAGATACAACAGTTTATTGACCGAGCTAGCAAAGCGAAGTTTGGCCAAAAACTCTTTCGTATGTCCGGATGGTTGGATGTCCGTTTGTTCAGATTTCCGGTTCTTCGCCTTTACTTACATGTTCAGATATTTATGAACGCCTTATATGCTGCGATATATCTGATGACTGTGCCTCTAGTAAAACATCGTGATCTTTGTAAATAATAAATAACATTTTTGCTATGGACGAGACAGACAATTTTTTAACGAGATAACATAAAAGATCCTGATGATTTTCAGACATTAATATAATAGGTATATTGAGAAATAAGTTTTTGTCAAAAAAATCATTTTAGTGACAAGCTTTTATAGCCGACTGTACTTTTTTTGGATATCCATCAAATGCTCTCTGAGACGATTCTAAAGAGCCCAAACTCGGTAGGATTGCTTTTTCTAAATATTATAAAGTTCCTATGGCTACCTTCCGGCTTCCGGCTCCATCATCAGATCAGTCCCATGGTACCATATTATTGTATTGTCATCAAAGTAAGTATGCAAAATTTCAGCTCAATCAGTTGACGATATCTGCTTTAAATAAAAGCTTTTAAAATCATCAAGATACTTCGTTCAACCTACTACATAAATGTTGATATTATAGTACAGGCTACAGATTCGAAGCTCCACTATATTTTCTAAAGATAAAAATAATATTCGCTCTACTTACTTATTATTTATTTTGTTCAACATGTTATTTTTTTAGGAGCTATGTAGTAGAACTAGGTTTGACAAACAAAAGACTATAGGTACCAGCAAAAATTTCGTCGACTAGTGCCTCCAATCCTCCGTTAAAAAAGTCACTAGTAATAAAGAAGAACATAATTTCGCTTTTATAATGTAAACTACACCCCAGGCCAAAAGTCTGGAAACAAAGTTTTTCTTTTAATATTTAAAGTTTCCAATGTTGTTTATATGTTAGTAACCATTAGGTCCATTAGGGCACCCCAGAAGATTAAAACATTAAACGTTCACTATTAAAACATCATAATATTGTAATAAATAAAAAATGTATACTTACCTAACTCCGGCAAAAAGTTGCATGTCGCCTTTTTTTATTGCCTTTCCATAAAATGTTGACCAGCCAATTTTTTGTAAGACGAATTTGGGTTATTGACTTTTAAAATTCTTATTTTAATTTTTATTGTGTAATTTATTCCGTAAGGAAATCATAGCTTTGTTATTATAAGCTTGTTTCCATACTTTTGGCCTAGGGTGTAGTAAAAAACACACGAAACGGGTTTACTCACGTCCTAGAAGACGAATACCGCTCGACATGTTGCTAAAATCGAGTCTTCGATTGGCCGTTGGCGACACTGATCGTGGCTCCCGATAATGAATCGCGTATCGATTCGAAATATGTATTAAGGATAGGCAAAAATCTCGTCTACGAAACATGCGGTTCTGTTTTCATAGTCTTTGATTGTTTCATGATTTTGGCCCGACCCTGGCTATATATAGGCGACTAAAACAAAAATTTTGACCTTTGTACCTCCCCCAAAGACTCCACTTCACAACCACCTGTCCTGCTCTGTACGCTGTGATGTCCTGCGATCTTGACCTGATCGTCACCACATTTTCTCACCAGTAATAAATAGTAATAAATTAACCTTTTGAGCGCGCTGCTAGTTGACGGAAAACTGTGTCACAGACGCCAAGCAGGCAGTCTGTTGCCTATGTATATATAGTATGACATTATATAGCGGCAAATCTATCATGCTACGGTAAAAAGACGTATCTTACTATGACATCCGTATAAAGATACGACCTTTTACCGTAACACAGCAGAAGTGTCCGTCGACGTGATTTGCCGTCTTCGGCGCTCGAAAGGTTAAAGTCAGCCAGTAGCCATGGGTTGCTCACCCCTGTAACGCTTGCGCCAACAAATTTTGAGCGTTCCAATGCGGCTCATCTATTATATTCAAGGCGTGCTCCGCACGAGGCAACGCCACATCCATAACGGCTATTATACTATAACTTAGGCGCGTCACACGATAACTGTTATAGACAGTATAGTAACTTCCTTAAAATATGTCGGGAAGTATACATATAAACTGCCTTACTTCATTAACGATAAATGGGGTAACATTTGCTACCATACACTTAAGAGTATTATAAAATTTATAAAAATACCGCTCCTTATTTGTATCGAGTGATTTTTCAATATTATACGATCAATATTAATCTTGTATGTTTCTGAAACGGCCTGCCTTTTCGTTGAATGTTGCATTTCGCCGAAGTGTCATTTCGTAGAAAGTAGGTAATTTTCTCCGAAACCGCTTACGGTTTCTTTTTGGGACTGTTATAAAACATACCCAACCTTATAAACAGGATGATTATCTCCAAGAATTATGAGATATATGTATGGCGAAAAGGCAGAACATCCTCTGAATCTGCTCGCAAATAATAGTTTATCCAAATCCAAGCTTCTAACAAGAGTCTTCTTGCCATCGGCCGTGGCATAATGATTTTTACACATACGACAATTTATTTGACGAGAGACAAATTGTTAACAAAATGTAATATGCGCATTCTGATGAGTACAGGTTGGAGTGTGGGGTGAGACAGGGGGGTTTAACTTCACCTACGCTCTTTAACTTGTATGTCAACGGACTTATCGAGGAGCTCAGCAGAACTCATGTCGGCTGTCATGTGGATGGAGTTTGTGTCAACAATATAAGTTACGCGGACGACATGGTGCTGCTGAGCGCGTCGGTGTGTGGGGTGCGTAAGCTGCTGAAAATATGTGAAGCGTATGTAACAGACCATGGGCTCAAATATAATGTTACGAAGAGCCAGTTCATGGTGTTTGAGTGCGGTCGCAAGAAAACATGGGAAGTTCCCACCATTTGCCTCAATGGTACCCCTTTGGATAGAGTGGACCGTTTCAAGTACTTAGGCCATGTGATTGCGGCCGACCTCAAAGACGATTTAGACATGGAAAGGGAACGAAGGGCCCTATCGGTCAGGGCAAATATGATCGCCCGCAGGTTTGCAAGGTGCTCAAAAGAGGTGAAAATTACTCTGTTTAGGGCGTTTTGCACGTCCCTCTATACATGCAATCTGTGGGCGCAGTATACGCAACGGGCTTTTGGGGCCCTTCGGGTCCAGTATAATAATGCGTTCCGGGTGCTGGTGGGACTGCCTCGTTTCTGTAGCGCATCAGGGATGTTCGCAGCGGCGCGCGTGGACTGCTTTTATACTACATTGCGCGCGCGCGCCGCATCCCTGGTGCGCCGGGTGCGCCGCAGTCCCAATAGCATTCTACGCATGATAGCGGACAGGGTTGACTGCCCCTACATGTCGCACTGTGAGGGATTGCACTCCCCTATCAGTGTTATTCTGTTTTAGTTATAAGTTAATATATCAATACTAACCCCCTTAGCTTGTAAGTTCTACTAATAAATTATGTGTCTTTGTTACATGAAATAAATAATTCATTCATTCATTCATTCAATATCCAACAGCAGCATGACTCCCTCTTCAATCTTGGTATTGGTATTCTCTTTGTGCATATTACTTTAGCGCTAACACGAAATCAAGGTACTGATTACATTAACTGTGACAGGAGCCCTAGTACAAATTAGAGCGTGCCGCGCTTTGAGCTGCGCTTGACCAAGCGTTATTCGAATTTCGAGCAAGACGCCTAGGGCCGAGCGCCTGTCGATGGCGTCGTGAGTCGATACTCGCGATATCGATTGAGGGGGTCGCGGCTATGGCGACGCGCACGGACGCCACTCATGCGATTCCTCACTGCACGCTGGGCTCTAATTGAGAGCGCTGTGACAAAGTCGATGTATAGATGTCGATAGTATTGTTAGTCGATTATAAAGTTTTTATAGAAATATATTATTGGAACATCATATAGACGAGTTCATGTAGAAACATATAGGCATAGGCAAGATACATTATATAATTTTAGACGTAATACAATAAGTAAATATTAATTTGCTTTTATTTTCATTCTGAGTCCATATCACTTTAGAGACGCTTCCAGAAAACTGAACGCTTCCTGAACTGATTCACTTGTTAACCTGTGAAACCGTTCACTGCTGAAAATAGGATGTATTAGCGATACGTATGTCTGCTCAAATTTAAATTTGCCAATTTATAATGTGTTCGAAATTTCTATATTATTATAACTGTGCATTGTCTAACTAACCCAAGAACTATTGTCTAAACAACCAAGCGTTTTATAAATGTAGTATTTCTCCCAATATTCGGACTCCTTATAGGTACATATTTTACTAAAAAGCGTTGATCATAAAGGTTTTCTCAGCGTTTATTATTTACAGAAACATACAACCTGGCTGAGCAAACTAAACATCGCAGAAAGTTTATCGATAAAAATAAAAAGGCAACAAACGTCCATAGCGCTCGGGTTCTTGAGGACGAAGAGTCGCAGTTCGCAATCGATTAATTTAATTAAATAACTTGTTAGGAACGTAATGCCCTAACGCATACTGTCCCTGACTTTACAGACTTATCTCAACTTCCCACCGTTCATTATTTACACAGATACAAAGAATCAACATCGCAGAAAGTTTATCGATAAAAACAAAAAGGCAAACAAAAGTCCACACGGTTCTCGAGAACGGAGAGCGGCAGTCCGCGCGGGTGAATTGAGCCACCCGTTGCGGCCGCGGTGGCGCCGGGGTGGCACTACTTATCAATGTCGATAATAAATGGTCTTTGTATATGTAACTAAACACTAAACATTTCAATAAAAAAAATGCTAGCAAGTTACGAATAACTACCTAAGGTCATTTTCTTCTGGCATAAGTTACAGTAACTGACTTCATAAACCTATGTCAATTTCCCACCGTTTATTATTTACATAAATATAAAAAGCGCACTGAGCATGAGTTTATCGATACAAAATAAAAAAGCAACAACCACAGCGCTCGGGTTCGCGAGGACGAAGAGCGGCAGTCCGCGCGAGTGATTCGCGCCACCCGTCGCGGCCGCGGCGCCGGGACGGCGCTGCTTATCGATATCGATAAAAGAAGGAATGTATATAAGTAGCTAAACTCTAAATATTGCAATTGAACAAAGGCTGTCATGTTAAGTCTAGTATTCTTAGGTGCACTACCTAATAAAATTATATATTATTTGTATCGTTAGACAAGCACGTCGACGTTCTCTTTGATATTGGTATTATAGGTTAGATTCCACATTCACACAAACAGTTATTTTTAACGTGAATTTTAAGACTGCTTGTTTAGACCCTGACAGTTGTTTTAAGTCTATAGGTCTACCTACAATAACAGTTTAAGATATTTCACAACTTGCCCTCTTCCCACACAAAAGTTGAAAACTTATTCTGAACGTGTACAAATTCTAGAATTTTTTTTTATTGTTTTATAACGGCCAATCTCGTTGAGTATCTCGTCAATAAATATCCGAAGAGCATACCGAGTCGTTACGAAGTAGCTAACCATAACAAAGGGTTTTAAAACCTCATTTCCCAACCTTGGGCGGCATTAGGCTCAGGTTGAACGTGTCAAAGCCCCTGTAAACATGTCGCGGTGGGGTTCGACAAACAAAGGAGTGTTTTTGTGACGGGGTGGCGTGTCCGCGGCGACGTCGCGGGCATCGCGGGTCGATACCGCCGAGATCGGCCTACGCCGGCCATTTGCGTACCTCCGCCTGAGGCGTGTGTACATAACCCTGCCACCCACCCCCCGATACACCCCCGATTACCGCCTACAAAGCAAACTTCATTGGTACGTGCATGCAATATGCGCAAGGAGCCCGAATTGCGCCTAGCTCGCCCAGATTGCTTTGATATCCTAGCCGTAAATAGCCTATTGCGGACTGAGCTAAAGGCGAGGCCCGTATACTCGCAATCACGTTAATTACTCAGCCGGTAACGAACAAGAGCCGGCCAGGTAATATCTTTTATACAATTCGATGGTTCTTGGCTGTGATATCTCTGTAGTCTTAGCTATTCGCTGAGCAGGCTTTTATTAGCCTATCATATTAAAGCCAAAAGTTTGTGAATGTGTGAGTTTGTTACTTCTTCGCGCCCAAACAGCTGGCCCAATGTTAATACATTTTGGTATGAATAATAGCTGACACTGGGACATATAGGATAGGCTAATTTTTATCCCGAAAAATTTAGTATACCTATGGATATAACACTATAAGTAGGTATTAACAACACGTACCTATTTGTAATCGCTGCGTCCTAGGTTCATAAATTAAAACTGGATATTTATTCTACACTATTGCTCACTCAAAATGTTATTCCTAATAAGCGCAAAATCCACATACTTAAGCATTGCAATCATCTTCCCTTGTAGTATAGAATTGTGCTAGTTATCTCTACTTAACTAAAGTTTAAGACTAAGTATCAATAAAATGTTGATTCTGCTTCTGTTGTTCCTCTTCTTGACATTCACGCCAACATAAGAGATATACATATAATCAGTATGTACGTATAATCAATGCCCTCGAGCCGCGAGGTAAAGACTTAAAAAGGGGGTTTCATGACAAAGGAGCAGCGTGTACGGTAGCAAAGAGAGCCGAGTTTCAATTGAAAGGCTGGGCGGGCACGGTATAAATCGGCCAAGTGCAGCGAGGGGCGAACAGGGAAAGTTTACATTAGCATATTGGCCTTTGCGTCGTGAAGTTCTGAGTGTGGAGATCATAGTTTAAAGGTGTGAGTTATGACTGTAAAGAGCTCTGGTGCAGTGTACGGAGTTCTATTAAGTATGTCCTGTGGTAATTCCAATCATGGAATGCGTCTTTGAATTTTTTTAAAGGGCGAGCGAAACGTCTCCTCTTCAGCTTGGTCAAAAATTATTTCGTATGTCCGGATGCCTAAATTAAATAAAATAAATATTAAGGGACAATCTTACACAAATCGACCTAGTTCCAAACTACGAAAAGCTTGTACTATGGGTACTATACAACGATATACATATATTATATATCATAATATATATTTAAATAGATATATTAGATAACATCCATGGACCCAGGAACAAATATTCGAGTTCATCACACAAATATTTGTTCTTGTCGGGATTCGAACCCGGGACCACCGGCTTAGTAGGCAGATGCACTACAAACTGCGCCAAACGCGTCGTCATGTTTAATGTCGTCGTCATGATAATTATACTTATATTGCTGATTCACTATTTCGTTTTTTTAAAGAGGCAGATTTATGAGCGTTGTAAACGTAAAAAAGAAAAACTTTCAGCTCACAGAGCCCCTAGTTTTAAAGTCACGATAAGCCTTATTGCTCGTAGATTCGATCTACATCGGCTAGGGCTGAATGGGTTTTTAGTAGCGATCACGTACTGGAAGAGGCAGCGTGGGGCCGAAAAGAAGGTGGCCTGTCGAGCTTGTCAAGTACGCAAAAAATCTTGGATGAGGGCAGTGCTCGAGATTTTTCACGAGATCCTAAGGCCGTGTTGAACGGGTATTCTAGCATTATTACCAAATATAATGCGGTCGGTTGCGTTTCTTTTTCAGCGTGTATCGCTACTGCTTCACCGTACAAACCTCGAGTGACGCAAGCAAAATACTTGTATGTACATATATAGTATGATAGTAGGCAAGACAACGCAAACTTGGCCTATCGTTTACATACCGTGCCCACAAGTAAACAGATGCTGCCAAGCCTATTGTCCCTTAGACTCGGTGCTTAAGTAGTTTAACATGTATTTATGCATCAGTGTGTGACATGGCATATCTGAGATCAATTATATCCTAGAACCCGGGGAAAAGTATTATTCACTTTCATAAATTTGGTGGAAATTATCAATATATTTATCATAATAATATGAAAAAAAATTAATTGAAAAGGGATAAGGCCTCCTAATCACAGTCCATCTTCCCCCAAATCTGGTACGGTGCTCCTGGTCGGCAGCTCGAACAAACAATGGTTTGAATAGGGCGAGTGCGCGGTGAGAATTGAAATGAGGTGTACGGAGGGGAGGCCTTCAATTATTAATAAATATACGTCTCAATCAGGACGTGCAATCTTAGCGACTCGCAATTTTGGACGTTCGTTAATTGATTTTGTTACAGAAGTTTAACTTATTGATCGTGACGAAATTAATCGTAATCTGGATTCGACTGAAGATTTATTCCAAGAATAAGTACCTACTATCGGATAGTAATGTTAAAATCCCGTAATAGATTGACATCACTATTTGAAGATAAGCATTATCCTTGGAATAAAAGTTTGGTCGAATCTAGCCTTGGACAATAGTCTACAACAAAACAATACAATACAAGTACTCTTTATTGCACACCTCACAAAACATACAGGGGAAACACCACGAATTAATTAAAATTAGAGGTAAATCTCGCCTTCTCGCCAACAGCCGGTCTTCCCGCTAAAGAGCCATCTCTTCCAGACAATCTTTGGGAAGTGGATAACTAGTTTATATGTTTAAATACTAAGTATAGTAATGAATGATACTTATTATTTAATAAAATCTAATAAAATAACGATGACGTTACATAGATCCTTCGGGTAAGCCCTCTCACTTACTCGTCCATCTATTGCTTACTTTCCAGCCTCTACAACAATGTACTCTAAAAATTGCATGGTTAAAAGTCAAAACGATACCGATTTACAGTAATATAAAAATTCAGCCGCTATAGCTACAGGGTAATTCCCATTCGATCTATGAAACCTGCTTAATCCTACTGGTGGTAGTACCATGGGTAAAGAACGGAATAGCTACAGTAATGTTAATTTTCCGCTCAGATATCAGTCCATGTGATCTAAGTCTACTGAATCGATCCAGCAGTACCCTTACCATGAGTTAATGACCGTACTCGCTAGCGACTGCGTAAACGATCTGTAGAATTAAGTTTTCAGGAGTAAGTATAGATTTAAACTACGATTTGTTAGAACGGTATAACGTGTAATAGAAGTATGTACAGAGTGAGTAAGGACAAAAGTGACAGTGCAATATTTTATAAGCGCCTTGCAAAGTCTGTGAGCAATAGCTGCATTTCATGATGTATGTTATAATTATTAGGCGCAGACATTATTTGATATATTAATAAACACGATCTGTATGCAGAATAGTGCAGCGCCTCTAGCGGTTATTTTGTAGAACTACAAATCGTTTACGTAGTCGCTAGCGATCACAGTCACTGTACGAGTAATACTTTACTTGTTCGTTTGTCTATCACTTCAATGTCTAGTTTTCTATTTCATTTGCTCAAAGGTTAACTGAAAGAAACCCCTTATAGAGATAAGTTCACCCTTGTACACAATTACACATGTATTGTTAGGGTTCCGTACCCAAAGGATAAAAACGGGACCCTATTACTGAGACTTCGCTGTCCGTCCGTCCGTCCGTCCGTCTGTCACCAGGCTGTATCTTAAGAACGGTGATAGACAGTTGAAATTTTCACAGATGATGTATTTCTATTCTATTGCCGCTACAATAACAAATACTAAAAATAAAATAAAATAAATATAATATAAATAAATAAATAAATATTTAAGGGGGGCTCCCATACAACAAACGTAGGTACAGATAATGGTACGGAACCTATCGTGCGCGAGTCCCACTCGCATTTGGCCGGTAATTTATTTTTGAGTTACTGTCAATATTGTTTTATGTGCAATAAAGTGTTTACATACGTACATACATAAATACTCATGGTAAGGGTTCCAGTCCATAAACCTACGCTACGCTAGCCTACGCTAGTACATGTACCTACTTAGGCCAACCGATTAGTGCGATCGCGTCCGATGATAAATCGTGCCGCGGTGTCGCGTGTCGCATGCACGGCGGCGTACAATGCTGATTACCTCGGCTCCACACTATGGGGCGAACTTGGCCGAAGTAAGTTTGCTTAGTACCTCTCCATTCTATGAAATTCGCCCAACCTCGGTCAACATCGCGACTAGTATAGAGCCGGGGTTACACTTTTGAAAGATCCGTGGAAACATTTCAGATGGGCTTTTGTTAAATTGTTTTTAACAGTCTATTCATATTGCATCCCCTAAATCCAACCTGTAAAATGTCTATAATTCAAGGCTTAATACCAAAAGCCTATGACTTCCGGAAAACTATTGGTTCAATGGTAAACAATTACTTTGGGGATAAATCCCTAAAGAAACACATCCCATACCTAATCAATAGTTTACCGGAGGAAATAAGCCTAACAACAAAAAAAAATTACACATATATCTGACACATAACGCGTACCTACTAACACACAATACTTAATGTTGAAAATTCGACAATATTGCTCTTAGTACTTAGTTAATTATTGTAATTAACCAGAACAAAGAGTATGACCGACAAGAAGTGTCTTATATCAGGAGTCACAATGTAGGTACCTACATGTTTCTCTGTTTGTCTATAAGAAACTAGCAGTTTGACCTCCGGTTGCCTGTTAATAATTAATAATTATATAAAAAGTTCAGGGTCCAAGTGTCTTCGCTGAACCACAGCGTCGTTCCATAAATTCAAACCCCGACTAATAAAATTAAAGTCATCGCCTAGATAGCATAATCTTAAATGTCCCAGCCCCGTCTAGACACGAAAACCCACTCTCACCATAATCTAATCTAATTAAACAATAATAAATACCGCGCCGAGGGCCACACTAAGCCTAGAGCTCTATTAAAATTACTAATACAACCGACTAACTCACTCCCATTTAGCTGCGGTGCGAAAAATCTCAACCGAGCTGCCGTAAACAAAACAAACTGACCGTCATAAATAATCAAAAGCTATAAGCGAATTTGAGCGTATTTCAATATCGCGACATCCTTAATCTACCGCTACCGGGTAGGCAGGGGTAGCGGGCGGGTAGCGGGTAGTAGGTACTCGTAAATCTTGCAGGTCGGGTCCGGAGTTTTGAATCATTTAGCGCGGTGCGAGCGCGACTTCCGTCCGGCGCCCCGCGTGTCTTGCCGAGACAAAGGCGAGTAGGGATGGGGGTGCACAGTGGTATACGAATAGGTTATCGATAAAAAGAGTTATTGGTTTTGAATAATGGTTTTTCAAAAAAAAAAAACTTAACCATCCGCAGGTGCAGAGTTGTGCCGCTCTTAAGATTTCTTTTATAATATGCAACGAACGAAAACGTTCTCGGGGACTCACCGCATAAAAGAAATACACGATGATAAAAAAATATTGGAGAGCTACAACTTTACGTAAATGGTGTTGGATGGGAATGTATATTTTCAGGCGTAAAGAGTCCGTTTTACTTTTAAAGCATATATGGCGTATATGAGTAGACGTCCTATGCACCAACTAGGTATATGTACTTATACACGATGATTTTTAATCAGTGATCAGGTACCAACTTTTCTAACTCAGTAATTGATGGCGGTCACGTTGAAGTCGTAATTACATGAAAATAAACCTTTATTTTTCTATGATAATTTTCATTTTGAAACCAATTTTGTCCTAAATTCCTTGTCACCGAACTAATCTGTATCGGTGTGCTTACAACCTCTTTAATAATTTAATGGGAATATCAATTTATGAGAAATAACTTGTCATTGTCATCGTCATTACATAAAAAAAGTCGTAGAAAATTTCCCGCCAAAGCGATGACACTTGACGTAGGTATCGTACTTCAATAATTTATGTAGGATGACCATGTTTAAAGTGGTTATTAGTTTTAATTACGTTTTAACTTTTAATTAATTTAACAGTGAGGTAATTGCGCGGGACCTCGCGTATTTAGTTTAATTTTAGCTAAATATTAATATTTTTCTACTCCTGATCACCGATTAAAAATTGGTAAAAGATTGGCCAGGCATGTTTATGGCTATGATGACAATTTAGAATTAGACACAAACCAGATCTTCGATTCTCTAATATTAAACAAGGGTTTCAAAACTTTGATCAATAAATTAGCGTCAGTAAGTTTTTTTTTTTATTGTTGTTTATTAATTAAAGTATACAACTTAAATATATACAGTTCCGGGGACGGTCCCCAACCAGATGGACCGATCAAGTGAAGGGCCCTTCCTCAGCCAAGTTTTGCTCGGTCATCAGAGATGCGATGAACAGGCACCGGTGGAGGCAGATCATAAAAACTAGGTGTAGAGCATCTATATCCACCGATGACCACGATCCTCAGTCATGAGGGAGCGACCACAGAGAGATATACAGTTCCCTGCAAAACTGTTTGTACAGTTTAGACATTAACTTTAAAGTCTGTTTTAACTTTAAAGTCATTGCCTTGGATATTGTTAATTAATCATAACACCGTGTGTGCTCGCTGTACATGTACAATCAGCAAGTTAAATAGAACTCAGCTCGGCACTCAAATCTTCCAAGAAAATAAAACCAAAACAAATCATCGACAACTCCATCGACTCTCCCCCACCCTCCGGGACGACGTCCGAGCCTCCCCTAATTTGAATTCACGGAGACTCGCGACGCGTCCGCCGCGCCGGCCGCGCCCGACTTAATGAATCGCGAGTGGGTGGGGGGGACGTGGGTTGGGGGTGGTGGGGGCGATCGGACGGCCACCGCATCCTCTGCGCGGATAAGTGACGCCCGTGTTGCTTCGTACATACTCCTTATGTAGTTCTGGACTCTTGGTACATAAGGCCTGTATACCCCTATACCTCCGTGCCAAATTTATGTCCCGCACATGACTGAGGCCGCGGTGTACCTTTGGAGGGATTTTGTGTGTTTGCGCTGCCCGATGATATTCTCGGAATTTGCTATTGATGGCCTCTTAGCTTTTTCCATGTGGGTTTTAATTTTCGGCTCCGCTGTATAATGCGGTCTTCGCAACGCTATAATGTACGTGCTCATATTGGGATGTATCTAGATAAAGTGGTCGGATCTTACCCAGTGCACTTTGAAAGACATATTGGGACTTTTACTTAGTCACTTATATACCTACCTTATAATTATGACTGTATTAATAATTTGACTCGAAACTATTCCAATTCAATGACATTATGGAGCGAAAACATCTCGTAACATTATATAATAAAAAATATATAACTATAATTTGAAATCTCAACTTTTCATCGGTTTTTTAAAGCCCCTATTTATCCCACTGGATAGACTTTTAATTTCCAAAGGAACTTTCTAAATTAAAATTTTAAAAAGTATCCTTATTCGAAATTTAAATAATTAAAAAAAAGGTGAACGCCGCACAGTTAGCCAGTCTCAAGGTTAGTGGACCTCACGAAATTTGATTTACCCCCGCAAACGCCTAATTTGTAACAATCGTGATGTGTAAAAAACAACCTTAATTTCAGGTCGTTTAGTTATACATTAGAAAAAAAGCAAAGTACGATAAGGAGCTTGCAAAGATTGCTCGATAATTTCAATGCAAATTCAGCCTGGACGTCGCAAGCTTCGTGAAACTAGAACGTCATAAGTGACGCTAGTTTCGAATGCACTTACGGCGTTTTAACGCGAGCGGGGAAAGGCTTTGTCCGATTCCGTAAACAAAAAGTGGCTAATGGGCCATTATGTAAATGGCGGGTGACCAATCAAAACGCAGTAAATTATTCAGGCGATACGATACGGAGCCCGGGGCGGTTTGCCGATACCGAATACAAATACGAAGATGGTTGTTGATACTACAGTCATGCATTGCCACATTAATCGATGACTGCAGTTACCTCGTATCTTGATTGTTTGAGTTGCATTTAATAGTTGGAACATCACTACAACTAGTGGGTCCGTGAGCTGTAGACCTCGGGATATTGTTCGGAAATGGCAGACATTTCTTTTTACCTTGTCAACCCCCATATCTCCGCCATTTTAAAATGGAAAAAAAAACTCGATACTTATTGAATCTACTCAAAAAAATTAATGAGAATTGTTTGAGAAGCCGGAAACCTGAACATCCAAATATCCGGACATATGAAAAAAATGGGTGAACCTAAAACAGAAACGCTTCGCTCGCTCAGTCATTAAAGTATGTAAGTATATTATCATTATATATTTATATATGTAGCCTATGCCGCGCGGTGTTATCCGCTCATCCCACGGGAACACTACATTTTTCGGGATAAAAATTAACCTATGTTTTAATCCAGGGTGTCAGTACATACCAATATTTATCAAAATTGGTCCAGCCGTTTGAGCGTGAAGAACTAACAAACATACACATCAACACACTCATAAACTTTCGCCTTTATAATATTAGTTTGATATTCATGTTTTCCTGATGCACCCATTTTGTTCCGTTTTGTGTACGGCCTTATGGTTGGTTCAATGGTAGCGTTTTCTAGTCTTTAGGCATTAAAGTCACCACCTAGAGTTAATTTAAGGTATAATATTTGTGTAACAAATCGCTAGCGAGTACGTTCACGTTAAATTTTTGATAAGGATACAGAATAGACTTCATAACATGACTCGGTCGTTTGTCTAATCTCATAATTACATGAACTACCATTACAGATTACAACTACAAAGGCCATAACAAAACCATATCACAACACGCCTATTGCTAAAAACGTCTGAAAAAATAACAAAGAAAGTAATTACGCGTCGCCCGACACGTGCTCGCGGATTACCGGGGGCGGCGCGTGGGAGCAGTCGATATCGACACAATACATGCTAGCTAAGACAGTACTTTAACACAGCGGGAGGTCGGATAGATATTTTTTTGGTAATTGACATTGAAAGTCAGTGAACATCTCTGATGTAAACAACGAGGCAACAGGACTAAATATTCCCCAAATTTCAAGTAATTTTCGCATAATAAAGCCAAAACTATCCATTATGGCGAGTCAAGTTTTTTTTTGCGACTTCGATTCCGCACTTAAGGGCCCAGATGCCCACACAGTGCCTCCCAGTCTTCGGTGAGGGCAAGATGGCTAACCGGGGCTCGAGAATGCGAGACCGATCACTGCCAGCAACGCATATATGCGTTCACCTTCATACAAGTTTATTCCTACGGCACGCCCCCTCGCAGTGAATGCGTCGCCGGGTCACGACAGTTGCACCGACGCTGCGTCGCCGCTGCGCGAGCGCTCTGGCAGGACGCCGGCGCTCATCAGTCGTTAATAAAACGCTCAACGTTTTTGAGACGCACGGACACTGTCACATGTTTTTCATGGACAGCGCCTATATTACTTTATACATTTTGCAGCCTACATCTGCCCGTCGTTTCTGGTCGTTTATTTGAACTTATTATACTGTGCAAGAGTAAGAGTTATTTATATTGTGTTGCCCTGATTATCGCTAAAATTACACAAAAAAGACGTTGAATTGATGGCGATGCATGTTGTGATGGGAAAACTTCTAGTGGACTAATAGTAAAACTAAGCTACGCCATCAATTTGATATTTTACTATCGAAAAATAATAAAAGTAAATAGATAATTGACCTATTCTAACCTATTTCTGTTCTGATGCAGTTAACGTAACTAACTGCCTTAATAGCCCTTGACTTGCCATTTTACAGCTTTTGCCATTCAAAAGCTGTCCGTGTGTATCGGCCTTAACACGTGGTGGGAGGACCAGGGCAAGCCTTTAGCGTGGGAGTGGAGAAAATGCTTGTGTGTTGTGAGATCCTAATTGGGATGACTTCATGTTTTTAATGATGTATATCGATCTTATTGAGACATAAGGGTTCGGTGAAAATACGATGTATGATGATTTAATGTGACGACGCACGGTTGGCGCAGTGGTTAAGCAACTGCCTACTGAGCCAGCGTTTCTGGATTCGATTCCGGCAAAGGCAAATATTTGTGTGATGAATTCGAATATTTGTGTCATTTGTGTCATGCATGTTATTCGTATTTAACCCATTCATTGCCGACGCCTCATATTTTTACTCATCACGCAGTGCCGCCTTCCAAGCGACGACGCAAATTCGCGTCCGCGGCATTGGGTTAACCCATTTCAAGGACGCGAATTCGCGTCCGCGGCATTACGTTGTCAGGGACGCGAATTCGCGTCCGCGGCATTACGTTGTCACGGACGCAATTTCGCGTTTTCGGCATTACGATTACACATACATGGGACGCGAATTCGCGTCTTCGGCATCCGAGATAAGAATTATGAAAATTACAAATGCACGAAATCCAAAAACCAGCAACAGTATAATATTACCCTTCATAAATAAAGTAACATTTTGGTATCAGCATTTAAGTACACTTGTTTTCTAGCAAAAAAAAACAAATAACTCGAGGACGCGAAATCGCGTCCTCGGCATTACGATTACACATATTCATTGCCGACGCCTCATATTTTTACTCATCATGCAGTGCCGCCTTCCAAGCAACGACGCGAATTCGCGTCCGCGGCATTAGGTTAACCCATTTCAAGGACGCGAATTCGCGTCCGCGGCATTACGTTGTCAAGGACGCGAATTCGCGTCCGCGGCATTACGTTGTCAAGGACGCAATTTCGCGTTTTCGGCATTACGATTACACATACATGGGACGCGAATTCGCGTCTTCGGCATCCGAGATAAGAATTATGAAAATTACAAATGCACGGAATCCAAAAACCAGCAACAGTATAATTATTATCCTTCATAAATAAAGTAACATTTTGGTATCAGCATTTAAGTACACTTGTTTTCTAGAAAAAAAAAACAAATAACTCGAGGACGCGAAATCGCGTCCTCGGCATTACGATTACACATATTCATTGCCGACGCCTCATATTTTTACTCATCATGCAGTGCCGCCTTCCAAGCAACGACGCGAATTCGCGTCCGCGGCATTAGGTTAACCCATTTCAAGGACGCGAATTCGCGTCCGCGGCATTACGTTGTCAAGGACGCGAATTCGCGTCCGCGGCATTACGTTGTCAAGGACGCAATTTCGCGTTTTCGGCATTACGATTACACATACATGGGACGCGAATTCGCGTCTTCGGCATCCGAGATAAGAATTATGAAAATTACAAATGCACGGAATCCAAAAACCAGCAACAGTATAATTATTATCCTTCATAAATAAAGTAACATTTTGGTATCAGCATTTAAGTACACTTGTTTTCTAGAAAAAAAAAACAAATAACTCGAGGACGCGAAATCGCGTCCTCGGCATTACGATTGCACATACATGGGACGCGAATTCGCGTCCTCGGCAATGAATGGGTTAAGTATGTATTTATCTATATAAGTATGGTTATCGTCGTCTAGTGTCCATAACACAACCCTACTACAGCTTACCGTGATGGGACTAGACTAGTTTGTGTGAGGTTGTCCGCTATTTATTAAAAAAAAAATTATTGGATCGGTCAAGCTAGATCCATATTACATGTGTTAATTGGATTTATCAAGTGACATTTTACATTTGGTTTTATGTTTTTTACTTTCACTTTATAATCCTTAGCATATTTGAGTATTAGCATTAGCAACCACGTTCATAGAGGCATAATAATGCTATACTATAACATATATATCTCGTCTCCCACGCAAGGTTTTTTCAGCTCGTTACAAAACAATTATTTTGGCATGACCGCAAAGCATTGTAAAATAAGCCGTAACCCGTAAGCCTACTTCATAATGATAAGGTTGACTAAATCCTTACGACTATTATAAACTAAATTAACGCAGAAATTCCGCCCGGTCGATCCCTGCGCCAGCGTGGGAGTCGGTATTACCCGGCTGAATAACCGAGCTTTTTCTATAAAGTCCCCTCTGGCGACCCGATGGGGACAATGCCTTTCAACAGTTTCAACCTTGGGCACAACTCCATCGTCTAGTACAGGGTACGTTTTCTCAAACATGCAATGAAATGTGGTATAAGGTGCGTTATAACAGGCTTCGAAGTATCACGTTTCGGGCAGAACAACTCGAGAGAACTGTAAAGGAATTTTATACAAAATGTATTTTATACAAGTAATGTAGGTCCTTACCTATAATAACAAGATGGTAACCATTCTTTGGCCCGTAGTTGGACTTCTACTACTATACAGCCTTTACCGCAAATAACCAAAGACCTCTACGAAATTGTTTAGTTAGCTTGCTATATGTGCTACGACCGCTACGCCTCGTAGCGCGGCTACGAGTTTTACAATATAGCATCGTCATTAATGTTATGAGTACATACCCCTTGGTTTTTGTTGCACAAATCATTTGACACTAGGCCCACAGTAGACGTCAAATCATTCATGAACCGAAAACCCCTGTGTATGATTAAGTAGTGAATGGACCTCCTGTCACATGATTGACGACTGCCGAATAATAGTTCCTTCCACATTTTTCTCTCACCACATGTGGAACAACTGTGCTAATCCAGTACAAAGCATATAACAAACGAATATAAGTAAATTAAAATATTTAATGATAAGAGATTATTATAAGTGTAATGTGAAATAAAAATTGGGCAAGTGCGAGCCCGACTCGCGCATGAAGGGTTCCGTACCTATACATATATATAATCTATAACAAGTTTATTGTATGGGAGCCCCCCTTAAATATTTATTTTATTTTATTTTTAGTATTTGTTGTTATAGCGGCAATAGAAATACATCATCTGTGAAAATTTCAACTGTCTAGCTATCACCGTTGTTGAGATACTGCCTGGTGACAGACGGACGGACGGACGGACGGACGGACAGCGAAGTCTCAGTAATAGGGTCCCGTTTTTACCCTTTGGGTACGGAACCCTAAAAAGGGGTAAGATTGAGGCGGATCCTCAGGGCCTCTTCTTTTGCTATGAATCCAAGGGCAAATAAAACAGATAAAACTTCAAAATAAAATCTATTTTGTACTTGATAGTCCCCGTATTAAGCATGTTCTAGCAACATGCTTAATACGTTGTAATGTTTCTTTCCTAAAAAGATCATGAAAGAGAGTACAGAGACGTAGGTAATATAATATACATATCTATATACCTACATTTATGAATGGAACGTTTATGTTAGTATTTATAGTCACTTTCTGTTCCTTATGCATTGCCTTTTTCCTTTTGAACCAATGCCAAAATCGAAATGAGTATGAATTCAATCAGGAAATAAGTATATAATATTTACCTATACATTTCCACGACGTACCTTATAGAAAGTAAGTAATACAATCAAATTGTGATTCATTTCATATCTACATTTATAAAAACAAATAGAATACCTTTTACTCAGGGAACGAAACAAATATATAGTGCTATTAATTCTGCAAACATTGGCGTGGCGTCAAAAGTAACGTTGGTTAAACCAGAACACAATGGACCTAGTTTTTCTTCAAGAGCAATAAGTACAGAGCCTTCTGTTTTTGGTCCACCGAACTCACACGCAACATTTTAATGTTTTTTGCTACTCCACACTGTTAAAGCCTTGTAAAGTTCCAAGACTATACCATCCGGTAACACCGCACTAAGTGCCCAAAAAAACTACAAAAAAGTAAAAAGTGAAAGCGCAACGAAAGTGAAACCGAGTCCAAGTTGGCGGGCGACTTTGTTTCCCAACTTCGGATCCAATTTGAGGGAGGGACCTCCCCCAACCGACCGTTTAGGTGCACTGAAAAATGTTATGAATAAACAAACTTTTATTCATGAATTGGGATAGTTTGGAAGCGGGAGAAAGTTGTTGTGTAGGCTGCAACGAAACTTCGTATATTTTGACCGCAAAAACGGAGCAAACTTTTGGTGACTGCGGTTTCTAGGCTAATATAAATAAAAACAGCGAACCTATTGTAGCATATCTATACTCATAAATAGTATAAACTTCATGTAATCGGGGGCTGACCCACACTGCGCTTTCCTATACGTGGTCGCTATTACTCTAGGACTTTGCTGCTCCAACGACCGTCCAATCTTCAGGCTACATGACCTGCCCAGTTGCCACTTCAACCGTGCAATCCTGTGAGCTATGTCGGTTACCTTGGTTCTTCTGTGGATATCCTCACTTCTTATTCTATCGCGCAAAGAAACTTCAATAGATAGCCCTTTCTGCACGTTGCGTGACTCTTAGCCGCCTTATGAGTCCCATCGTGAGGGTAGCGGGGTCAATGGATAAGGTCTGCACGGGATCGCACTTTGTGGCGAATCATGTGGGAGGCCTATGTACAGCAGTGGACATCTGTGGCTGATAGATAGACAGATAGATAGTATATAATTACATAAGTAGCTATCATGTATAGTATAGTTATTTATTATTAGAGTTGCGGTGGTTGCGTCCAGTACATTAAGCAGTCTCGCAGTAAACAGCGAAGATAACGCGTGGATTTTATTTACCAACTGGCTGTTACCAACATAAAATTTTACAAAATCTAAAGACATATATACACCATAATTGGTATACTAGTGACAGATGCTTTATTATGTAATCTAAAACCAATGTAAAGGACTCAAATAATGCAATGTCACATAACATCTAATCTTATAACAATAACCATGGTGCAATTAATAAATGAATTAAAATGAACGTGATAAAGACGACTATCATAGACCCCCTATGTAAGACTTGCTGGTTGCTTGTCAGGAATACTGTAAAATAGTAATTTTATTTTTATTTATTATTTATTTATACTCAGTAGCTATTAGAGCCTATAGACGCAAACAAAGCGCCAAATGCTAGTCTTTGACTTTGACACAGCTAGCGCCATCTATGTAATAATAGTGCCATTGCTTGCTAGGGAAAGGGGAGCTTTTACTCTCCTTGCCTTGAGACTTACTGAACTTCCAATTTTAGCGCCATCTGTTAACAAGCATTCAAGATGAAGGTTCACGTATTTTCATTACAAATTTCTTCAAAGTTTATAAATATTTAATACATGAAATATAAGTTTAGCACTAGACGTGTTGCAATCTCACGCGTAGTTTAAGTGACAAGAAAGTCACCGAAGGAGCACTCAATGCTCACTTACTTGTTTTGAAGACCATTCGTCACAGTAATATTCTAGCAAATAGACTACTGAAAACTTATCCTTCCTTAACAAGGCACAACATTTGTACTAAGGTAAAGTGGGGTAACATTATATGTGACGGCGCGCAGGCAAATATGATGCCGGTTATTAATAGTTTGATTTGATTATCCGATTTTCTGTGTAATTTAAACGGTTAATTTGATTTTAAGATTGTAAATCCTAATAGTAACTAGTGTTGTTTACATCAATGAAATAGTTGAGGGTAACTTTAGATAATGCTTGACATTAATAAAAATGTTGAAGGTATATTGAATTAAGAGCGGGGCACCCCGAATAGGGTAGTAGGCAGGCGCCAATCGGTGACAGCTGGTCACTTGACGGACAGCTGGGCACGAGTGTGCACGCATACTAACCTATTGGCTCTCAATCAGTGTTTATCTTGTTAATCTTTCTTTATTTTGATTCCGAGTGTGTTTAAATAAAAACAGTGATTGTTATTTGTGATTAAAGTGATTTTATTTCTGTGTTTCTGGCATCTTGACTTCATAATGAGTGATACTGATGACGGACCTTCTGTCGATCGTTCTGCTGCCTTTCCCGGTGCTTCTATATATGCATGTATCAATACGTGTCTCCAAAATAGCAGTATGGCGACAAGCCTCTTTCAGCGTTTAGCAGTAACACAATGGTTTACTGCGACATAAGACGCAAATTGCTTCAGTGATAACCCGAATGTATTTAAAGTACCGTCTCCCAATAAACGATGTTCAGATACTCACAACTAGATCTTTTTAGGGTTCCGTAGTCAACTAGGAACCCTTATAGTTTCGCCATGTCCGTCTGTCCGTCCGCGGCTTAGCTCCGTGATCATAAGTGCTAGAAAGCTGAAATTTGGTATGAGTATGTGTATGTATCACGCCGACAAAACGGTAAAATATAAACTAAAAAAAAACTTTTTTTCGGGTACCCGTAGACCTATAGTGGGGGTGATTTTTGTTTTTGTTCCAACACTAGCGTGTGGGTTGTCATTGAATAGATCTTTTAAAAATAATAGGGGTCCTGAAACATCATTTTTGATAAAGTCAGCAGTTTTGTAAATATTCGCTCGGGAAATAAAAAAAATAGTGTCCCCCCCCCCACTTCTCTTCTCAACCACGGGTCAAAAAATTATGGAAAAATTCATGAAACTGAGGCTTTATTAGTACTTTCAATGAAAACTATATTGAATGAAATCGGTCGAGCCGTTTTTGAGTTATCGCAAAATTTCAGACAGTACACCACATTATCTTTGAATGCCCAATCACTAAGTTTAGCGGAACAATGGCGGATATCAAGAAACTCTCGACGGATGCAGTTGCTTACCTCAAATCTAACCCTTCAAAAATTTAAGTAGAGAACTATAAAAGCCATACGATAAATAAATAAATAAATAAATAATTTTCTTTAAAATGACGTAAGTGCCGCGCGTTGTTCTTAGACTTCGAACATTACACATATTTGGTAGGTGCAATACTACATTAAAACATTTCGCTCAATCTGGCGCGTATAATCGATAACTTCCAGAAGGTAACAAGTAATTACAGTTACTTTGGCGTTTACGACCTTTTTATAGAGCTTGAAATCTTTCTCGTAATTTAAATTTTATTTTATTGTCTATTGTGAAGGATGGCCAACTACGGAACCCTACACTGAGCGTGGCCCGACATGCTCATGGCCGGTTTTTTTTTACTTACCTCATGCTGCTGCAAGATTCTTCAAAGCAACGTCAACCAGAAACGCAGCTTCTATAAAGAACACGTACATTTCTCAGACATTGTCATTCCACTACTTTATAATAGTACTTATTATGTCCTTTGATAAAACTTGTCTGTTGTTATAGCCGGAACGCATAATGTCCCCGTACACGGCGATCATCCGACGGAAAGCCAACCCGTTCGAGCTAGCACATGTGACCGTTTCGTGGCTCGTCGGCGCAGGGTACGGAAAGTGTTTTCTTTATGTATAATAAATAATGATATATTTTTAAATAACCTTACTACAGTAGCGAAAAATTGAAAAATTTTAATGGTTCAGCCAGGGTTCGAACCCGCGTCTCCAACGGCTTTCCGGGCCAACACCGTCGTCCTACCTATTGGACCACGGAACCTGATGCGAGAACCTCAACATAATTTGAGACGATGGTGCCGAGATCGATAGTAACGATGTGTTACACCTTACACCCGAATGAAGCGAGAAATTTAAACTGCTTGAAAAAGTCAATGGCTCTGGCATCAGGTTTAGTGGTCCAATAAGGTAGGACGCCCGTGTTGGCCCGGAAAGCCGTTGGAGACGCGGGTTCGAACCCCGCCTGAACCATTAAATTTTTCGATTTTTCGCTTCATTCTAAACATTTAGTTAGACGTTACTGCTTGAATAAAAAGAATTAGCCCTGTCAAACCTATTTTATCTTCAATCTATAATCATGTAATTAAAACCTAAAAAAAAATCCTATATTTCACGCCGCAGGAATATTGGCGATGGTGAAATATTCTCAATGTATTTCGTTGCCAATATAGTTCCCAAAACATACATATATAGAATTTCACGTCTTCCCATCCCCTAGGTACGACGCTTACGTGGTCGTCGGCTGCGCCATGCGCGACGTGTGCATGGCCATTCGGTACCGGACCGCGTGTCCGGAACTGCCTGATGAGAACCCGGTGAGTAGCATTATATGACAACGAATTCGTTGCAAAGCCAACTTTGCCGTTGCCGTATCGTGGAACATCGGCGACAAGTGCATTTCCATCCGGCACCGGACGGCATGCCCGCACCTACCTGATGAAAACCCGATAAGTGTCTTAATTAGGAGGACATACCATGGGCGTACTTCAATCAGTCCTATACTCCGAATAAGTCGTACAAACTTAGGCACCGCCTACTACTTAAATTAAAAGATGCATTTCATCATTAGCACTTCGGCAGTGACTCGTGATGTCCAGATAACTGACCACTGCACACTGTCACTATTTCAAACAGATTCACTACCATCCATTGCCAGTTTACACAGATTCTCAGGATCTCAGATATGACGTTGTACATACAGTGTAGCACGATACACGTATGGTCTGTTGAGTTCATATTATGTACATCTATTCAATACTATCATAAAATATACCACCTCGATACACATTGGAGTTTATTTTAAAGTAGGTATCAGATCAGATTATGTTAATGTACAGAAAGTAGAAGGGCCGCCACCATCTGGGGAAGTGCCGCGCTACCGATTAGTGCCGCTGCCCGATTTGACGTCCAAGTACTGCATCGAGATGGAGAGGAAGGCCAAAGAGCAACAACAGAAGGAGATTGACAAACACGAAAACATACGTCTTGCTAAGATTGCTGTAAGTCATCCCACTTCTGAAATCAGTTTTAGTTGTATTCAGCTGGCAAGGTTGCATTTGTTTTCCAACTATTTGGTATCCGATTCTTTGTCTTTTGCAGTTTTAATTTAATCATAGTTTTCATAGGTCTCTACGTCAGAGACTTTCAGTTACATTCTTAAAGTTTGCTGTATGGTGGTTATCACACTGACGCCGTATCCCGCTGCGATGTGCGAACTGCGGTTTTTAATTTGTACTGTATACAATCTTGATTGCATCTCCGTTTGAACGATTTTCTATTGCCATCAGTACTTCGCAGCAGGATGCGACGCCAGTGTGATAACCACCTAAATGGCATGATAGTTACCGATGCCTGGTATTAAATTTGGGTCCAGGAACTCGAGAAGCCTCCACCGGATGACATAATCGACTGGCGCACCCACGCGTGGGTGCTGATCCTGCCAGGGTTCAAAGACGTTGCAGAGCCATTGTTCGTCGAGCCCAGCGATGGAACAGGATACCCGATCAACGCACCGCAGTACCGGGGGCTGGACAGTGTTTACAATCATGAAAATTATTATGTGAGATTTTATGCTACTTTCCTAACATCCATCATCATCAGCAAACCAGAGATTAATACATCAATGTTTTTTTTTCAATAATTATTGCTGCAAACACAAAAATATATATTTCTTTAACCAAAACCAGCACAAGAAAACTAAAGTCGTCTTTTACCTTAGCACAGCTGCATTATGGTTTAGTATCTGTGCCATTGCAGCTGCCATCGGGATCGATTTGTATATTTAGTTTTCTTGCAGAAAACTTTACGGCAGAATGGGGTACATGGTTTTTGAACCTCGCAATATATGTATATTTATTCTAAGGTCAACCTTCAAGACTGTAAAGAAGGTCTTGGCAGCTTGAACTACGATCTCTCCGACCTGTCGTGTTGGGAGCATCTATTGGCTGGAGAGCCGACCTACCGACGCAACCTGGTGGGGGTGGACCAGGATGACCCTCGCACTGCTGTCGAGACAGAGAAGCATCTTGATATGCCGGCAAGCTGGGTCGAGAAACTCGATCTCTCTCCTAACGGTAAGGCATCACAAACGGGGATTTGAGTATTGGGACTCTTACGCCTACGATGAGAATGACTCACCACTGTCCCCTTTTGATCTGGATGATTTTGTTGATATTTTTAAGTATGTCTATCCATTGGAATCTCGGCACCTTTTTCCTTGGAGTATCAAAAACATGCATTCATGACATCTATTGCGCTGTAACGTAGTAGCTCATTGGGTTTGTCGAACATAATAATTTGTTGCATTCATGATAGATTTCATAGCCTCTTTGAAGCGTCAATTTTGCAGACGTCACCACTGTCCCTCCCGCATCGGACCCTATAGCCATTTCAAACACTGCCACAAAATCATCTGATACTGACGTAAAGGCCGATGATGTTGATATAAATTATTTTAATGTGTTTAGATTTCGAGCAGCGGTACCCAGGCAGCCACAAAGTGGTCCACTACAAGAAGGTGCTCCTGGAAAAGTTCGCTCCCTACTCCGAGCGCGACGGCGTCGTTAAGCGGATTATGATCTATGACGACTACGGCTTGACCCAGCCTTTGACCACGTAATTTTAGAATAAAAACATATTTTTATTGGACACTTGGTGAATTAAGACACCCAACATTTAGTAGGGCAGATTATTATTTTATAACCACACCGGTTACCTTTACTCTACGGCTGCTGTTGACTTTAGTTACTGTAGAGGTTACTGTCTCCCATAAATAAGTTAGAAAAACTCACTGATACATAACGGTTGTTGAGGTTCGAACTTGAGGGCTTGTGACCTGTGATCTACGTCCCTCATCTCTGTTAAGCTCGCCTTGAATAATTAAATTATTCATGTTTAGCTACGAGTGGTACCAACAAAGGGTCGACTTGATGGAGTACGTGAAGATAGATTACGTCAAGAAGATCACTAGCGAAAAGTTTGGCATCGGGAGAAAGGACCACCTGCTTTGTGAGTTGGCAATACTTGCAAAATAATGTCTAAATGTTCACATAATCACACATATTCATAGAGCACTGTCAGTCACTTTTTGTTAGACTCAGGCAATTGAGTGGTCCACATTCGGTAATCTCGAACATTTCTCGTCTTAGATACTTTATGGATAAAGTTGAAAGGTAAAAGGAAGACAATGTTTAAAGTTCTTGCACGTTTAACACAGAAATTCGACTAGTTATTCCAATAACGCATGTCTGTTGTTTGTGTAGTTCACGAGTATTCGTTTGACGCCCCGCCATCCTCAATAGAAGCCCGCCGGACCATGGAGTTCAACTACTACGCGCGTTTGGACCACCTCACTAAAGTGGTGTGCACACCCCTCACCTTCAATGAAAATTATACTATAAGGCTTGACAGGTAGGTAACATAAGTTTACAATTGTTAATCTTTTTAAAAACTTCGTTAAAGACTGCTAAAGGGACGTAAAAAATAATAGGGGAACCTGGGGTAATGGGGACCGGCGGGTAATAGGAGCGGTGCGACTATAGACAAAACTATATCTCATATTCACTCATTTACCGCGCGGGCGTTTTCGTCACAGTGCGGCCATGTTCCCCTGGCTCGCTCAGCTCGCCAGTGCCACGCATTATGTTACCACGGACGCTTATCGGTTTTTTGCTCCGCGCTTATTAAAAATACGATATTTCAACGGCCAGCTTAAGTTGAAGTAATATGTTTGTTATAATGAAACCTGTTTTATTTAATATCTAATGTTATGAATTTTGAGTATCTATTCATATCATTTCATTACAAGCTAGATTCGGAATATTATTTTATGAAATTTCAAGATGGTGGTAGTCGGGTAATCAGAGCTTATTATATACATTATTAGGCTATTATTGTTTGGATCCTTAAAGTTAATTAATTTACGCATACGTTTATGTTAATATTTATATGAATATGAGATTTTAGGCTGACTGTTAATGTTTTGAGGCTGACTCAATAATTAAGTAGCTCCCATTACACATATGGGTATCTATAGGCTCTCATTTCCCGCAAAGTCGGGTAATGGGAGCGATTCTGTTTTTTTGAAAAAAGTTTAACTGTCGTCAAATGCCTTTAGGGAGTGTTTGGTCATTGGGTTATCGGACAGGGATTCTCCCTATAAATTGATACGTCGAGATGCAAAGTCGGAATGAATTTTATTTACAACTACACAGCCTTTTATACACAAATTTTGATTTATTACTTAAAACTAGGAAATGCTGGCACTCGGGTGATTTCTAGGGAATCCGCGCCACATCACGCGATGTCTTCGTTGAATCAGTCTTCTGTCCCGTACAGTGCGCGTACAGATGACAGGGATGGAGCAATGTGGGCGGAGCTTGTCGATATCGTTCGAGGTGCACGTGTTGTTCGGCGAATCATAGCTATATTTCCAGTTAGTCTCACATCGGCGCTGGCGCGGCGCGGCTGTCGTACGCCGCGTGCGCCGGGCCTCACGGCATCAGCTGTTGTCGTATATGAATGTATTTCAGCTATGCAGACGGAATGATGATGCGTAGCTACATGGCTCCCTTCTCAGCGGAAGCGTACGGGTAAAAGGATGTTGCGACGGCTGCGTGTGACTCGTGATTGTTGTGCTTGTGTTGGTTGTGCTTGAGTTTCGTGTGATCCTGATGCTTGCGGCGTAGTAGGACTCGTGACTTGTGTAGACGACGAATCGCTGTTTCTTTCGTTATTAGTTTCGCGCGGAGCGGTCGTTGAACTCTGGTCGTAGTGGATAGCGATAGGTATTTGCGTTGTAGTTGTCTCAGCGTTCTCAGCGATGGTGTAGGCAGGTTTCAATCGATCTATGGATATATTCGCTTGTCTTGATGGTAGCTGGATGGTGAATACTTTATCGCTTCGTTTTATAACTTTGTAGGGACCGTCGTACGGTGGTTGGAGTGGTTTTCTAACTGCGTCAACTCGTACAAACACGTAGTCGCACGTAGTTAGATCACGATGAACGAATATAGGCTTCTTGTTGCTATGCGGCTGGCTAGGTACTGGTTTAAGGCTGCGGATTGTTTCTCTCAGCTGATCGACGTAGGTACTGTTCATGATGACGTCATTGTTAGGTTTCGTTGCTAAGAAATCTCCCGGCAGGCGAATGTTTGTGCCGTAGGTAAGTTGAGCTGCGCTGACGGAGGTATCGGTGCGCAGAGCGGCGCGCACGCCTAGGAGTACTGTAGGTAATTCAGTGTACCAGCTGTTCGCGGATTGCAGTCTAGCTTTTAGCGCTGTCTTTGTCGTGCGGTGTGAGCGTTCGATTATACCGTTGCATTGCGGATGGTATGGCGTAGTGCGTGTTTTTTCAATGCCTAGTAGACGCGTTAGGTATGCGAAAACTTGGCTTTCAAACTGACGACCTTGATCCGTTGTTATTGTTGCTGGGCATCCGAATCTTGTTATCCATCCGTTGTAGATGGCCTTGGCGACATTTTCGGCTGTGATGTCTTGTAGAGGGACAGCTTCGGGCCAGCGCGTGGCGCGGTCTATTATTGTGACGCAATAACGGTATCCGTCGGACGTAGTTGCTAGCGGGCCAATGATGTCAGTATGGATGTGATTGAATCTGCCTGTAGGTTTGAACGTAGATAGAGTACTCGACGTGTGTTGCTGTATCTTCGCTCGTTGACAGGGTATGCAGGATTTCGCCCATGCGCCGATGTTTTGGTTCATGGAAGGCCAGAAGTATTTGCTTGCGATCATTTTGCGTGTTGTTCGTATACCGGGGTGACTGACGTTATGTATACAGTCATATACTGTGCGTCGGAAGTCTATAGGTAGGTATGGGCGAACGTTGTCGGTGGATGTTTCGCAGTAGATTTTCTGGTCGGTTACGGGAATTTGTATTAGCTTGAGTGATAGGTTTTTCTGTTGCAATAGTTGTTGAATGTTGCTATCATTTTGTTGTGCGGCGGCTAGTTCTTGGAAATCGATCGGCGAAGGGCAGTTTATCGTTTCGATGCGGGAAAAGAAATCGGCTGCTGCGTTTTCGTCTCCTTTTACGTATCGGATGTCCGTTGTAAACTCGCTTATGTAAATAAGCTGACGAGTGCGGCGCGGAGATTCACTGTCGTTCGATGATTTCGTGAATGCGTAGGTAATTGGGCGATGGTCGGTGTATATAATCAAAGGTCTTCCCTCGAACATTTTTCTGAAGTGTTTCACAGACATGTATATAGCGGCTAACTCACGGTCGAATACACTGTATTTCTTCTGCGCGTCGGTGAACTTTTTGGAAAAATATCCGAGCGGCTGCCATGTGTCTCCGTGGCGTTGTTGCAGCACAGAACCGGCACATGTGTTAGATGCATCTGAGAAAATTGCAAGCTGCGCATTGTGCACTGGATGCGCGAGTAAAGCGGCGTTTTTTATGCTGTCCTTACACGCGTTAAAAGCTTGCGTTGCTTCTTCGGACCATTCGATTTTCGTCTTGTCGCGTTTCTTCATGTTGTGTAGGTATTTATTGAGCGGAGCTTGGATGGCGGCGGCGTCTTTGACGTTTTCGCGGTAAAAGTTGATCATGCCGAGAAATCTTCGAAGCTCTTCTATTGTTTCGGGTTTCGGGTAATCGACGATTGCTTGTACTTTTTCGGTAGGAGGCTGGATACCGTTTTCGTTTACTTGATGGCCGAGAAACTTGACTGTAGGTTGACCGAATACGCATTTGGCGGGATTTATTGTTACGCCATACTCGTCGAGTCGTTGTAGAACGGTGCGTATGTGTGTTCGGTGTTCCTCTTCGTTTGCAGATGCCACAAGTAGATCGTCGACGAACGGGAAAACGTAGTCCAGTCCTCTTAGTACTTCGTGGATAAATCGTTGAAAAGTTTGACCGCCGTTTTTCAATCCGGGGCAGATTCTCGGAAATTCGAACAACCCGAATGGAGTTATTATGGCGGTTTTTTCTACGTCGCGCTCGTTGACCGGTAGTTGTTGGTAGGCGCGGTTCAAGTCGAGTGTAGAAAAAATCTGCTTTCCGGCGAGTTGGTAGGTAAAATCGCGTATTCGTGGAACTGGGTAGCGATCGGGCTTGGTAACGGCGTTTAATCTGCGGTAGTCGCCGCAGACGCGTAGGTCTCCCGATTTCTTCGGTACGACGTGCAACGGCGACGCCCATGGGCTCTTGCTGGGACGACATAGGCCTTGTTCGATCATGTTCTGGAATTCTTTTTTGACTTGCTCGTAGCGATGAGGTGCGATTGGTCGCGGTCGGCAGTGAATTGGAGGACCGGAGGTTTCTATAAAGTGTTCCACGGAGTGCTTCGGGCTAAGCTTCATAGATGTGAGTCGCGTGATTCCGGGAAAATCGGCAAGAATGTCATGGTAGTTTTGATGTACGTCGATACTGCGAACTGTAGGTATATTGGCGGATGAGAGTTGTGCGTTTGTAGTTAGCTGCGTTTTGCCGTCGATCAATCGTCGGTTCTTCACGTCGACTATGAGTTGATGATGCGTTAGGAAATCGGCTCCGAGGATTGGTTTTGAAACAGCGGCAACGATGAACTTCCATTTAAACGGACGGCGTAGGTTGAAATCTAGCTCGAACGTTTTTTCTCCGTAAGTAGGTATCGTCGTGTTGTTGGCAGCATAGAGTTGAAAAGGTAGAGGTGTCGCTTGCGTCCCTTTCGTTTTCGGTATCACGGATATGTTTGCGCCCGTGTCAACCAAAAACGATAGTTTTGTCTTCTTGTCGGTTACAAAGAGGCGGTATGAACGATCTGTGACACTGGATTCCGCCGCATTCAGTGTTTTAGTTAGTTTTCCGGCGGCTCGATGGATCGGAAATTGCACGGCGGGCTGCATTTTACGGCGTCCATACCGAAGCGTCGGTGGTAGTAACAGTATGGTGATGATGACTTGCTTCTTTCTTCACTTTTCGAGGAGTTGCGGGAGCGTGATTGAGATCGATGGCGGTTGAATGGACGGCTATTGCGGCTTGTCTCAGGCTGTGGTCTTGCACGTAGTTCAGCGATTTCGAGCGAAAGTTTTCGTATTTCGTCGATTAGGTATTGCGTGTTGGCGTGGCCTGGACAATGTGGTACTTGCTGTGGTTGTGGATGTGGATGTGAATGGTACGCCGGCTGGATGGTAGGTAGTGCAGGTACTGACGACACGACGGAGATTTGCTGCGTGTGCTGCGACTCTTCCATCATTTTGTCTGCCAGTAGTGCTACTTCGTCGAGCGTGGCTTTCTGGCTGAATGTTTCGCTGACGACGAGGACTGACCGGACGTGCGGTGGCAAGTGGTTGGTCCACATGATTCTGATGGTGCTCTCGGGGAATTTGTCGCGTGCGAGGTCTCGCATTCTCCTCAGCAGCTGGCTCGGTTTCTGTTCTCCGAGTTCCATCTGTGAGAGAAGCTTCTGGACTTGTTGGCTGTCTGACTCTTCGTACAGCGTGGTTAGGCGTTCTTTTATGGCGTTGTAGTAGTTGACAGGCGGGTTGTACAGGATGTCTGTGAGCTGCTCGATGTCCTGTTTTTCCAGCTGCGCGATGACCATTTGGGCGAGCTGGGTCTGATTCCTCTTCAGGTCGGCGGTTGCTGACTCGAAGCTGACGAACCAGAGACGCGGCCTGTCACGCCAAAACGACGGTATTCTCAGCGAGAGGGCGATTCCGGCGACTTCACGTGGAGCAGGTTCCGGCGCAGGTGAAGGTGCAGGAGGAATTTGCGGCTGCTGGCTGCCTGCTGGAACTTGCTGCTCTTGATTCGACGACATTTTTCTTGAAGGATACGGTACGCGGGTCACCACTTTAGGGAGTCTTCGGCGGGGTCACCACTTTAGGGTGTCTTCGGGGTCACCACTTTAGGGAGTGTTTGGTCATTGGGTTATCGGACAGGGATTCTCCCTATAAATTGATACGTCGAGATGCAAAGTCGGAATGAATTTTATTTACAACTACACAGCCTTTTATACACAAATTTTGATTTATTACTTAAAACTAGGAAATGCTGGCACTCGGGTGATTTCTAGGGAATCCGCGCCACATCACGCGATGTCTTCGTTGAATCAGTCTTCTGTCCCGTACAGTGCGCGTACAGATGACAGGGATGGAGCAATGTGGGCGGAGCTTGTCGATATCGTTCGAGGTGCACGTGTTGTTCGGCGAATCATAGCTATATTTCCAGTTAGTCTCACATCGGCGCTGGCGCGGCGCGGCTGTCGTACGCCGCGTGCGCCGGGCCTCACGGCATCAGCTGTTGTCGTATATGAATGTATTTCAGCTATGCAGACGGAATGATGATGCGTAGCTACATGCCTAATAAATAATGTAACGGTGATGCTGTAATTAAATGATAGTCAAATAACTAAGGATTTAGTTTCTATTAAAAAGATCCAAAAATACCCATACATTTGCCTTATATTGAACTTTTGCCTTAGTAGGCTCCAATTCCCCCACGCTCCCTTCGAGGCCGAACGACTACAGCATCATCATCGTCGTCCCATTTCACGAAGATGCAAGTTACAAGTGGATATTTGTACCTGAGTCATGGTCATGGATGTTTCTATGTATTGAAGTATAATTATATTTATATATAAGTATGTATATCGTCGTCTAGGAACCATATATAACACAAAGCCTACCTTTTTCTTCTTTACAATCATAGTATCAACGAAACACCTATCTAACTTTTCAGGCTGGAATCCCGTCATATAATTTACTCAGATGCTACCAAAGCTGAACCAAAGCGGCAACTGAAGACCATCACTGATGAGTACAGACGAAACCCGGACGTCCCAGCCGAGCAGGATGTCTGGAAGAAGATCTTCCAAGTCCCGGAGAACTCGATCGAGCTGCTTTACCATTATGCGTACAACTTCGTCACGAACAACACGAGGCGGTACCTGAAGCCGAACCTGGCGGAGACGGGAGGGAAGATCCTGTTCTATCCGGATAAGACTTCGGGATATATCGTACGTACAGTCAAGGAAACGAAAAACTCGTACCTTTTTGACCGAGCAGGATGTCTGGAACACATAGAAATGTGCCACTGAACAGGACAAGGTCCCATTGTGCTTACCATAAGGATGCGTTGACAGGTAATTGGTATTAAGATGCAAACAAATTCCGTCCTTATGGTAAGCCGCACAATGGGACCTTTTATTATTTACTTTCATAGTTCCTGCACCTAGTCACGTGAAATCATAACTTTTATTAGTGTAAATCCAGAATATTCTCTAATGGTCTATTTCCTCAGGCGGATATATGTGCCAAGCCGACCCGGCCGCTGAACATCTACCTCACGCTCTGCGACAACATGGACTATGAGAACAAAACTCGCAAAGCTATCCGGGATAGAGAATCTGACATAATCACATACTTGGTACAACGCCATAAGGAGCTGACAGAGCCGGAGCTCACCGTAGCTCTCTTCCATACTGAGAGGAATGAAGTCGCTAGGAGAGGTTGGATGGAACAGGTACGATACGATAAAGTGCCCACTTGTGGGCTAAAACCTAAATTTAAATGCGCGAGGTTCGTAGTTGCTTCGTAGATGTAACATTTGGATCACAGCATTAAAATCATAAAACTTTTACAATCTGCTCAGCCCAACTTTCTCCCTTTCAGGAAGCCATAAAGGCTGAGGTAACAGAACGCGAGAAGGAAGCTGAGATTGACCCCCTGGCTCCTTACTTGGCTCGCATGTTTGGCTCAGGACACGGGTCTGACCGACCGCTGACCATGAAAGAAGCCACGCTATTAAGGGAACAATGCATCAATGACTTCAAATCCAAGCAGCTCCAGAGACAACTCTTGGTGCAGGAGAGGTTTGATAGAGTGAGTCAATACTATTGCAATTTATTCGTAGGAAGTCTACTGAATATATCCTTAAAACTATAATCAATATGTTCGTTTTATGATAGTAGTGGTAGTTTCTTTTTCCATGGAAATAGTATTATGCACTTGTTTTGGGCGCCAATTTGCTAGTGGGTTATGCAAAAGAAAAAGGCTAGTCGATATCCTGCTCCACAGCCCTTAGCCATACTATGCGTCAATGCATTGCATAGCTAGCTCTACCAGGGAATCACTTTCGTATGGTGTCGCTGTAGGTACAGTTTTGTTTGAAATCTGATTGTTAATTGCAGTTGAATGCCGAATACAAAAACAAGAGGTTGTGGTATTTGGCGAACCAGTACATCCTTACCCCAGAAAAGGAAGCCGCATATTTTGCAACCAGGTAAATAAATTAAACCTTGCTACATTTGTTTAAAGAGAGTTAGCTAACAGATAAATAGTTCTACCTTGGTAACTGGAGACTAATCTAAAGAAATTCTTATCCTTATAATACGGTATTTGATGACAGTTTTAATCAGCATGACATTTCATAAAGAGTACTTTATGAAATGTCAAGAACGATCGTTAGCATGAAGTTTCTTTGAAGATACTGGCTTGTGACGCCATTCAAATCAGAACTCAAAACACATGTTATTTTTAGTTTTTGTTTGTAAGTGTAGTTTATTTGGTTCCGCGTATTTTATAATGTGTGTTTAATGATTTCAACGATGTTATTTATTTTCAGTATAGTCAATTACGTATTGGGAAGTGTTTGTTCATTTCATTACACGTTATTCTTGCTTTCCTCAGCGCTGAGATGGCATTCAGACTGCACACCCTGGAAGTGCGCCTGACGCGACATAAGGACCTGTCCGCGCCACGCTTCAAAATCCTTATGGACTATCTGGATAAGCATCCTCTGCTGAGGGAGTACAACCGCGCCAGGCACCACCACGGAAGCAAGTAGAATTTTCGCCTCCTTTTCCATGTTATCTGGAATGTGCTCTAAAAAAGATTTTTATTCAAAAGGAAGTTATTATAATGTATGACTGCATGTACAACACAAAAAAACTTAAACTAAGTTATTTACATAACTAAAATAAATTAAACAGGTTTGCCCTGCGGCATGGTCCAAAAGACGTTGGCAGCATTTCTTCACTGAATCGCGTTGTGCGAGGAAGCTGCCAGCTCTTCGGTCCCCACTTCCACAGTAGTTTTTAGCAACCTTTTGGTGAACTTTTTATAAAGTTTGTGGGCGCTGGGACCCCACCGACCTAAGGTCTTACCCTGAAAAGAATAAAATTATATTCGGGGCCGAGACCTCTATACTTGTTAAGTTTTAGTTTTTCGGCCGCCTCTGCTGCCTACCGTGCTCCGTATGACGTTCCGTGAAGGTGAGATTTTGGATGTCGAGATTTTGAAATATTGTTTATGCAACAAGATCTCCTAAAATCAAAGCTGGCAAGACGAGAGAAACGGTACCTTTATCTAAATCATAATTTGTTTCTATATGCATAGTAAATTTCTTATTATTATTATACACAATGAATTTTAGAATTATTCGTTCTAAAATCCATTCATTTAATTATTGTTAGGTTTTGATACCTATTTTATGCATTACTTGTTATGTTTATAAAAAACTGGCGCTATGCTTCTGTTATGTGAAAAATTTACGATTGTTAAATTTTACCTACAATATCTGATCTCATACAATTTACAATGCGTTCTAGGTATAATAAATATTGTTTTATGTACTTTATTATACTAATAAAATTAAGAAATAAAACAATGTTAAACGTTTACATTTCATTTATTATTGAGATTCATATTAATATCACGTGAATGTCAATCTTCTTAAAAATTATCGAATTTTATACAATGCATTCTAATATTAGGTACAAATGTGTTTAAGTATGATAATTAATCAACTTGTAAAGGACAACATAAAGATCGATGAATACTTAAAGGAAGGCCAAGCGTTGACAAAGCGACTATCCCGGAAACCATAAGACGGCATTAGATGGCTCACTAGCTATTGCCTTAACACCGTTATGACCGCAGAGTCCGCAGATAAGTTGTAGAAATCAGCGCCCCAATTCCCATCTCAATCTCGGTACCTTCATGATAGATATCTAACGAGCCCTTGCAATATACGATGTTCTGCATTTATTCTTAATGCAGTTGAATACGTAGGTACCTAACTTCTAGCTTGTTTTCCATATTTATGATGAAATGAAGCGAAGTTAAGCGGAGTACTCTGCTCGTGATTGCTTGGGAAACATCCGTGAGCTTAGGACATTTTTGTTACTGAATATGCCGGTGTTCCAGCTTGTTGGCCATCCAACTCTGTACATAATCCGGATCGGATAGTCGTGACGTTTGTCAAGATCTCACAAAGCCTGTAGCGGCGGGCGGCCCGCATCATAAGTGACGGAGAAAGTACCAAGTTCCTCGAACCCCTTAAATTACGTAGGGAGCTGGGTCGCTGAGCATTTTTCTATCGCAAATACCGTGGTAAGTGCTTTGAAAAGCTATTTTGTCTTATCCCACCCTCCCCTTTCCGTCATAGAGCCACATGTGCCGGTTTCCGATGTCATCGCTTAACCGTGTGGAAAGTATTCCCACACGTATCAAGAAATTTGGCAATTCCTTCAGGTGGCGAACTATTAAGAAATGGAACTCTTTGCCGGCCCACGAGTTTACTCCTTCTTATCACATGGGACCTTTCAAACGAAGCGTGAAGAAGCATCTCTCGGGCCAGCATGGCAGTGTCAACAGACATGGCACCGTTGGTTTCTTGTCAGTTGCCATTGCGACTTGGGCTCCCCTTTGTGCTTCCCATCAGGCGAAGTGTATATAGCCACTATGTTGTGTCGTTATATAAAAAAGGATGGTGAAGTGAAGGCCAGGTACACTGGCAGGTGCACGACTGCATTGTGGAATGCATTATCGCTTGCGGTATTTCCGGACCGATACGATCTTCAAACCTTCAAGAAAAGAGCGTCCTCCCACCTGAAACGCCGGCAGCGCACTTGTGACTCCTCTGGTGTTGCAGGTATTTATAGGAAACGCTAATCGCTTACCATCACGCCCGTTTGCTCGTTTGCCCCCTATGACATAAAGGTGACTAATGTTTGAAAGGCCTACAACGCACTTGTGACTCCTCTGGTGTTTCAAGTGTCTATGAGCGACCGTGATCGCTTTCCATCACGCCCGTTTGCTCCTTTGCTCCTATGACATAAAGGTGACTTAATGTTTGAAAGGCCGGCATCGTACTTGTGACTCCTCTGGTGTTTCAGGTGTAAACCCCGCGACGGTGATCGCTTCCCATTAGGCGATCCGTTAGCTCGTTTGCCCCCTATCCATACTAATATTATAAATGCGAAAGTGTGTCTGTCTGTCTGTCTGTCTGTTACCTCTTCACGCTTCAACCGCTGAACCGACTTAGATGAAATTTGGTATGGAGATAGTTTGAGACCCGGGAAAGGACATAGGATACTTTTCATCCCGAATAAATGTAGTGTTCCCGTGGGATGAGCGGGTAACACCGCGGGGCACAGCTAGTGACATAGGAAAGGACATAGGATACTTTTCATCCCGAATAAATGAAGTGTTCCCGTGGGATGAGCGGGTAACACCGCGGGGCACAGCTAGTGACATAGGAAAGGACATAGGATACTTTTCATCCCGAACAAATGTAGTGTTCCCGTGGGATGTTGACATATAAAATTGTGACTAATGTTTGGGCAGCACCCAGGAAGGCATGGGATGGTGGAAGCCGGCGTTCCAGTCGCCGGCGCCGCCGAGCAGGTTGCCGCGGCCGTCGTGCGTGGCCAGCGCCAGCCGCGACAGCTTGTTGGCGAGCCGGCGCTGCGGCGAGTCCGGCCGCGACAGCGGCGGCAGCGATATGCTGCCGGAATCTGTACCAAATTATAAGCAATAGACATGTTGACTAATTTTTTTTGAGGATGTCAATCGATTCTATTTTTTATTGTGATCAAATGTCTATATGGGACTGACTACACTTAAACTGCTCTAAAAGTCAGAAATGACCGTCAAAGTTCAACATTCCTACGTAGCGCTAAAAACGCTCCATACAATTGGCGTCTAGGCTAGTGACGTCACAGGCCGGAATAGGTACCAATAATTGTATGGAGATATTAAGAAATTAGCCATTTTCACCGTGAAAAAGTGCGTTTAAGTTTATGGTTGTCATACAATTATTGTTTTGTAAAATTATGAGGATTCTGAAAACATTTTTAAAATTTATTTTGGATAAAAAAAAATGTCGTAAAATTTGCGTACCTTTGAAGTCACATATTTCCAAAAAGACTTATTATTATACTGGTTTTTTTTCTTTGTTTCGTGATATATTTTAGCTAATTTTATTCATATAACTACATTACGCTGTAGAATTCAACATCAGTCAACATGTCTATTAAAAAACTTTTCTCAAACATGCAATGAACATGCATCGAAGTATCACGTTTTGGGTGGAACAACTCGAGAGAACTGTTAAGGAATTTCGTACAAAATTAAAGGCCGGTAAGTAAATATTTTCTAAACATGGCGTCAGTATTCATGAACAAGCTTTTTATAGTGGTGTACTTTTTATTTCATTGCATATGTTTGAGAATGGCACTATACATGCCTTAGCCGTGAAAAGGGCTTGCCGGCTTCGTATCACGTATCTACTTCGTATACCTACTCACCCGGCAATCCCTTTCCCGGTATCTGCAGTAATGTCCTATAAGATGAAAGATATGGACACACAACATATGTAATTTTAGAGAAATACTTCAAACTGCACCATGATCTTTTAGGACCATGTTTCATAGGGACCAGACAGGCGCAACTTATCACCGAAGATACTAGATTAATGTAATTATTGTTCAAGGAGTATCACGTGCTTTTTCTCGGTTCTGTCCAGATCATATACATCTTACCTACCGATGATATTTAGTTACTATCAGCCTCCGTTTATTAGCTATTTCGGGGTTTAGTTGACAAGTTTCGTCTCATTCTCATACATACTAAATTAAAATGTAATGACTTACCAGAATGATACTCATAATTGGCGTGGTCGCTTGGTGTCTCCTGGCCGAGCCTTTTCCGGTATTCGCCCGCGAAATGTTCTATCAGCGTATCCATCATTATGGCTTGTTTTGAAAATACCTGAAACCGCGATTGACCAAATGTTCAATACTGGTTGATAATTCAAATCATAATTGCTTCTTTGCAATAAAACCATAACATCATCCTAAGTTGCACCTTTTGAGATAGCAAAGTTGCAAAGAGGCATATACGAGGGTTGTTTGATAAATACCCGTGTTTAGAAAAAAACAACAAAGGTTTGTATACGTGTATATTTATTTTTCTACATAGTCACCTTCCAACTCTATACACTTGTTCCAACGGTGTTCTAGCTTTAATAAGCCGTCTAAAAAATAAGATTTCGGAAAGTCGTGAAAATAGGCCTCCGTGGCGGCAATGACCTCTTCATTGGACGAAAATTTCTTTCCCCCCGAGCCATTTTTTTAAATTTGGGAATAGGAAGAAGTCACAGGGAGCCAGGTCTGGGGAATAGGGCGGATGAGGCAGCAATTCATAATGTAATTGCTTTAATTTGGAGTCTGCGATTCTATTATCATGATGAGAGAACTTTTTTCTTATTTAGATGTGGTCTCTTTTTTTCAAAATGGTATCAAATTCTTGCAATAAATTAGCGTAATATGGCCCGGTTATCGTTCTTCCTTTTTGTAAATAATCAGTATGGATGATTCCCTGCGAGTCCCAAAAAACAGTCGCCATGACCTTTCCGGCCGATGGAACGGTCTTCGCCTTCTTTGGAGCTGATTCCCCCGGCAAAATCCACTGTTTAGACTGTTCTTTACTTTCTGGGGTATAGTGGTGTATCCACGTTTCATCAACAGTCACAAAACGCCGAAGGAACTCACCCGGACTACTTTCGTACTTATCTAAACATTGCCTTGAAATTTGCTTCCGGGTGAGCTTTTGTTCCTCGGTGAGCAAACGCGGCACCCACCTCGCCGAAACCTTCTTCATGCCTAATTTGTGTTCTAAAATGTGCTGCACGCGTTCAATCGAAACATTTACAATGTCGACAATTTCTCTAAGTTTTATTCGGCGATCGCTTAATACAATATTCTCGATTTTTTTCACCATATCACCTGTGGTTACCTCAACAGGACGTCCTGGGCGATCTTCATCAAAGATGGACGTTCTGCCTCGTTTAAATTCATTGTACCAATATCTAATGGTTGTCATAGAAGGAGTATGATCATTGTAAACAGCTTGCATGCGTACTTTTATTTCATCACAAGAATTTCCTTCCAAAAACAGAAAACGAATTACAGAACGATACTGCTCTTTCTCCATTATTGCAATAACAACGCGAACTCCGTCGTAAAAAAGAAAAAAAACAAAAGAACGCTATTTTTTTTTTTTTTTTCTAGTCCATAAAGGATGCCTAAAAAGTTCGTATACATAATTTCAGCCAGTAACAAGAATAACTTTTTAAAACGTGTATTTATCAAACAACCCTCGTATTAATCGGCGATGCAAAAAAGGAGTGATTTAAACAGTTTAAAACCTAAATACCTACATAGATCGATATACAAACATTAAGGAGCGTAAACTCAAATTCGTAATTTTCTTGTAGTAATGTTTGGCTATTAATTGATGTGAAAATCATGTGAACCAAATTTGAAGATAATTATCACCCGTTAATCACACTAATCACTTATATTATAAAAGCGATAGTTTGTAAGTATGTTTTGTGCGTGTTTGTTACTTCTTCACGTTAAGACGGCTGGACCAATTTTGATAAATTTTGGTATGAAGGTAGCTGACACCCTGAATTTAACACATAGGCTACCTTTTATCCCGAAAAATTTAGTGTTCCCGTAGGATGAGCGGGTAGCGTGGCGCAGCTAGTTTACTCTCTATTATGCTTCATACCTGTAATATCTTAGAAACCCTGAGTCCATTCTCCACGACCATGAACTGCAGGAAGAGGCACGGGAGGCAGTCTTCATTGTCGTCCGAAGGCAGGCCGATGTCCCACGACAACTCTTCGTAGAGAAGGCCTAGCAGCACCGTCTGAGAAGACGAACGAAAGGTCATTGGGCATTTTGTTCGAACATATGACCCACGGCGTACACAAACGAAATAAGGCTAAGTATGTAGGTAAATGTATCTGCTACTTAGTGGTATGAGTCGCACTCTTGTAAACCATGGGAGAATTGAGAAAAAAAAATTCTTATCATTGTAGCATTTTTGCAATGAATTAAGTCAGAACTATTGGAATTATTTTAAAAATACTTTGAATAGCTGCTGTTATATTGCGTTGCTGTTGTTATATTGTTTAATATACTAGACTTTTGACTTTTTACAGAAAATTGTGCATGAACCACACCCCTGCACAATACTGAAAGTAAAAACATTAATTAATAGTATCACTAGTACACACATACTGTTGAATAACTTTTTTCTGCCGGTTGATACATAAAAAAGAAATACATATTTAGAAAAGTGAGATTAAATTCTCTATTTTAAAACTAATTTGGTCTCTGTACGCGAAAGTTCGGAAAGCGGGACAAAAACGCCCAATAACCTTTATCAAAATAACGAGCCAAATGGATCTCGAAGCCACAGTTTGTCATCTCATCAAAATACCAAATGTGACATGTATTCGAAAGGAGACTTCTTATCCCAAGTAAGTTACAGATGTATAGTGTCATGTTATTATAACGGGCAAGCTCCTTTTTGTATTTCCATCTCTATTTATTTGCCGTAGTTGATAGAGAAAGCACGAACATTTCCGTCAAAAAACCATGGAAGACATTATGCAATATGCACTACATCTGTACCTAGGTTTAGGGTGTTATAAAATATTTATGCTAAGGCAGACTGCGACACACTGGATAAATGGATATATTTAGTCTGATGGTCGAAAACCTGTATTTTGGCCTGTGAAATATAAATAAATTAAGGGACAATCTTACACATTTACCCGCTATGACATAAAAAAGAAACAAATCGACCTAGTTCCAAATAAAGCAATGCATTTACTACGGGTACTAGACGACGGTAAACATAATGTATAAGTACATGTATACATATTGTAGGTAAAATCCAGACACAATATTTGTCTTTGCCGGGACTCGAACCCAGGACCGCTGGCTCATGTATGTAGGTGGACTACATACTGCGCCAACCGTGTCGTTTCGTGTTAAGGTACATTTAAGTAACTTACTGCCAACAGTGCAAATTGTATTCAAAGAAGTCCTAGGACCAAGAAATAAATAAATAATATTTTTTATTAAAGCATTAACATCTGCTAACGTAAACTAAATGTTTACAAATGAAGCGAAAATTGAAAAATTTAATGATTCGGACAGGATTCGAACCTGCGTGGAAAAATTCAATGACTCTGACATCTGATTCGGTGGTCCAATTGGGAGGACGCCAGTGTTGGCCCGGAAAGCCGTTGGAAACGCAGGTTCGAATCCTGTCCGAATCATTAAATTTTTCAATTTTCGCTTCATTTGTAAACATTTAGTTTACGTTAGCAGATGTTAATGCTTTAATAAAAAATAAGTAATTTGGGTGTAGCACATCATTACTATCGATTCTCAACAAATTTGAGACGATGGTGCCGACGATAAAGTCTAAATCTTTACGGTAGATGGCGCTACGATGCCACCCTGAGGCATGTCGAAGCAACTGGTTGAAAAATTCAATGACTCTGACATCTGATTCGGTGGTCCAATTGGGAGGACGCCAGTGTTGGCCCGGAAAGCCGTTGGAAACGCAGGTTCGAATCCTGTCCGAATCATTAAATTTTTCAATTTTCGCTTCATTTGTAAACATTTAAATAAATAATACATTTAAGTTGGAGTTAAGAAACTGGACATCCTGTAAAGGTAGAAATATCTCGTGTGTAGGTAGGTACATACACTTTCTGTGTCATCAATGACGTAGACGCCATTGGCGTTAACGGCCACCAGCACGGGGATGTCCTCGTGCGTCAGCAAGCTGGTGAGGCTGCGGACGGGCTGTTCTATCTGACCTTGGAAAAACGCCGCCCTGGAATGAGGGTAAATGAAAATAAATGCCCCCTATGACATGAAAAAAAAAAAAAAAAAAAAATTACAATCAGAATCACTAACCAAACGATAGTTTGTAGTACTTGTAACGGATAGGGGTGCGGTAATACATTTAACATTTCGGTACCTAAAGCGATGAAATCATGAAAGTCCCAGATCGCAGGTGAGGGTCGTACATATGCGATCTTTCCGTCTTGCCTGCTAACCCACCGCCAAACAGCAATGTTCGCATTGTTGTGTTCCGGTGTGGGGGTAAGATAGCCGGTGAAATTACTAGCATAGAGGCATTCCATCTTCGTCCTCCGGGTAGGCAAGCACTTGTGACTCCTCTGGTGTTGTAGGTGTCTATGGGCGACGGTAATCGCTTTCCATCAGGCGATACGTTTGCTCGTTTGCCCCCTATGACATAAAAAAAAAAAAAAAAAAAAAACAATCTAGGGTTCCGTAGTTTGTCTAAAGTTTTACGTCTCGCCTTGGCCAGGAAGTGATATTTTCTCCCCGCGTAGCGAGCAGTAGGTAAATCCCACTTACGGCCATGTTCGCAGACCGAATCGCGGCAGCGGCTAGCGGCGCTTGGGCGTCGGAAACAAATGTACCGGCGTCTTGACTTCAGAGAGCGCTTGCGATTTCCGGCGGTTCGCGCTGACGGTTTAGAGTTTTCCGATTTGCGAGCGAGTTTTCTATACAAATGAGCATCGCGGCGAACTCGCTGCGTAATCGCCTTAATACAAAATTCGCTCGAAAATCGCAAGTGTGATAAGGCCCTTAGACTCATCGGACGGTGTCCGTAGCAAGCTTGCCGCCCAGCTCGCCGCTAACACTGAAATCGTGGCCAGTCCGTAATTCGCGAATGAAATTGCACTTTCGGCTTGTAAACTAGGAAAGATAAGAATTACCAGCTTTTGTAGCTGATTCCGCCCGCTTAGTCGAGACTCATTCAGACCAAACGAAAGTAACTCTGTGCACAGCACTTGGGCATGTGTTAGGGACTAGGCCCGGTTGTGGCGACCACTAATTAGTGACAACTTACTGTCGTGCAAAGGCATATGGCCTAGGAATTTCTATTGAACTTCGTCCAAAAATGACTATATAGGAGACATTACACACATACTAATAATGTAACTACCTATTCCAATTTGTATTTAATAATTACTTAATGTTTTTTATTATAATTTGTATTTTGAAATTTAATATAATTTTTATAATGTATTGACCTGTAAAATGTTGACATTTTATTAATAAATGAGTATGAGTATGAGTATTTACCCGTAAGTGGGCGTAGTCCGACAATGGGCCAGATACTTGTGCCGCAGCTTCCGCGGCGGTGCCGCCGGCGGCCGCTGCGCCTGTTCCAGCAGTTTGGCTTCAGGGCTTCCCTTCCGGCCGGCCGGGAGCAGCTGCGCCCAGCGGCCGGAGCGCGCGTGCATTGGTAGATATTTGTCTTGGTTCTCTCTGGAAAAAATGGTTGTCTAAAGTCGGTTTACGGGCGATGACCATACCTGGGATAACTCGGGGCACCTATACAAAAGTAACGTAGCAAAATATTTTACCGACAAAAAAATATATCGATGTTACTGTCAACATCTAATTTCGCTCTAGACGCATAATGTCCTAAAGTCCCAAAATTTGCAAAACGCAAAATGTCCCAATCGCATAATGTCCTAAACGCATAATGACCTAATCGCATATTGACCTAAAGTCGCAAAATGTGTGTGTGTGTGTGAGAGAGAGAGAGCGAGTGAGTCAGTGAGTGAGGGTGCTTGTATGTGTGTGTGTGTGTGTGTGGGTGTGTGTGTGTGTGTGTGTAAAAAAATATTACTTATTTCTCCACATTTTCAAATAAAAAAAATAAAAATAATTAAAACGTGTATTTACATGTTTATTTTAAAATAATTTTCATAATATACGTAAATTGTCATTTTGATTGAAATGACATCCTCATACTTTTATTATCTTAATTTAAGGGGCTCAATATCAGATCAGAATATGACATCGAACTTCTTTATAGTAATCGAGAATGTTCAATGAGCACATATATTAATTTAATTATATCGATATATTTTTTATCGATATCCTATCCCTAAAACGTGCCCCGAGTTATCCCAGGTATGGCGATGACTTTACGTGAAACGTATGAAGGCCGATGGAGTAGAACTAGTAGAAGAGTGATAGATGCGTCACAAGCCGAACGCTTCAGGCTAATCGTGCCTATCGCTTGTTCCGCGCTCTCGCTTGCACTCTCGGCTCAGGCGGAACGTAACAGTGAGTCATGCTTCTGATGTCATGTTGGCTATCTATTACAGATATTTTGGTTTTTTAGCCGTCAAAAAAAAATCTGAAAACAATTTTTAAGGGAAAAAATAAACGTAACGCTTACAAACATTACCAAAAGTCCGACTTATTAGGGTCTGTTTAATCTAAGTACATAATGTAATTTTCACAATGTCTTCAAGAACGATTCTCATCGTTTATTATAATGACTTTTATGGTACCCCAATGGTACTTAGGTACACTAATATTTTTGACGTAGCTGGCACTCCAAAAATACACGCGACGCATAATGACGATATTTTTGGAATAAGTGACGTCCTCCCTACACACACCACACAATTCACATTGTCGGCAAAAGTAATATCCGCTATTTTGACACCCAAAGAGGAAACCATTGATACAAAGATCAAAGCTAAAAGAAAATTTGAAATGAGTTTACCTGGTGGAAAAGACCGGGAATCGAACCCGGTACCTCTGGATTGCCGGTTCGGATTGCTGGACTCATTTCCATTTTTCTTTAAGGTTTGATCTTTGCATCAATGGTTTAATATAAAGATTGTGGTGTGTACCCCACATTAAAAAAATGAGACATTAAAACCTGACCAGAAATATATGAGGATTGTCAAGAGGGCGTTATTTATAAGATTTTTATGGCAACAATTTTACAACCAATCGCAACCCACTATAATGACATTAATTTAAATACCTGTCAGTTCCACTATGGTAACCTCGTAATCTCATTTAATGTTATCCACTCTTTTCCTGACTGTTTTTCGTGTAGTAAACACGTGTACACTTTATTTATAATCTTTAAGTTCACGACTGTGAATGGTTTCCGGCATTTTCTTTGGATATTTTTACATATTTGTCTTATAAAGAAATCACCACGAATAACATTGACATTGTTGACAAACCATCAAAAAATCATTGCCGGTGTAAGAAATTAGTTCCAGTGAAATTCCACAATATGGCGCATCCTCATATATTTCTGGTCAGGCTTTACATGTTTCATAAATTTACTCAAAGAGGGACTTCAGAGTTTCTAAACAATACGTACCTGAAGAAGTTGGCGGTGTGTGTATGTGGATCGTAGGGCCCGAGTTGGATGCGCGCCTGCAGCCCGCCCAGCATGACGGCCTGCGCGCTCTCCAGCGGATAGCGCCCCGTCACCACGTTGTGACGCGCCTCCTCGTATAGCAACTCTTGTATCCGGGAATCTCTGTCAAAATGGAAGCAATATTCTGACTGATTGCGATCGCCCTTACTGAATATTGCTCGATTGTGTTTGCAAAATGGTTGAAAATGAGAACATTGCACGTTATGCTACAAGAAGGTATTCGTCGGGGATAGTCCAATACCGCGTAGATACGAATCAATATTCAAATAAATGCTAACCATTTTATTGAAATAAGAACTTTATCGACAGCTGTTATTTACGCGGTATTGCACTATCCCCGACGAATTGCTGCTGTTTATCAATTTAAATAAACGGTCTGAACTGTCTGAAGATAGAACTGGTTAAGTTATGTTAAAGTAGCGGGTTACCATCCAACTGTATCCTCCAAATAAAGGGTTAATTTTAATTTTGCCTCGGCTAGCCCACTCACAAAGGTGGCTTTCAAGAACAATCTACTCGCTTGATACCTTCTTCCAGAAGCTGCAACGACTCAGAACAGTATCCGTAACGATCCTAAGGTCAAGCAATCGTCTAAATATGTCTATGTCGACCGTCTTTTGATGGTTATTTTAGGCTCAGCGTGGGTTTTAGAAAGTGCACTGATGACCTGGTGAAGGCTTCACCGTGAAGCCCAATAAATGTACGCTGTGTAGGACCGGCATAGTAGCGTTCTTTAAGAGAGGCTTACGTCAAGCGTTGGACAGCTTTAGGCTTTATGATGGCTTCTAAGATTTCACTCACTTGATCCCCTCCTCTAGATGCTTGGGGAAGAACACGTTCCGCTGTAGCCTGAGAACAGGCTGGTCTTTGCTGCGGCGCGACTCAGAACCGTGCCCGTAACGTTGCAGCAGCTTCTGCCAACTGGCCCACAGCCTCCATGGACAGTGGTGGGGCTTTAATTGAATTTCTGAAATCAATATGAGGCCATTTTGTGTTGTGTTTAGAAATACACCAGAACGTGTAATACCTAAACAGTTGCATCTGGATATTTTGACCCCATACACTATAAAGTAATTTTCTCTCGGCTCTTTGATCGTCACAAGGGAGTAAGAGTAAGCCGTGGAAATCCATAAAAGTACTTACGTGTTTATAATTTTGCATCTGCGCCGACATCAAAGATACTTAATAAAAAAAAATACATGTTTAAATTTTTCATATCTTTTCATACGAAATACTTATACGTACCAACATACTTAATTAAATCCATATGTCCTTAGAAGTATTTAGATTTATAGCTCTATAAACATCGCTCCCGGTATTAATCAACCTTTTCATCGTTGATCCGGAGTTAAAATTCGAAAACTACACATGTCTACGTTAAACGTATCTCGAAATCCATTGCAGGCTTCCAGGGTTTCAATTAGTTAGCTAAAACTTAATAATAATTTACGGATTCACCTAGTTCGTATATTCCCGGCTTTTGAGAATATTTCCGGGAATTTACTCGGAATATTCCCAAATGGGAATTTACAACGAGAATTTCCTAACGGCACAACACTAATCCGGATCGCACAAAGCACCAAGAGTAAAAACGATATAGAGAAGTATTAACAAGACCACAAGACAAGTGAATAAAATTTTAAACCATATCGATACAAAGATCAAAGCTCAAAGAAAAATTGTAATGCGTAACCTGGTGGAAGAGTCCGGGAATCGAACCCGGTACCTCTGGATTGCCGGTCCAGTGCGTTAACCTTTCCGCCACCCTAACACCCTAATTAAAACGTCCTCTAACTACATTTTTACCTAAAAGCGGACTACACATCCACAGCGCGAACACACTCGCCGCCAAACTCCTCGTGCTCGCTTGCGTCAAGCCCAACTCTTCCGTCGCCAGCACTGCGTTCAGGAACCGGGACGCGGTGACGCAGGAAGGCACTTCCTCTGAGCTCATCTCCACCATGATGGCGATGCGGGACATGAGGTACACGCAGGTCACGGGGTTTGAGGATACCGTGGATGAGGAGGTTGTGCTGCCTGATGAACCTAGAGACAGTTTATCAAAGATTAGGCGTTGTGAACTAACTGCTTTGGCTGGCTGAGTTACTCAAAAATCCACTCGTCCAGTCCCAGATCCTCAGCAGAATCTTCGTAATTATTCGCATAAAGCTTACGAAAATTTAGCTTAGTACCGCTTAGTTTTAGTGATTTTTGATGATTCGCCTGACTTTTTTAAGATTCGCCCGAGTTTTATAGGCGGAGCGGAAAGCAGCGGACATAGGAGGGAGCAAGACACTGCTCGAACTTTCCGCTCCTACCTATAGCTCGGCAGCTATGCTGGCAGGCTTGCCGCCGATGTAGTGGCCGAGCCGTAAAACACTTTAGCCCGCAAGCGGTAAACAAACGTACATTGTTCCTTTTATGGCCCATTTATTGTTCTATACTTGTTCTTCAAATTACTTAAGCTTAGAGACCTAACCTACCTTAAACCTGAGATTCTTTTTCTCAGTTCTGGAACTTTTTTCGTACATTTTGTACGTAACAAAGCTCAGAAAACGAACACCATATGGAAAAATGGGGACAAAAGGTACATATTTTCTACATTTTACCCTAGATTCAATTTTAACCTGGTAGTGGAGGGGAAATAGCACTGGATGAGCTCCCGCCACTCGTTATGGGTTCCGTAGTACTGAATGACCCGGCGGCTATGCTGCTGGATCCCGTCTGGTTGGAGCAACTACTCAGGTTTGATCCTGAAAGAAGATCTCCCATTATATAAATATCAAACAAACTCACACAAATTGATCTAGTCCCAAATTAAGCTCAAGAAGGCCTGTGTTATGGGTACTAGACGACGATATACGTACTTATATAGATAAATATATACTTAAGAGGCCTTATTCCTTTTAAATGCTGATTGTTTTAGACATTGTTCTCTATGTTTCTTAACATATTATTACTACCTAGAACAGGGCTATTGGGATTTACTGGTATATATTAGAAACCTACAGTTTGAATTTTTCATTGATAATTTTTATTTCAAAAACTACTCGAAATTGACAAAATTCACGCGGAAAATTGGTTTTTTCAATTTTTTTTCGACTGCACTACTGTTACTACCTAGAACTCGGGGAAAAGTATTATTCACTTCAAAAAGTTGGTTAAAATTATCAATACATTTGTCATAATATGAAAAAAATAAATTTTAAAAGGAATAAGGCCTCTTAAATACATAGAACAACCATGACTCAAGCACAAATATTTGCTCTGGCCGGGATTTGAACCCGGGACCGCCAGCTCAGTGGACAGGTGCTCTACAAACTGCGCCAACCGCGTCGTCATATTCCTAATCGTTCTTAGAAATTATCTATTACCTACTTGAGTATTAATGCTTCAGAAAATGAAAATATTTTGCCGTAATTTGTTTCTTTTTAGGAGAATATCCAGGGTTATGGAACTATGAATTCTTACGGCTTAACCAAATTTCATCAAATGTGACTTCTCATGTAAGGAATAGTTTTTTTCTTTTTTACGCAAATCGATCTAGTCCTAAGCTCATATGGCTTGTTACAGGCACTAGACGACGATACACATATTTTAAATACATGGAAAACATCTATGACCCATGTGAAATAATCGAATTCATCACCCGTATAAGTATACTTAATTACCCTCGCCGGGATTCGAGCCCAGGACCTTGGGTTCAGCAGGCAGCTACACTAAAACTGCGCCAACCGCGTCATAGACCGAACCGAGTTTATAATTCCTAAAAGTACACCTCCCATACAATACATTAAAAAAAAACTACGAAAGCAAGCAAGACGTAAGTTGCTGGTGGTCCTAGATTATAAGGTAAGTGTTACAGTAGGTGTAGGTAGGTATGTAACACTTCGAAAAGTGCAAGTGCTTTTATAAAAGTTCGTTATGGCGCTATAAGTTCTCTGGAGCATTAATTTTAATTTTGCAGGTCATATACAATAAGTATTATCAACATACCCATAACACTCTTCTCCAGAGAATCTGAACTGTTACTCTCCTTCGAATCGGGCTGCAGCGGTTTGTGAGGATCGTGTTTGTCCCACTCATTATGCCTGCCCAAGGGACTGTACGATAAATGAGGGAGTCTCTGGGACACCGAGTAAAGGTGTGCGTTTACTTCGGCTTGAAGTTTCTGGCTTTGGACGCTGTAGTATTCCTCTCGTGACCTGAATTCGCTAGAAAAACATGTATATTAATTTATTTTTTGTCAAAGATGACAAAATAAAGTTGGCTGAAATATTATTGTCTGTGCTGAAAAAAAATTGGTATTGGAAGAATTTATAAATATCAACGTCCTGTTAGTCTTGTATTAACTTACTTGTACTGGTATTCAGCTTGCATTGGATACCCTCTTCTCGAATATTCCACTGGAATGATTGTAATATAATTCCCTGAATTCTGAACATTAGGATTTTCGCCATAAGCCCCCATTTCGGATTGATGTTCCATTTAGGTCTGATAAATCGTTTTCTTACAGAGGCATGATCATAATTATATATGGTCCAAGTGTAACAATACAGTGTAATTTATTAAGTCTCGTTTTATATTAGTTTGTTATTGAAATTATCGATCGGTATTCGCGCCTTTACTAGGGAATTTATGTTACCAGTGGAAAAAAAGTAGTATGACACATTGCTCTTGTGGTACACACCCGTCCAAGATGGACGAGTCAAACATAATGCCCACAAGTGCGATGTCGCACTCATCGCATGATGCAGTATATTAGAATTCTGTCTAATAAAAATCTATTAACTAATAATGCTCACCTCACCATCTCGCACGATGGTGGTCGGCCAATGGAATCGGCAATGTCTGGAGGGAGGTTATTTAACTGTCACTGTCATTCCGTGACCGTGACAGTGACAGCTCAGCGCAGCTGGCATTACATTTTTATTATTTATATTTACAATTACATTCCTTGTTTGTTTGTGTAATTTGTGCCTGTACGGCTATGTCTCTGTGCCAACATCATTAATTCTTTTATTTCAAAGTAGGACAGAAAACACCTTTTTAAACATATAAATGCAGTCAAAGTCAGTGCTGTAACACGTATACAAACATGGGTCGTCGATAAATAATGTTACCGTCGCTTTCGTCACTCTTTCGATTACGTTTTCTCTTAAAGTGAAAACAATCGCCACCGGTATCGAAATTTGATAACGTTTTAATAGAATCAACGTAAAACCTTAACAGCCTAAGCCCCACTGTTTCTATAGCGTTCTGTTATTGCCGATAAGTATATGAATGGAATGGAGGCGAAATTAAAGGAGTATCGCGCTCTTCGTCGCCGCAGAGAACTCATAGAAACCGCAAAAGACAAGCTCGAGCATACCAAGAACAAATTTGTGGATTTTATCACCCCCGACTTCTTCAAAGAGATGGAAAGGGCTAAAGAGGATGAAGTGTTACTGGTGAGATGTTTATTGTTTTCAAATCGTACTTTTTGTTATCCAATCATGAATTGTAGATTCTGAGGCTATACTTGAATTTCTGCAGACTGTGCATTCCCACTCACTAATATACATAATAACAGTTGATGTGACTTAGAAATCAAATATATTGATTACACTGAGCACTCACCACCATGTCACGATTCTAATTTAACAAAATGGCTATCTTAAGATACACTAATGTATAGAGTAATGTAAGACAAGCTTTGTTAGCCACATGAGATCACTCAAACACCAGCACCAGAGTTGTTGCTGTCGCTGTGGCCGAATACGGGCTGGAATATATATATATTTATAGCTAACCCTTATACATATACACCTACACATGAATACATTAGCATAAACCATCCTTTAAAATTAATTTCAGATGGAAAATGAAGAAACAACACCAGCAGAACTTCCGATACACCAATTTGAAGACTCCGCAGACTTAGCATCAGAAACCAGCGAGGTTGAATCTCTTGCACCAGAAACACAGGAATCCTGGAGATACTGCATTATCAAATGGTCCATCTATGCCATAATTTGGTTGACGTTATTCTTATTTTTTCTAAAGTTAGAGTTTGGTGCAGTGTTTTTCGTGTTCTCTGCCCTGATTGGTATATATTTGAATACTAGAACAGGTAAAAGAAAGAAAGGGGAAATATCTGCATATAGTGTCTTTAATAAAAACTGTGTCAGCATTGATGGTACATTGACAGCTAAACAGTTTGAACGCGAGATTATGTATGGTGCTGGCAGTGTTAGATAAAAAATGAAGTAAAAGGTAACTAGAATAAAATATTAATTTTTGAAGTATACCAACTTGAATAGGTTATACTGAACATATTTATTAACTGATTCATTTTCTGAGCAATGTGGTTTAAAAATACTATATACATTATTATTTATTAATATCTGTAAGAAATTAAATGGTGCAAAAATATTTCATAACTTTTTATTATTATTTTTTCTCATAATCCATAGGTACTTACAAATCTTACAATCAAATAGCAAATATCTATAATAAATATCAATCTTATAATAGAAATATTTTTAATTAAAACAAATATAATGATTTATAGCAGAATTAATTTCATTGGTAACTGGCAACTTTGTTTAAGTAAATTATATTTAATTATTTATACAACATTAATTAGAGTATTTGTATACAAATCACTAAAACAAATACATATAAAATAAGCATCAATAATCAATGACTTATTTACTTGGTATACATAAAATTTGGAAGCAGTAAAAGCATTAAAATTATGTTATGAAGTAGATAATTAAAATAGATGATATTATAATAAATGTAACAAATCAATGGCTGTAAATTATACAATCCGAGATTTGTGGAATGATGGCACAGTATCGTCAAAAAACCTCATAATGGACCATTATAATGTCAGTGGAGACAAGCGCGCCACACGAGTAATAGTGTAACCCGCGATCGCTATCGCGAAGTTGGCTGAAGTGTGAGTTACTGCAGCGAAGGAGGCACTTCTATCATATTCGCCCAACCACGGTCAACTTCGCGAGTAGTGGAGGCCGGCGTAACATCTGTACTTTTCGATACCATAAAACTACCCAACTATAGTCCAGTCCACACAACTTTGTGCCAAACTAACTTAAAAAAAATACTCGTTAATGTTAATATATATCAATTATTACGGATTAACTCTAAGATGAAGAACTTAATGAAACAATTTTTAATAGAAACGTATAAAATTACTGATTTTAATGAATGAATGAATTTAATCTATCAATGATATCTTGGACCATAGTTGGGAGATCGGACTATATTTGCGTAGTTTTAATTGAAAATACTATAGGTGTGCTCATCCCGTTTGGCACTGACCTTATTTCCCATTAACATATACCTACAATTTCCTGCTTTATCCAAGAGATCAAAATAAACTGAAAAGTTGTTTCACCTTTTGAGCAAATAGAAGATGGAATACAAGCTTCAGAATGGTTTTTTTTCGTTTAAAATTTAAATATAAACAGCGTGAAATATAAATATATTTAAACCAATCAACCGACCAACAACTAAACGCAATTGGGGAATCTCTTAAACATACAAATGGCACGAACATTTTGGAAGTAGTGTGAGTAGAGTTGTTTGTTATAGTCACTTAATTTCGAATAATTTTACAACTACAGTTTAAGGTGAGGTTAGCTCATTCAGGTGAAGCGTGTCAGCGGGACAATCGCACCTACCATATTGGAATCTTTTCCATATTCCAATTTACAGATGTTAAATATACTAAGTACTAACGCTTTATTTTTATGCCGAATCGACTAGCCCTTGGGCTGTAATTGTTTGTCGCTGTGTTGTGGTGGTAGGCTTGCCGCAGCATAACCTCGGCACCCATAGGCGTATTTAGGGGGGTGGCTGGGTGGGGCAATATGGTCCCACCCCAGGATGTTGGGTTACCCATAGAAATTTATGGCTTTATCTCATAGGGCTTGGCCAGGCCCCACCTAGGCCCCTATAATAACTAACTGTAGTTGCGTGGTTGTAAGATGGCGTTAGCACGACTCTTATTGACTGGGCGTTACAGTACATGTTCAGATATTTATGAACGCCTTTATGATACGATATATCTGATGGCGACTGTACCTACTTTTGTATATGGCACGTGCGCTTGTCCTGTTGCCGAACTTGTCCCGACTGACGATTTTATGGCAAGTAACTCTTAGACAAAAATATCAACATTTACAAATATGTATGACATAGCTATTTATATATTTTTATATATTTTCCATGAAACGCTTCGAGCTCACTCTCATTCACTTCTACGGCCCGGCTACCACTTTGCGCGACTATGGAGCGGCGGCCATAAGTGGGAGCGGAAGGCCCGAGCGTGGTGTCTCGCTCACTCCTATGGCCGCCGCTCGCCGCTTCGCTGGTCGCCTGAAATCGAGGCCAGCCGTAATGTTGAAGTCCGCGCCTTCCCCTTACGTTCCCAAATAAGTACCTATAGGTACATAAACATAAAGTATTCGATAACGAATGCACTACATCACTCACTAATATTTTATCTATATTCTGCATTTTTTTCGTATTTATATGAATATTTTGGTAACGTACGGGACAGGGCTGTTGAAACGCTTCGCGAGCATAGGTACAGTCGAGTTCATTTACATCTACACACTTACGAGAACAAAAATATCTGAACACGACCCTATTGTCAGGAGCATAAAATCGTGTTCAGATATTTTTGTTCTCGTAAGTAGGTATGTAGATGTAAATGAACTCGACTGTACTCATTGGTATTGTTCATATTTTCAGCGTAGAGTCACATGTCATGCTTAAAGCACTAACCTAACCTTATTTAAGTAAAACAACAGTCGCGGAAACCGAAGAACATATTGATGCTAACCTTATTTATTATTTTTGAAATAAGTATTCAAATTTAATTATGAGGTAATTTCCAAAACTGTTTCGAATACCTACTGGCTGGCCTGTTCACTGCCTTGTACGGTATTCAGACAAAAACGGTCTCTAAATTTGAATGTGGACATTATAAGGCACCATCTGTTTATATTACAATATTGGACATTTCTTATGCACCAACAGGAGATATCAAACAAACCAAACATACAATTGTAGGTAAACATAACGTGTCATTTTTACATTTTGTCACTTCACTAGTAAAGCTCTAGACAGCTAGTTAAAATTTCGCAATTAAAATGTATCGACGAGGCATCCCATTCCGATTTCCGCCAACTTTCCTATTTTAGGGTATTTCAACATTCTTCCTCCTTATTATGCATTTTGACCAAGAGATAAACGTTTTGATACAGGTATTAAAGTCTACTGTATATTTGTAATTAATTATGCAAGGAATATTAAATTTGCTGTGTTCAACAGTTACCTAGTACACGCGCAACATTTAGCGATCGCAAACAGAAAGTTTTAAAACTACCCAACTATAGTCCAGTCTACACAACTATGGTCCAATTCAATCCGAAAATTACTCGTTAATATTATAACAATTTATTACGAATAAACTCTAAGGTGAACAACATAATTAAACAAACTTAAATAAAAACGTATAAAATCACTGATAGAATATGGATTATGATAAAAATAAACGAGTTTTGTTTTGGATCATAGTTGGATGATTGGACTATAGTTGGGTAATTTTACGGTATATTACTAGTATGACCAACGTTCGGGGCGCTCATTATTTTTGCTCAGATGGTCCTGTAGCTTTACCATGAGTTAACGTGGCCGTACTCGCTAGCGACAGCGTAAACGATTTGTATGGAGAATAGTACAGCGCCCCTAGCGGTTACTTTGTAGAACTACAGTTCTCCATACGAATCCTTTACGCAGTCACTAGTGAGTACTGTCACTGTCAACTCATGGTATGGGTACTGGTCCGCTACAGTATGCCTATACTGTAGCTGATGAACAAACTCGTCTGGCAGGCTCAGTCTGTAAGTCGGTTTCTGGGATAGACTGGTTGTGGCAATCGTAAATACTTACCTACTCTCATAATTATAATATTACTAGCTGTGCCCCGCGGTGTTACCCGCTCATCCCACGGGAACACTAAATTTATTCGGGATGAAAAGTATCCTATGTCCTTCCCCAGGACTGAAACTATCTATATACCAAATTTCATCTAAATCGGTTCAGCGGTTTAAGCGTGAAGAGGTAACAGACAGACAGACAGACAGACACACTTTCGCATTTATAATATTAAGTATGGAAGTATGGATTTGCAGAAGTGCAGAATTTGGAGACTACGAAAGGTGTGCGCTTTAAAATGACTGTCAAACTAAACAGGATTGCTATCGGTGGTCACACACTTCACTTCTATCTAAAATGGCTTCCATTTAGTTGGACACATTTTTCTCAGTAGGTACAATTTATCTTTATAAATCCATGTTCATACTGTTGCACATAAAGTTATTCTTAAAGATCAATACGTTACTAATATCTATATGGCATAACTCTGTAGGTATTGCACCGGCACACTGCAAAAATTCCTAAAGCTTCTTACAATTACGACCTTAAATACAAATCCAATAATGTATGATTTACATTGTGTTGATTTGTAAACTAAATTTAACTCTAAAAACACCATTTCATTCACGAATAGAATAATAAGCGATAAAAACACACAAAATGTACAGTCAGCATCAAATATTAGCTAGCAATGAAGCAAAATATATCGAAATAGATCTTTATTTGTACAGCAGAAAATTTGTTAGGACAGGACTGCTACTAACTACAAGATGGCGACTGTACAAAGTTTCACTGCTCCGAAGCGTAGGTTGTAGAATTTACACGGCACTGACTCAATACATAGGTACAAATAGCAAACAGTAACATTAAAATAATTTAGTACAGGTAAATTGCTATAAGAATTAGAGATGAGCTATGCAAACATAATTTTCACTAATAAAAACAAGATAGCAACAAAACAGTTCTTGTACAAACACACAATGTTTGTTCAAAGCTAAGTGAAGTAGCCGATAGTTTGGTGCGGTACCGGCTTAGTTTGAATCTTATTGAGATAGAGAGTATAAACAACATGTCAACGATCAACAGTGTAAGCACCGCCTTAATACGTACGTTTCCAGTGGCACATTTGTGTTCAAATAATTCTTTCCCTGGCTCTACACTATCGCGAAGTTGGCCGAAGTATGAGTTTATTTATAGTTCGAAGCCCATTTCTTAAGCGAATCCCATTAGCTTTGTACCCGATGAACAATACCATTATCTGTATCGTTAGCTGCGGCCACAACTGCCACTTCAAAATGTAAGGCGTTATAAGTGCAAATTAATTTTACACTAAATTAGTCTTTAAGTCAAACGAAACTCTCAACACAGATGTTGGTCACTTCGTAAGTGAAAGAGCAGTGAAGCTCTCTGTTCTCTTTGTTTAAGAGTAAACCTTATTTCGTTTGACTTAAAGACTAATTTAGTGTAAAATTAATTTGCACTTATAACGCCTTACATTTTGAAGTAGCAGTTGTGGCCGCAGCTAACAATACAGATAATGGTATTGTTCATCGGGTACAAAGCTAATGGGATTCGCTCAACCAAAAGAATTATTTCTATATCACATTTGATCAACTTCGATCAACTTCGCGAGTAGTGTAGTGCTAGGGTTACTTCTATGCCGGTAACACACCATGTGTCTACAGAATTTGTACTCCTATGTCAGTGACACTCATTCGTGGCGGCATAGCGTATATGTGTCTATAGAATTTGTACTCCCATGTCAGTGACACTCATTCGTGGCGGCATAGCGTATATGTGTCTATAGAATTTGTACTCCTATGTCAGTGACACTCATTCGTGGCGGCATAGCGTATATGTGTCTATAGAATTTGTACTCCTATGCTGCCGTGCTAAGGTAAAAGGCGACCTTTTGCAATGGAGCTCCATACAAAAAGGTCGCCTTTTAGCTTAGCACGGTAGTATGCCTGTGACACTCATTCGTGGCGGCATAGCGTAAAGGCTGAGTGGATCGCAGCCGGAGACACACGTGCTAATAAATAAATCACACTAGTTTATAAGATAATTATCTAGTCATTAAAATAAGCGTAGCTTTTAGAGTAAGTCGTAACTGAGTAGTGCTCAAATCTGTGGCATTTTTAGAGCATAGGTGAAACAGCGAATGGCAACCTTCTAACAAATATGAAATGCAAGAAACGATAGGACTTATTCAATAATTCTGTGAAAGGTATGCAATTAATACATCCCTACTTAACATGCACTAATAATATCATAGCCAAGAAAAAAATACTTAATACAATAATTAAATATGTCTCACGAAAGTTTTAATAAAATTAATACTTAATTGCAATTTTGTACATTACGATAAAGCCATGAAGTTTGTGTATATCTGTTCTAGTATGATTTCATTTATGTGTAAGGCCGCGGAAAGTTACCAATGTGACATAGAAGTAACATAAAAAGATATACGTTATGTTATCATAAAACGTAACATAAGTCGTTATAAAGCTTAGATCATACTGGAAAATATTCCTATTAAATAACGTAGCTAAGAAAAAAAATCAAGTTATAAAATGATTAGCTTTATATTGCCTGTAAACAAAATTTTCATGGCACATTAAAATCTATATAATCAAACACGCGTGTGATGGAACTAATGAAACCCAAACCGCTCTAGTGTTTTAAAGCCTCTCATTTTGTACCAGGTGGCAGTAATTACTATTTGTTCACTGCAGGTACCCAATACTAGTAACAAGACGACCGTATAACAATTAAACAGTGCATTCTACTGTGACTTGAAGTCGAAAATAAATTATTGTCTTCTTAAAACAGTTTATTTTTATTAAGATGTTGTTTTTATTTATTTTATTATTGTACAGGAGTTTTGTTCGACTTTGTATATTTTCGTGTCATTAAAAATCTAATAAAACTCATTTAAGTTCGTATATTCTGTGTGCACTTCCCTTTACAACATTTATTCGTTATGTAACGTAGAAAATACGTAACATTTTGCAAAAATGTAACATATTCGTAACGAAAGTGTAACGTATTATTGAAAAAAAGTGGATTTTCATGGTGAAATAAAGACATTTTTAATACAATAATACGTGTCACTTGCGTGAAAACCGTTACGCTATTGTATAAAAAAAAACTGATTAAAAACAATCACTCCTTACCTTTAAAATCACACACGACTTGGGGGTACTTTCACGAAACTATGACTGCGTCTACTTTGAATTGAGATAATGTAAGATAAAAAAATAAAATGATTATATTATCATTATATTCCGTAATCGGTAGAACTATCCTTATATCATAAATTTTAGTTTAAAACAAAAGTATGCCCATGAAAGTTGAAATATCATAAAAATAACAGGGCTTTTAGTACTCGTGGTCGAAAAATTTAACCAACTTTCGTTACGTTTTAGACGGAAATATATTTTTAGTATTTTTATAAAGGGGTTTATATTAATTATCTTACTTGCGACCATGAGAATTCATATATCTGCATATGATAAAAATATTTTTGAAACAGTACGGGTTACCAATTTTTTTTAATTAGCTGGGTAAATTTGAAACGTCCAAATTGGTAACTTTCCGCGGCCTTACCCATATACGATTCATAGACAAACTGTCATACGAAGAACGAATAACAGGACGAATAATCAACTATATTGTACTTTATTATCATCAGTAAATTTTTCAATGACTCAATCGATCAGTTGGTAGTTTATATTTGTATTTAAAAGTGGTAAACTATAAAAAAATATACTTATAACTCATTTCGTGCATGGTCTTTATACCATTTTTGTTTGGGTACTCCTTAACCGCCAGCATTTGCCTGTGATATAACAAAAAACAAATGAGAAATGTAGGTATATTGTCTTGAAGAGTACTTAGCAGTGATCGGGGATTTCTCTGCCACAACGCGGTATTTCGTGTATATTATTTTATATGGACATGGTAATTATATTGTAATCCGGCTATCTTGGCCGAAAAAAATATTGTATTGAGATTTGATGAGATAATCATGACTATATTGATATTAAAAAATATATTTCTTTGAAATCCCGCGTTGTGGCAGAGAAATCCCCGATCACTGGTACTTAGTGACAGAAATTTTAATGAGATTTGGTTGTCATCAAGCGATATCGTTTTTGTTACATTACAGGCGAATTCCCGCGGTGAGGCAGCACCTTATTAACGTACCTACCTACATAAAAAACTGCTTCACACGACAAACAGTTTTTTATGTTGTTAGAGTAAAAGTAAATAAATCCTAAACCGTGCTTAATACCATCCTTATAAGTTGCAAACAGAAACATAGGTACATAATTATCTGATCTCTTATTGACCAGAAGTATCAATAAATATGTTCACATCCAATGATTGTTACAAAATTTTAACATAAAGCTGACGTTTAAACAACGTCGTATTGGAGCGATTTTTTTTTAAATCAAATCCCGCACAAAAAAAAAATACCTACTTACCTAATTATAAAAAATCGCTTCTGTATAAACATTTGGTTTACGGTAGCAGACGTTACTGATTTAATAAAAAATAATAAAGCTGCAGTTAATCCAATAACTCATACATATTTGTCATACCTATGTTAGTTATGGTTAAGACATTATAAGGTATTCATTTCATACAGGATGATTTCAAATTCGTAATACAAATTTAATATTTTGCACACCTAATCTCTAATCTGAACCAGGGACCTTTAAGAACAGTTTTGACCGGGTCTTTTTAAAGGTAGGTATCTGACCGTTAAAATAGCATTCCGGTACCGGTATTAATCCTGCTTAGTTACTTCTGCTGCTAACTGTACTAGATAATAATTATCAAAAAACGGTTTAAACTCACGTAAATATTGTCTGGCGGGTCGCGAGTCGCGTAGCAGCACGGATAGCTACCCCTGATGAAGAGCTCCAAATGAGTTCGAAACATGTCGGGCCGTTCCTGACAATATTTACGTGAGTTTAAACAGTTTTTTTATAATTATTAAAGATGTCTCACGATAGTTTTAATAACATTAACTGTACTATAGTTTAAAATTACTTGCTTTAACTAACACAGGTCTGAATATGTTTCAATCATTAACACGTTCACTATCCCCATACAAAATAGTGTCGCAATTTCACAGATAGCGTGTTCGTAGTCGTGAACCCATAGTGGGATAAAATCCTGCAAAAAAGATGCATGACCGAGCATGGGGAGCACCCGGACAGGAAACGTGTTAATGCACATGCTAGGACTTGAGATAAATTACAATATGTTATTCATAATTATTATTATGTTCAACTACTTTAAATCTTGCGAAGATAATTCTTAAAAAATCTCAATACAAACAATTTCAGATTGTTCATTAATCCTTGCATTTATTATCTCTTATTAGCGTAAAGCAACATTGATATATAAATATAGAACCGATAGAAAAAATTATATTTAAAACCGTTAATCTTTGGTACACTCTATCACATAAAATCACATCTAAATTGGTCCGTTGCTAACGGTTTGGGGCTTTGTTACACTGGTTTCTGACCTTAATGCCAGGGCCGGAGTCGGGGTGAAAGGAAGTACCAAAAAAATAATATATACGCAACTTTTTTCACGCCAAAATCCGTCCCTGCGTAGTTCATAATAATTGCACAGTCTTTGTTATATTTTGTTCATGTACTCCAATAAATACATGAAAATTGTACTATTACCTATAATTACCTATTGTCATGTGAATTCAATACGTTACACCTAACTACAAGTCAAGATTAACACGAAAAACATCTAAAATATCTGTACTTGTTCAAAATAGTGTTGACTAGTAGGAAAAATGCCTTACCATAATATAACTGTTTGGCTACTGAATGTTGAGCCATAATAATGTACAGATCAGCACCTCGAACTGTGACACACGACTCTTTCTAACGTGAGAAACGTTACCTATCTCTTTCTGTCCAGTACTGTGAGAAAGTGACTGGTGCCGCTATGTCAAATGACAAAAGTCACGTAGCATAAGTTGTTCTAAATGGACTGGCGAATAAAGTTTTGCGTCGTATTTTGTCGAGAAAGCTCGTTATTATATTTCTATCTCTGCAATATTTTCACCGAAGTTAATAAAGAAGTCATGCTAAAACGATTTTTCCGACAAAATACGATGACAAGCCATTATTCACTACATCTGCTAACTACAGATGGTAAGAATATTTTTCTATTACAAGGTAAATTTTACTAGTTATTATGTAAGTTACAGTGGCCGGCAAACTTCTTGAGCAGAACCTCGACTGCGCAGTAGCCGATTTACGTACATGCGTAGATCCGCCATTTTAGTTTGCCGGCAACTATACTTCAGTGTCCATCAACTTTCACGACTTAGGCTTGATGCGTACCAAATGCTTGGTTCAAAGTTCAGTAGCCACTCTAACGGGATTCTATTACATATATCTTAATGTTATTATACTCTTAGGCATTAATCGTATTTTGCACCTTTACATATGACATAAGGCTAGCTTCACAATGGATGGCAATTGACGTCATTCCGTTCAGTCTGCTGTCAGCGGAGCAGTTGTTATAGGGGTTTGAGAGCGGTTAACCGTAATTGGGGTTTGAGATCTATCGAATTTGCTACAGAACGGAAGCCTACAAAAGTCAGGGCTAGGAAGGAAAGGGTTGATATCGTCTCCGCGTTTGATATCAGGCAACAGAAAAACAACACTTCCAGCGATTATCATATGCCAAACGGAATGTACTATTTTATAATTCAACTCAGTCTGCAGGAACGCGAAACAAATCAACCCGACCCCAACCAACACTAGACCTATAGGCAAAAACGTCGTATAGTACGACCTCTTATACAACAAAGAGTGGTTCTTCCTCCAATCCAAATACCAACTTAAGAATAGGACTCCACACCCAATAGCTACCGGTAAAATAAAAGCGACTATAGAATGCATGTTCCATGTAGTAAGTAAAGCTATGATTATTGCACCAATAAGTTGTAAGGATGATCTGAGTTTCTCCCCCATTATGCCCATGGCTAACAGTGTTACCCAGAAACACATGATTCCGCAGTAGAAATCACCGAACTGCAGTATATTGGGTCTGGTGATGCAGTAGGCTACTTGCGCTGGGGCATCACAGGCGTGGTAGAACGTTGAGAAGACCATAGTGAAGGCATACATCATGGCTTCAGTGTAATACATTCGGATGATGGCCACGTAAATGGACACGAAGAAGAGGAGGTTGCTCAGCGTGAGGAGAAGCACTGACACGAGCATTGACACTTTGCTGTCCATTCGCGAGTCGTCTGAACAGTCCCAGCCTGAAACGCGATAAAATGCCCGTTAGTTTCCTTGTTTCTGTACATTTCATTATAGAAGTCGAACGTTGACGACACTAAAATCAGCACTACTTTGTTAACAGGGTTTAATATCAGAAAAATGTAGTATGGAGCGTGCCGGAAAATCCGGGATACTTCATCAAATATCGAGTAGGTAAGCAATGATTTAGGTACCAGTGCTGATGCAAAACAACACAGGCACATTGGGAAATTGATAAAAAAATAAAAACAAAATCATACCTCCGTAACCGGCCGTGCAGGAGCAAAAAGACATAATCAGCCCCCCGAAAGTGTTCAGTAGACAGCTGCCATGATTCCCGCAGCGGCCATTGACGCAAGAAGTCGACGATATCGACAGCACCACCGTCGCGTTACACTCGGTCTCCCCCGCTCGCGTTGTGTCGTTCACCAAGTCTTCTTCGTCCCTGTCCAACGCACTCGAGTTCACATAATACTTTGTACCGTTGTCAGACGTGCGACAAGGACACACGACCTCGTCGCAAAACAGACGGAACGTCAAATACCAGTCCCCTTCGTCAGGAAATGGGATTACCACTTTACTGTATATCGAGTCGGAGTCTGTGCTGTTCAGAACGAACAGGGCTGGCTTCAAGTGGTCGTTGTTCTTGCAGTGGCCGGATTGGAGTGGTACGCTCGTATGACCAATGTCCATACAAATTACTACACGCATAAATTGGTTGTCTTCGGTGAACGCTAGTAAAGATTGTTGACCGTTTTTCCTGAAATCTCTCTTATATCCCATATAATATTTCAAGCTCATAAGAAGGCTTGCTTCTAAAGCTAAAGTACCTCCAATATCTAAAATCTTGGTCACTTTGAACCTTAAGGATTTCACTTCATCTGAAGTTAGATTGACCAAGCTTGTGGCATCTTGCAAGTCAGTCGTAGGCAACCCGTAATCGAATGTGAAAAAGCGGCCTTTGTCATCACGCATAAGGTCTATAACCGTGTGGTTACTAAGGTCATCTTGTTCTGCTCTGGTATAGTAACGCTCGCAATTTTTGGTGTCATTGTCGGGTGTATACTGTTCTATTCTAAAGTAATGCCATGAATTAGGATGCGGGACGAAATTTACTGATTGTATATTGCTGGCCCTAGGGTCAAAATAGCAGGAAAGAAGGTTGTCTTCGAAAGACGGTTGATATAAAGCCTGTATAAGGAAGATCAGTTCGCTATCGAGGTTGGATGTGTTTTCCACGGTGAGTTTAAAGTTGATAGGCTCTATTGTATCAACGACTATACATTTGTAGGTGGATGGTATGTCGGAATACGAGATGGTGAGGCCCTGTTCGCAGTCGATTTGATGGATGTCTTCCTCTAATTTCACTTGCAGATCCGTGTATAATATCGTGTGGCAGTCTGCAACTAGACCTGAAAAAAGAGACAACATATTAATGAGCTTAATTATCAAAGCGACTCCTATTTATATTAGTACAATTAATCAATAACTGTTACTCTAGGGTAATATTATTTAAATAACCTGAATTAAACATTTAAAACTCCCCCGACACAAGTAGCTATAATAATTCGTTTACTTTTAAAGCTGTCTGTTTGTGGAACTCCTTGCCTGTGAGCTTAAGGCGCGCTATAGTAGTTTATGCAACTGATACATAATGAGGGGCCTTAAAACACGAGTGTGGTTTTATGAAACGAGCGTCAGCGAGTTTCATAATAGGATCACACGAGTGTTTTAAGGCCTAATTATGTACAGTTGTATACACTACTTTATCTACACACATATCATAAGTACTCTAAGATGGGTTCAGAAGCCATAAGGAAATGACCGGCACCACTAGTGCTATCTGTAAAATATCTAAAAACGACATATACTAATGCAGTAAGAAATAAATCTGAACAAATACATAAACAGATTATTTGTTGTAATTTACATTTACATTGAAACAATATTTTCAACTAAAATGTGAATTACAATAAACTTATCACAATTATATTTTCGTAACAGCAAAGAACCAACAAACAAATGACAACAATAATGGCGGCAATTCGAACCTCCGTCAAGACGAATGTTTTTTTTTCTAAATCATATACAAACGAATGTATCCATATTCTCATGTCACTCGAGATCAAATGTCGTGTGGTTTTTATAAAAAAACATACTGAATTGACGTTTCGTATCGATAACAATATTAATATCTATGGATACTAGAATAGAGACCTACTTTAGTTTTGACAGCTGTTCCAAATTTAAACTCATAACCTTACAAAAATTGATACTGTTATAACATTACAATACAGATTTTACCTACTGCCACAGATAAGAAAGTTCTCATATTAAAATTGGTTGTAGTAATGCTGGCCATTTCCTACGGTTTCTGAACGCATTTTAGAGCACTAATGATATGTGCGTAGATAAAATCTCTTGTTTCTTTCAAAACTCAACTGAAAGAACATTATCTATTCCTTTCATAATTCGTATTTTATTCAAATGGTCCTATTACCTGTTGGCTGAATGTATTTATGTATTTATTGTTTATTATATTTATGTATTTGTTTGTTTTTTATGTATATATTATTATTATTTTCCGATTTTTGCACCGCCTAATAACAAAATCTTATTTTTTCAAGTTCTCCACTACCTAAAGGTTGTCTGGAAGAGATAGCTCTTTAGCGATAAGACCGCCTGTTGTTTACCTCTAATTGTAATTTCTTGCATTGTATTTCTCCTGTATATTTTATGAGGTGTGCAATAAAGAGTACTTGTATTGTAGATGGTCATCGTGAGATCCTCATTCAATGAGTGATATAGAAAATGCTACTAAAAATACTCAATACTCAAAAAATGTATATAAATACAAAATTTTGAATTTTTAGTTTCAATATTGGCTGAGGTCCTGTCACTTGTACCTAGGGTTGCCACCTGTACTATATTATATAGTATCGTACTATATTGCGGTCAATTGTACTATATATTATAGAAATATAATATAGTACGGAAGATACTATATTTTCATTGCTAACTCCACTGCTGCACTTTTTTGTATAAACATCGACTAAATTGGAACGTACCCGTAGTGACGCGTTGTAAAATTTTAGAACGTGTACTATTTTTTTTTCCAAAATTTCCCAAAAGTACTATATTTTGGCAAGGTTCTGAGAAAAATACTATATTTCTTCAAAAAAAAGGTGGCAACCCTACTTGTACCAATGAAAGCTGAATATCTTGAAAACTACTGGTCCTATTTCCACCAAAAATAGCTAAGCATCATCGCGACGGACAAGTCTGTCGATAAAAAAAATTAAATTGGTCCATCCGTTTGGGAGCTACGATGCCAGAGACAGACACACAGATACACATGTGAAACCTATAACACCCCTCTTTTTTCGTCGCGGGTCAATAAAACAGAACGAAGCACATTCTTCACACTGCATACTATAGCTTACGCAGAAGGATGAAATGTGCCCAAACTTTCAACTTCTGCTTATGAACGAATCCATACTATATACTATATATACTATAATATTATAAATGCGAAAGTGTGTCTGTCTGTCTGTTACCTCTTCACGCTTAAACCGCTGAATCGATTTTGATGAAATTTGGCATGGAGATAGTTAAATATCCGAGGAAGGACATAGGATAGTTTTCATCCTGGAAATTATCCCTAAAAAGATTGAAAAGTGAGTAAGCAATTCATGGTGACATTGATGACCCTGTAGGAAATGTAATGATTAGACCAAAAGCACAATTGCTCTTACATTTGCTTAGGCGCTTTTAATGATCCCTTTTATTAATTAAGTTTTTTTTTATTTAATTAATTGTACGAGGTTGCTTCCATACTTCCAAGTTCCACGCGGACGTAGTCGCGGGCAAAAGCTAGTTACTTATAAATTTGAGAAGAATTACTTATAAACTGAGATTTTCATGAAAATCGTTACGTAATTTTTTCGTTTAAGTGGAACGTACATTCTCAAAAGCTTTCACGTTTATAATAAATAAATAAATATTAAAGGAAAATGTTACACAAATCGACCTAGCCCCAAACTAATAAGCTTATATTATGAGATGAGTAGGTACTAGACGACGATATACATAATATAAATACAGTCTGACACAAAAGAGTAGAAATTAAAAAGTGGCAATAATGTCGTGTCGTCCCTTTCTAATCAATCTAAGAAAACGGGGACGTCAATACAGTATTGCCACTTTTTAATTTCGTGTCAGTCTGTAACATCCATGATCCAGGAACAAATATTAGAGTTCATCACATAAATATTTGCCCCGGCCGGGATTCGAACCCAGGACCGCCGGCTCATTAGGCAGGTGCAATACAAAGTGCGCCAACAGCGTCGTCAAATAATATTACATATTTATACAAATTTCGTCCTGAACTTTCGACGCCTTCATCTTGAAATCACTCACTAGCGGTAACCTTTTACCAAAAACCGCAGAAAAATTGCCGCGTAATATGAATAGGTATATTGTAGGTAAACGTTATTGATATTTATAACAAAATTGCGTGTCTACGAGCAAAGCCACCTAAATGTAATGTGATAAAAATACCGCACTTAACTGGAGTCGTCTAGGACGATCACTAATTGCACTGCTCTATCCCAGGGGCTATTCACTAAATGAATGACGTAATGGCTGATTTCGCATGTTTTATTAGGCAATAACTTAGCAATTAAGTAATTATATCTATATGCATACGTAAAAAAACCGGCCAAGTGTGAGTCGGACTCGCGCACGAATGGTTCCGTACCAATATCGAACAAAAGACACGTTCTTTGTATGGAGTCGTTGTTAGAGATATAGCGGTAACAAAAATATACATTCTGTGAAAATTTCAACTGTCTACCTATTACGGATCATGAGAAAATGCCCGTCGAACAAGTATCATGGAAAATCCCCTATTTTGTATGGGAGCCCCCCTAAATTATTATTATTTTATCGTCAATGGTATTTACTGCTATAGCGGTAACAGCATTACATCAACTGTGAACATTTCAACTATCACGGTTCATGAAATACAGACTTGTGACTAGGGTTGCCACCTGTACTATATTATATAGTATCGTACTATATTGCGGTCAATTGTACTATATATTATAGAAATATAATATAGTACGGAAGATACTATATTTTCATTGCTAACTCCACTGCTGCACTTTTTTGTATAAACATCGACTAAATTGGAACGTACCCGTAGTGACGCGTTGTAAAATTTTAGAACGTGTACTATTTTTTTTCCAAAATTTCCCAAAAGTACTATATTTTGGCAAGGTTCTGAGAAAAATACTATATTTCTTCAAAAAAAAGGTGGCAACCCTACTTGTGACAGACGGACGGACGGACAGCGGAGGCCTATGTACCTAATAGGGTCCCGTTTTACCCTTTGGGTACGGAACCCTAACAAAGGGGAATCTGAACTATAGATATTATTAAAATATAAAGAGTCTGAAAGTTATATACCCGCCAGGTCGCCTTCACTAGATATTGTTCCCTGAAGGTTGTCAATTAATAATATAATGTTCTATCGCCCATCATTTCAAGTCAGACTCAAGTGAGTCATCAGCATGTCCCGCATGCGGTTAATTAAATGATAATTTAAAACGTCAAACACGATATTTACTAAGTACATTAATACTGAAGTAATGGCTGATTTCGCATGTTTTATTAGGCAATTAATAATATTATGTTCACCCATTGGGGCTATAATTTTACGTTCCATATTCTATCACAGAGTCAAGTCAGTCATGCGATTAGTTAAATAATACGGTATTTGAATATAGTAAAAGTAAATTGTATCATTGGGACTATACTAAACATACATAGCAAAATACACGGAACCAATTAATATACCAAACATTAACTTTTGGATATTATCTATTTTTTATTCAAATTCAACGAAAATTAAAAAGAAGGCAGGGTTTGATGATTGATTTTTATGACGTCACAAGCCAGTATCTTCATACTAAAAGGTAGCTTTACACTAGTCGCGAAGTCGGCCGAGTTTGGGCGAATATGATAGTGTGGAGGGGCACTTCTGTCAACTTCGCGAGTAGTGTGGAGCTAGGGTAACAGATCGTACATTCCATAAAGAGTAGCTGATTTGAGCTGTCATCAAACACCGTATTAATTAATAAGGCGTCAAACCGGTTGCACACCACAGATAACAAAATCATGGTGGAGCAATACATATAATAAATATTAAAGTACAATTTACACAAATCGATCTCGTCCCAAACTAAGCAATGCTTGTAATAAATATATAAGCATAAATAGAGAATATCCATGACTCACGAACAAATAGTCGAGTTCGTCACGCAAATAATCGGTCTAGCTGGGATTCGAACCCAAGACCGCTGGCTCAGTAGGCATCTGCACAACCACTGCGCCAACCGCGTCGTCAAAAAAAACTTGAGTGACAAAGTTCGCATTCTTGTTGCAACGATTCTTAATCATTTTGTATTTTTTGTACCCACGAAATGTTTGTGTTTTATAAAAGCTTTAAAAAGTTTATGACTTCTGAGAAATACTAAATTATGAGGAACCTTCTTTTGAAATCGGTTAAAACACTACAATAGTGAAATAAAGCAGTTTGGGTAACATTTACCAGCCAATCCGTAACTCAACGAACTATTCTTTACTTACTGGGTTCAAGGTTTAAGACTTATTTTACCAACATAGGTTCAGTTTGTTCTTTATATCAATGTAAAGTTTAATAGGACATTTTGTCTCTTAATCTCCCAGTAAGCCTTATTCCAGTTTGGTGGATTCCAGCCGTTGTGTGTTTTAAACAACATGCCGTTTGTCGTACTCCCAAACTACAAGTGCAACCATCAAACAATACCAAGTCCTACTAACCCCAAGATAATGTTCACATTAGACCATAGAGTAGACTAATATATTCAGTGCCCGCTAGATTGACATCAGTGCACTTGCCGTGATTGTGGCCGCTTCCTGCCAACCTACTTACTGGCTATTCTATAATAAAATGTGACCATAATGCAACGGTACCTTTTGTTGTAATATATAGTACATAACTACAGAGGCCGGGAAAAGTGGGATTGCCGGCCGGTTGAAAAAAGAACACGTTAATGTGTTTCATAGCATGTTTGAGAAAAAAAACAGTTGCTCTGTACCATGGGCTGCACAATTGCATGAATGGTAATTTAGCAGTACATAATATATAGTGCATAATTTTGTGCCATTGTATTTTTGGAAAAACTTGCGTTCATATTTTTTATCTCATCTTTATCACTGATGTCAGTTGAGAGAGCAAGGTAAAACGAATTTGCTTTCTCAATTAAAATGAATACGACCTTTCCTGAACAAATAAGACGACAAACGACTCGATCGGGACTGTCCGGAGAGATTTAATTTATATATTGGTTTTGGGAGTGTTACCTATCAATGGTCAAATTATGTATGTATGTAAACACTTTATTGTACACAAAAACAAAAATACATTAAAACAAAAAAAATACATGTACAAAGGCGAACTTATCCCTTTAAGGGATCTCTTCCAGTTAACCTTTGAGTAAATGAGTGCTAAACACAAATGTAAACGGTAGACAACCAAAGCAACATGTACAATACGAAGGAGGATAATTTAACAATAATACTTACACATGAAAATGCAAAAATCCAAAATAGAGATAGATTGTATTTCTTAATCCGATTCAATTCCGGTGTTGTAAGCCATGGTTACCCACTTATACCTATATAATACGGTATTTGATGACAGCTCAAATCAGCTACTCTTTATGAAATCTCAAAAACGATTTGTTAGTATGAAAATAATTTTATTAAAACTTTCGTGAGACATATTTAATTATTGTATTAAGCGGTTTACACTCACGTGAAATTGTCAGGAACGGCCCGACATGTTTCGAACTCGTATGGAGCCCTTCATCAGGGACGGCTGCCCGTACACCGCCGCGGCAAACTCGTCACTGCTGATACTTTGACCGACGTTCCGCTCTGAGCGCGCGCGCCGATGGCGATGATGAGGCTGATGTCCCTGATGAAGGGCTCCATACGAGTTCGAAACATGTCGGGCCGTTCCTGACAATTTCACGTGAGTGTTAGTATGAAGTTTCTATGACGATACTGGATTGTGTGACGTCATAAAAACCAGTAGTCAAAACAGGTCTTCTTTTCAGGTTTATAATGTCCAAAAGTTAGTGGTACCTACTTTATTGGGCTCCGTGAAATTTTGAATGTAACATATTCAGCGGTTTAAATGACCGAAATAATTTTCACTAATAGTTAAATACCGTATTGGGTAAGCATCCTGTTTGTTATTAATGTCCTTTTACTATGTTTTAATGTGATGTATTATCTGTTGGTAATCCTTAAAAGAAATATAGTTATTTGTTATGCAAGGCTGCAAAGTTGTTATTTGGCGCGAGTGTTGAAATTGAAAGCTGAGCGAGCGAAGGAATCTAAGATTGAACCATGAGCGAAGCGAATGGTTCAAAGATAGATTCCTGAGCGTAGCGAAGCTTTCAAGACACGAGAAGCTAAATAATTTTGCAGCCATGCGGAACACACGACTTTTCACCTCACTGCAGCGAGGAAAATGCAAGATTCAACAAAAACAATTAAAACATAAAAATAATCATATTTAACTGCGATCGAGTGCTAGTACAAGGATAATCGGAGAGAAAGACTCTTAAGTGATTAGTGCGCTTAAGTACAGTTCGTGTGAATAGTGAGTGCATAATTTGTGAAATAGTGTGTGTGTTTTAATTAGTGGATTTTAAGTACAGTTCGTGTGAATTGTAAGTACGTAATTTGGGTAATAAAGTGAGTGTTTTATTTAGTGGATTAATTTGTGCTTTTCTATCAAATACGAACCCCACGCTCGTAACAATATTTGTATTTGAAGGGAAGGATTAGTTGGCCACTCGGAAGTATTTTCCATAACACTTGCTTTGGAAGTTATTGGACGATGGGATCCGAACAAGATTATTTTGGCTTGATCTTCTTTAAAAACCCCAATAGTTTCGCGGAATTACTTATCGTCTCCAAATATTTATAACAAATCCTTTTTCGTTTTAATGCAGGCTTTTAGCATTGAATAAATACTCCAAATTGGGCTTAACTTTCTTATTTCTATAAAGTAAGACAACAGTATGTATTCTCCACAGAACAACGTTGTTTACGTGAATTGTGAAAACTTCCAACTTTTTAATTAGTTATTTTTTTCTCGGGTGCGTTCAGAAATTATACTCTTATGTTCCAACTTTTATAACAAATAAATATTAAAAAATTGTGTTGTATTTAATATATTTACTAGTCAAAATATATAAATGAAACTGGAATACTTACTATTAATATATATAAATAAAGTGTAGAAAAAATAAAAACTTAAAAATCTGTAACCACAAACCAGGTTTCTGGACGTGATATTGTAGGTGTATTTTTTTTTAAAAGAAGTATTCAAACGTACATAAGATTTTAGCCAGCCTGACCAGATCGCCAGTCAGACAGCGTGCGTTGATTGGTTATTCGAAGATTTATCGACTGATGAATCAGTCACGCGTTGAAGGAGTCTTAAATATAAAAAAGTTACATGCACCACAGATAATCAAAATCGTCGTGTTCGAAATTCAAATGACTTTTGCACGCTAGCGGATAAAATAGACTTTTGCACGCAGATTTCGCCCTATAAACGGAGGTTTTCCGAGCGAGGGAGGTGAAAAATAAATTCCCTATGATAGACAGTAGACATGAGCGTAACAATCTGAAAAAGATAATATAAAATTTGTATATTTTTGTATCTTTTTAATTTGCATTTCCATTTGAAATAAACTAGCGAGGTCTACAGTTCCAAGAGCCACTAGTCTATCTAGATCTCATTCGATAATATATTAGTGTGTAGGAATATTGAGTTGACCATTTAACCTCCAGTAGCAGTTAGCACGTATGCACAGTCGGCATTATATAAATACATGCAGATTTATAAAGAGTCTTACAACCTATTCATTTAAGATCGGTAATGAGTTGCTGTACGAAATCAAACAGTTTGACATCTGAAAATTCCTGGCGGAAAGCCAATAGCCAAATAAAATCTAGATCTTTCTGATGTTTTTTTACGTATAAATCGGCCGCGTGAAGGCCAGACAAAGTCAGATCACAACTATCGCAAGACTGGAATTTGATGATGATTTAAACAAAAAAAATTTTTTCATCACACTTTCTCGTAAACAAGGGTTTACATGCTAGAAAAGCGGGCGGTAAGTCTTAAATTACGCCCTAGGGCGGTAAGTAATTTCTATTACACTTTAAGGGTTTACATGCTAGAAACCCTGGCGGTAAATCGTATAATACGCCCTAGGGCGGTAAGTCGTATATTACGCCCTAGGGCGTTAAGTAATTTTGGTATTGACTACTATTTATTACTTTTGTTTTATTTCCTCCAAAGTGTGATGAAAAACGTCGTACGCGACTCTGGTGGTAAAGGAATTCCAAACTCGTGTCATTAAAGCCCTCGCCTTGGGCTTCGGGCTTCTAATAGACAGAGACACTCGTTTGTAATTCCTCGTTTACCACCATTGTTACGTAATGTACTATTATTAAACCAGTAACGTCTGCTAGCGTAAAACACAAGTTGACAATGAAGCGAAAAATTGAAATATTATGAGGAAATACCAGTGCTTATTTTTCCATACAAATCGAGGTTTCGCTCTCGTCTGTTTGCTCTTCCAAAACTTAACCAATCTTTATGAAATTATAGGAACTGAATGGAAAGGAAATGTGTTAGACCGTTTCGATTTTTGCGCCTATTATTATACATTTATTATATATTTCAGTACTAGGCGAGGCGTCTGTTTTTGGCCAAAATTCCGCCGCAAACGGTCGCATAGTACCTACAATGGAAAAGGGTCATGATCATGATCTCAGGAAAAATATAACGCAATGCAGTCTGTCGCCATTCTGTTGGTCATAATTTCTTTGTCGTCTTATCACACCGTAACCGAAGGCTTAGTAGGGTCCCGTTTTTACCTTTTAGGTACGAAACCTTAGAAATACGCGGACGAAGTAGAGGGCAAAAAAAATTATAAAAAAAATATATAAATAAAATTGTCTGTAAAGAGTTCATTGAACGCAGTTTTCGCATGATTATGTCTGTGTCTCTGCAGCCACGGCATGCCTAAACGGCTGTACCAAAATCAACTATTTTTGGTACACTGGTACATTTGACCAGACTATTACAGAGGAGCAAGAGAGAAGACTTTTACATCGGCGCGTTTCGCCGCGGGCTAGTTCTAGCTTGAAATATTAATTGAACATCGCTGTTGTCAATGCTGATGGGTTAAATTAATGTGATAACATGTTCACTTGACCCCTCCTATGGGAGCGGCCCGCTCTTGGCCTTCTCAAGGCCGTCCCACCTACTATGTCAACAATATCGAAGGGTATATTCGATAAATGTGATGACACTCCATTCCGAAATTATGAGACCGAAGTTTTTAGGTACCTACCGGTACAGAAACTGAGCTACTCCTAAAATCGAAATTAGAAGTGTTTACCGTGCCATCAAGTATTTGAATGAGCGGAAAGGCACGATAAGAAGTAGGTACGAATTTAAAACATGTTTCCTTTTAATCTGAACGAAAGCTTGAAAACTTTATTTTACTGGTTATTTGTGTATAATGTGACGCAATTGCTCGTGACCGCGACCGACCGGCACGTGCGCACCTCTAGACTTCATTCATTTATTCAATGCATTTGTATGTACAAAAAGGTCTTAAATATCTTTGGCTACGAATGTAATGCCCATGTATGGATGGGTCGCATCACTACGCCCCACAACCGAAATCGTCGCATTTTACGCAAACAAGCAATAAAATACAGTCCACAGGTGGCGTTTGTGAATAACAAAGGAGAGAACCTCCTATGGTCTTTTATTGTGACTCTATACTCTTTAAGCAAAATGTAACGCATTTGTTTTTGACTGCAACCGATCGACACGTGCGCACTTCTAGGAGTGGGCTATGAAAGCGAAACGAGTCTCTCTTTTTAACATTATCAGAAGAGAGAAACTACTATAGTATTTCATTGTGTCTTTAAAAAGCGATTCAATATTATATCTCTTTTCAACTGACTGCAAAAAACCGGCCAAGTGCGAGTTAAGCTCGCGCACCGTGGGTTACGTACGAAAACTTATCCCATCTTAACTAACCGGGTTAGGTTAAGTTTGCTCCTGGTATGTATGGCGCCGGATACAAAATGAGGTGCAAAGGTAACGCAACCGATCACGTTTGTTGCCCCACTTAAATATTTTTTATTCTGTTTTTAGTATACGTTGTTATCGCGGCAACAGAAATGCATCATCTGTGAAAATTTCAACTGTCTAGCTATCACGGTTCATGAGATACAGCCTGGTGACAGACGGACGGACGGACAGACAGACACACAGATGGACAGCGGGGGCTTAGTTAAAGCTTTATACTAGAAAACACATACCTTGCTGTTCAACTTTCTGCGTCCTCGGATCCTCCCACTTCCTGTACGCCAGCCCGTACCAAGAGCCAGGCTTGGGGTTGGGTATGCTGTACGTCAAGTTCTTGCCATCTGACAGCAGTTCCACCGTGTAGATGCTGTCCCTAGTGGCCGGCTCCACGAAGTCCTTCGGGAACGGGTACCCGTCAGGGTTGACGGCTGGATAGGAGCCGTGTTTTATCTTGATTATGACATCCTGAGGGTCACATCTGCCTGAAAACAAATGAACATTTTGAACCGCGGAATGCCTGAACAAAACTCGAAAAGGGTAATTTTGAACGCACCGCGTCACTAAAGGCATCATTGCTCCTGTTATTTCGAAAGTATTGTCCCGTTTAAGAAATCTAGGTGTTATAAGTAGAGATCGGACTTAGCACGGTAGGACACTGGAGACTATTGAACCGATATTAACTTTAAAATCAGTAGTGTTTTAAAGCAGTATTATTTACAAAAGCACAACCGCGCAGTACTTCGCGAGTTAGGGGGTTACCAGAAAATATAACTGGATTACCTTGATGCTATAGTACAAATTTTCTAAGCTAAGCTCATCCACTTACCTGCATTCACAATGGCATTGTGTCTAATACAATCCTATCTGCTTTTGTTCTCGTAAGCGCCAACCAGTTACTTACAAAAAAAAGGTTAGAACTAGGTACATTGCGTGGATATTGAATTTTCAACCTTATTCCTTGTTGAATAGGTTTCAAATGGTTGATGATGAGAGTTCATAATTCTTTTTCTAGGAGAGAACGTTCTTGTTGAGACGGGCGGTATAAATTTCAAAAAAGTTATGATCACCATTATTCTGTTAGTGTATTTTGTAGTCTAATGTCCAAGGAAATAGAGTCGATAATCTATATTAACCTTTGAAGGTGGTTACAATCTGCTTTTACTACGAGCTCGTTATCTCAATTTGTGGTTTACCACTCAATGGTATTCAGTTCTTAAGTGGATTAGCTTAGCTTAGAAAATTTGTACTATACCTATAGCCTAAACAACAAAGCCCAGCCCATCTTTTTATCAGTAACGTCGCCGCTGTTATAGGTATTATCTCTTGAATCACTAAAGGATTTAGTTTTAGGGTTTGGTCAATAATTGCAACAACTCCGAAAATAGAAGAACATTAGCTTCAACTTTCGTAGGTTTACAATACATTACTGGATACGCCGGGAAAGAAAGGATTGCCGGGTGAGTGGGTATAGACGGCCATCCGTAGGTAGGCCGGACAGTTATACGAAGCCGGCAAGCCCTTTCCACGGCTAGGCATGTAAGTATAGTGCTTATCTCAAACATATGCAATGAAATAAAAAAGTACACCACTCAAAAAATATATAATTCAGCCGTTCACCCTTTTCATCACACGCCATTTACTTCCCGGCCTAGGCCTTAAATTTTTTATGAAATTCCTTCACAGTTCTCTCGAGTGAAACGTGAACGTGATAATTCGAAACCTGTTATGACGACATTTCATTGCATGTTTGAGAAATAGTTATTTGTTATGCAAGGCTGCAAAGTTGTTATTTGGCGCGAGTGTTGAAATTGAAAGCTGAGCGAGCGAAGGAATCTAAGATTGAACCATGAGCGAAGCGAATGGTTCAAAGATAGATTCCTGAGCGTAGCGAAGCTTTCAAGACACGAGAAGCTAAATAATTTTGCAGCCATGCGGAACACACAACTTTTCACCTCACTACAGCGAGGAAAATGGAAGTTCAAGAAAAACAATAAAAACATAAAAATAATCATATTTAATTTTGCCTTCTATTTAACACATCAAATTTAAAACATTAACACACTCAAATCAAAATAAATACGAGAGAAGCACACATATTAAAAATATGGCCGTAATTTGTATTATCGTCGTGTATATTTTATCGTTGAGTTTTTCTTAAGCACTGTTATATTATATTTGTATTTGAAACTACTTGACACATTCGTTGTGAATGTGGGAGAATGGCATTCTGGGAAGGATTAGTTGGCCACTCGGAAGTATTTTCCATAACACTTGCTTTGGAAGTTATTGGACGACGGGAGGATTTATCTTCTTTAAAAACGCCAATAGTTTCGGTAAATTACTTATAGTCTCCAAATATTTATAACATATCCTTTTTCGTTTTAATGCAGGCTTTTAGCATTGAATAAATACTCCAAATTGGGCTTAACTTTCTTGTTTTCCACATTTCTATAAAGTAAGACAACAGTATGTATTCTCCACAGAATCAATTTACCAATTTACGTTGTGTACGTGAATTGTGAATACTTCCAACTTTTTGATTATTTTTTTTTTCTCGGGTGCGTTCAGAAATTACACTCTTATGCTCCAACTTTTATAACAAATAAATATTAAAATTTGTGATCTATTTAATATATATACTAGTCAAAATATGTAAATGTAACTGAACTACTTACTATTAATATATATAAACATATTCAACATAAAATAAAGTGTAGAAAAAATAAAAACTTAAAAATCTGTAACCACAAACCAGGTTTCTGGACGTGATATTGTAGGTGTATTTTTTTTTTAAAGAAGTATTCAAACGTACAATATAATGATTTTAGCCGGCCAGACCAGATCGCCCTTTATTAGCGTGCGTTGATTGGTTATTCGAAGATTTATCGACTGATGAAATCAGTCACGCGTTGAAGGAGTCTTAAATATAAAAAAGTTACATGCAGCACAGATAATCAACATCGTCGTGTTCGAAATTCAAATGACTTTTGCACGCTAGCGGATAAAATACACTTTTGCACGCAGATTTCGCCCTATAAACGGTGGTTTTCCGAGCGAGTGAGGTGAAAAGGTATTTTGCCTTGTGCCTAGCCTTATACATTTACCGAAAATTGATCTGATTTAGAAGATATCCATACTAATCCATACTAATATTATAAATGCGAAAGTGTGTCTGTCTGTCTGTCTGTCTGTCTGTCTGTCTGTTACCACTTCACGCTTAAACCGCTATCGATTCAGCGGTTTAAGCGTTGATGAAATTTGGCATGGAGATAGTTTAAGATCCGAGGAAGGACATAGGATAGTTTTCATCCTGGAAATTATCCCTAAAAAGATTAAAAAGTGAGTAAGTAATTCATGATGACATTGATGACCCTGTAGAAAATATAATGATTAGACCAAAAGCACAATTGCTCTTACATTTGCTTAGGCGACCCCTTTTATTGATTAAGGTGATTAGGTGGATATCTATCGTGTTGTACGAGGTTGCTTCCATACTTCCAAGTTCCACGCGGACGTAGTCGCGGACAAAAGCTAGTAAGAAATAATCGGAAAGGTCGCTAGCATCATATATGGCATCATGTATAAGATAAAAGAAATCTATTTAAGTAAGCGAAAATAGCAAAATACGAATTAGTAAAATGAAAATGTGCTTGGAAGTATTGCATGCAGCGTGTCATATTACCGTCACTTTCTCTGAGGAAACTCATGTTAGACTATTCTTCCACAGAGTAAGTTCTTTTACTGTGAGAGCCAGTCGACATCTAACATAACAGTGGCATGGCGTGAAACAAAATCTCAAGGCAAAGGCTACTTTTTTCTTAAAACAATAGGCAACATTTTACTAAAATACCTAGTCAAGCCGGTGGGAATCAAACTCATACATCCATACTAATATTATAAATGCAAAAGTGTGTCTGTCTGTCTGTCTGTCTGTTACCTCTTCACGCTTAAACCGCTGAACCGACTTAGATGAAATTTGGTATGGAGATAGTTTGAGACCCGGGAAAGGACATAGGATACTTTTCATCCCGAATAAATTTAGTGTTCCCGTGGTATGAGCGGGTAACACCGCGGGGCACAGCTAGTGCACTATATAATCTACTATGTTGCGCTCGCGTCAGTATTTCCTATTACGCTTGACCCTGCTCGATAGGTAGGTACGTGTCTTAATACTGGTCTGCACTAGAATAGTCAGACAAATCGTGGGTCTGCTCCTAATAAAACCTGACAGAATGTGATTCAAGTTGTATACTTGTCTTGCTCGCTCTTACGCGATCCAGATAAGAACCTGTCAGTTTCGCCCTGAATCCCAATCAGAGAGCTCACAGACTGTATACGTACTTCGTTATGCATTCAGTTCTCGGCGCGTGAAGGGAAAATCATGATAAAACCGACGTTTATTAACTTTAATCGTTTTACAATGCCCCAAACAATAAGTAATTTATTTTATACACCTCGTGTTTTCAGATATAAGATTTTTCATATTCGGAATGAGTTTTTTCTTCCCTCATAGGTGGGATCAAAGTGACACTTTTCTATAACACTTTTTTTTATCATTATTCTGATTTCACACCGGCAATAGTTGCAATCTCAAACTTATGACGATGACTCTGATTTTGTCGGTAGTTCGTACATACATACATAGACATAGTATAACAACTTTGTCCAATATATATGTAATATGTATGGATGTTCTATATATAGGTATAGTCGGGAAAAATCTCATTCACATTTCTATCTCAACTTTTTCACTTAAGTTAATTGAGAAAGCAGTCTAAAACGCTTTTTTCCGAATATACGATGGTAGAACATATTCACTACATCTCTACTTCATTCCTTATACATATTTCCGTCAAAATTTAATCGGCAAACCGTTTTAAAGAACCCATTAGGTTAGGTTAGGTTTGTTTTAAAATAATTCTGAAATATGAACAGTTTTGGAAAAAAAGTCGGACTAATGAAAACTTGGAGACACGTTACAGACGGGAAACAAACATTCGGACTTTATACGATAGGTAACCCAAAACGCCAGATAATTTTAACTGCTACTGTAAACACGAAAGAGTGTTTGTTTATGAACTAGACTAAGAGCAGGTATTTTATCTTCTACAAATATGCCGCGACTAGTAGCGCGAATAAGTCTGTAAGTATACAAATCTATAAATCTTTCGTCAGCCAAGGCGGACATTGAAGCTGTTACAATTACAACATACTGTAATTATGGATGAACTAGCTTTTGCCCGCGGCTTCGCTCGCACAGGGTCTGGAAACGTTATCTGTGTAACTTTCTTCCCGCTTTATTGTTTCTTAAAATAATAGAAACTAATAAAAATCTGCGCGCATACATACATTTTTGGGTAGTAGATTTATATATTTCTATAGATCACGTTGGTGATATAACACATGGGACAATTTATTTTCCGATGAACCAAACGAAATCATAGTCAAAAGTTTAATCTCCTTAAGGATAAGAATTTCCTCTAATGTATAAATCAGTATTCTCATTTACTATACCAACAGCCGATCAAATGCGTGTCGGACTGCATATTGCTAACGAAAAGATAAAATGTACCAAGCAGCAAAGTTAACTTACGGAAATAATCTAACTTTTTATCATCCAAACTTTCACCTCCCATTAGACCCATTTTGGAGATGAATTTTCAGAGGCTTGTTTATTTTCTCAGTTTAAAATTAATATTCTATCACAAAACCCGCGAACCTCTTAATTATAACATGAAATTTAACCTGTTTAGGGGATGAATATTATTATTATTATTATTTTTACTCAGTAATTTCATTTAATCGTATGGTGAAAAGTTTGTTGATGTGATTTGTAATGATTTATTTACCTATACCCGAAATATTATCACTCTTACTCAAAAAATGCCAAGCTCTTCATACCAACTGTCACCTCTCAGCGTACCCCATTAGGGGATGAATTTTCAAAAACGCTGAAATCAATATTTTCAGTTTTTGATGAAAAGTCTACACGCAAAATAATACACCCCATACTAAAAAAAAGACCCGTTTCTTATATCTCTATCTATTCTTATAAGTTCCACTATCCATTTAACCCCTTTCGGAGGTGAATTTCCAAAATGCTGAAACTTGTTTTCTTACTTTGCATATACACGAAATATTACCACTCATACTTAAAGAATCCCAAGCTCTTCATACAAACATTCATCTCCCTCTTTACCCCATTAGGGGTTGAACTTTCAAATACGCTGAAATCAATATTCACAGTTTTTGATGAAGAGTCTACACGCAAAAGAATTCACCCCTTACTCAAAAAGCCCCGTTTCTCATAAAAAGTTCCACTGTCCATTTAATCCCTTTTGGAGGTGAATTTCCAAAAATGCTGAAATTTGTTTTCCTACTTTGTATAGAAGAACCTATACACGAAATATTACTACTCCTACTCAAAGAATCCCAAGTTCCTCATACAAACTTTCACCTCGCTTTTAACCCCTTTAAAAGATGAGTTTTCAAAAATCCTGAAATTAGTTTTTCATCTCTCCTGTTCGGAAAGTGTCATTTTCATGAGTGAGTCATTTTCAGGGGGGAAAATAGCTTTTCCATCCCTAGGGTGGAAAGTAATTTTTTTTTAATTGCCACGGATTCAAAGATATGTAATTGCCTTCTAGATGCACGTCGTGACCAACTAAATTAGGTACAATCTAGTCGGCCGTGGTAAGTGGCATTGAAAAAAGGTCTCCAAAGGTTAGATATAGGCAAGCTTAATTTATTTATACATATCTAATTATTAAATATAAATTTTCCGTTGTGCGGGCACCAAGCGAGCCGCATCAGCGGCCAAAATGCCGAAGCTGCGGAGGCGAGCGTAGTGTGCCGCCACTTTCTTACTACGGCGGCCGGGGGCTGCCTTCCCTCCGCGCCTCCGGGCTTTTATATGCACTTTAGGGGTAGGGCAGACAAGACCACGTGGAATCGGGGTTGACAGCTTCTGTTCCAGACAAGTTCGGTTCGGTTGGCAGTCCATGACAGACGCCGAAGGTGACCAAAAAGCCGAAGCTGCGGCGGCGAGCGTAGGTGCCGCACTTTCTTACGCTAGGGCGGAGGGGCTGCACATCCCGCAGCGCCGGAGCAGATCGGTTCCACGGAAAAGTCAGATTAGTTTAGTATCGTGACACTTTTAAAGGGCTCATTGACTTTCGGGATTATCCAATTTCAAGATTTTAAACTTTTGGGATTATGAAATTTCGAGATTTTGAACTTTCGATCTTTTGAAAATAGGTATTTTTAGCTTCGGTATATCGAATATCGGCTTTTTGAACTTTCGAAATTATGATTTTCAGTATTTTGACCATCGGTATTTCAACTGTAGGTATTATGAACTTTCGGGATTGTAATACGTAACCAACTACTATAGCGTCATATGGAGTTACTACTTTTTTCGTTGGAGTAAATGAGATACGATTTTTTCAAAGTCAGTCAATATATAATCTACACTGGGTGTAAATCCCAGCGGCCATGCTTGCGAACAGCCACGCAAATATTAACGTGCAGTCGTGCATGCATGTTCCACGAACATTCACTATTGGAGCGCCGCAATGATTAGGTAGGCACAGTCAGTATCAAACGTAGCTGACAAGTTTAGTATGCGATTTGACATAAAACAGCAGTAAAATTGTCAGTCTCTTCTTCCGTCAACTTTACGAGTATCAAAAATCAAAAATCAAAAAAATCAAAATCATTTATTGTTAACTGTAAGTTTTACAACAAATTGTCGAATCCTCCTTTTAAGTTTAATACTTGTATTAGGAGGTATTCGCTCTTTCACTCCAGGTTTTATTTAATAGTTAACATTAAAGTTTTATAAATTTATGAAACATCATTATCATATAACATATAATAAAGTATTGAGGTATGCCAACTTTAATTGTTTTTTTTCATTATTCCCATGGGAAATCTAGCGTTTCGTCATTCAATAACGGTATGTTGATGGGGTTATCTAATCTGTGACATCAATGCAATCGGTCGCTGCCCCATATGGCCCACACAAATAATAATAAACATATTATACCAGTATCTATATAAAAAAAAACACGATCTTGTGACCTAATTCAAGCTCATATGAGTTAATATACGCGATACTTTTAGGTTTAGATTTATTATCCATACTAATATTATAAATGCGAAAGTGTGTCTGTCTGTCTGTCTGTCTGTTACCTCTTCACGCTTAAACCGCTGAACCGAATTAGATGAAATTTGGTATGGAGATAGTTTGAGACCCGGGAAAGGACATAGGATACTTTTCATCCCGAATAAATTTAGTGTTCCCGTGGGATGAGCGGGTAACACCGCGGGGCACAACTAGTAATTAAATAAGAGCCAATCATGTTTTCGATAACGTTTAATTTTTTGGCCTTGTGGGTACGGACTTAATCGTAGTTTTTCAAATTTTATAAAACAATCCTAACCTTAACACAATGACTTAAATACACAGATACACATGTTAAACTTATAACACCCCTCTTTTTTTCGTCGGGGGTTAAAAAGAACGCTTTTCGAGATCGTAAGTAGAATATTAAAAAAACCCCGCTACAACCACACATAACTAAGAACCATCTGGACTCGACAGATAAGGTTTTTAACTAAAAAAAACGAATTTAAAGCGGACCATCTGTTTGGAAGTTACGACGCCACAGACTGATACACAAATACATAGATGCACATGTTAAACTTATAACACCGCTCTTTTTTTGTCGGGGTTAAAAGTGTAGTAGTTTGAGAAAAACAACCTATCAATAGATATGCTACCTTTTTATTTTATTTTGTGTAAGTATGGAAGAGATCTCTGTTTGAAAATACAATAACTGGTTTACTCACGTCTTAGAAGTCACTATATAGTGCTCGGTTGGCCGCCGCCGCGACTGATCGGCTCTCCTGATTATGAATTGCGTACCGATTCGAAACGTGTCGAGCGATATTCGACTACTATCTATCGTTTATGTATTTTAATATCACGGTAGTTTTCTATGTAAAACGAATCTATTTAGAGATGAGAAAACCTGTTCTTTTTCTCTCGAACGTATCTGTTTATTACTTTACTGTATACCTATCTCTCTTGTTTTGTATCCCTGTGTATTTGAGGTGGGTTTGTATTGTATTGTATAGCATGCTTAGACTAAAATAGTTCCAAAGTAAACACGTTATGGATCACGCCCGAGGGTAAACATTGAAGAATTATATAAAGTACACGTGTACGCACACGTTTGGATATCGATCCTCTGGAATCACAGGACTTTATAAAGTGGGACATGATATAGAGCGATAGGTTTCAGGAGTGAGCGAGTTATATCTCCATAAGGGCTCCGTAATGTTTTATATAATTTCAGAAAAACTAACATACACTTGATATACAATAAATTGACGTAAAGTTATTTAAATAATATGATGTAGCGATTGATATACCAGTTCATTGTTATAATGTGTTATACTCCAATTATTAATTGGCATACTTTTATAATGGTAAATAACGGGAGCAAGCCGACTAATCCCCGTTTCGCGGGGCTTCTATTTCCGCTCTAAAGGACGCGAGGTGCCTATATAACGAACCTAACCAAGCAAAAAAGAGGTGCTTAAGGTAAATGTTTACAAATGAAGCGAAAATTGAAAAATTTAATGATTCGGACAAGATTCGAACCTGCCTGAAAAAAAAAAAAAATGTGCTTAAGGGTTTATTGCTCTTTAGCACCAAACTCATTATATCTCTTATTACATTATATCATTGCGGAATTATCTAAAACGACATTATATCATTCGTTACAAAGCAATAGTATATGGAACCAAAATAGATTAAGTAAAATTATATAAAACGACGTGACTCCATAAGTGTTATACCGGGTGTAACCGACGGTGTACCGAAAACTGAAACCATGGCTTCAGACCATTATTCTGAGCTGGAAAATCGTGGAAATTTCTTTGAGAAAATTCACAAATTTTCCTCGCGAGTTTTCATTTTTTCTTTATTTTTCCGTTAATCGAACTCTACCGGTGACAATTTTTCATGAAAAATCGCATGAAAATAGCATTTTCCGCAAACCACGCAACGTATCACAAACAGTATTATGTAAGCGTGTGGAGTGGGTCAGATAACGGTACTGGCCGGTCATTGATCCGCCAGTGGGCGCCCGTTGGCCGTAACGGTCGGACACATGTTTAATGTTCACCTACCCGCACATTTTATTTGCTTTACTTGCTTGAATGAAAATAATCTTGTTAGACTGTTTTAATTTATCGGTCAGTTGTTACTGGTGTTAGGTACTACATACTAGTTGTGATCTGTGGTTGCGTTGTTTTTGTGGTTGCATTCATTCATGTCATTCGATGCGCATTGGCGTAACGGTATGTTTTGCGCCGACGCGTGAGTGGAGTGGGGAGTGCCTTGAACGGTCGATGCTTGCCGCGTGCCCCCTCCCCGCGCGTCTGCACCCGAGAGAATTAGACGCAATACATTGCGCGTCGAGTTTTATAATTTATTTTAGAAAATCTTATCCTTGAGTTTTCCGAGAAAATGAACACTCGTTTTCAGTTCGTGATTATGGTCTAAAACTACAGTTTTCGTTTTCGGTACGCTGTCGGTTACACCCTGTATATTAATAGTAGATTTGCTTTTATTTTGAGGCTCATAATGCACAAAATTAGAGCATGGTGTTCACAAATGTAGACATTTTGTCGAGTGGCGACCACGTACGTAGTGGAGGCGTGGAAAAGCGAGGCAAAAGTTAGAAATATGGGTGAAGAAAATGTGCATAGTTAAAGGCTTATTAAAAACACGGTTGCGACGTGGTTGCGACCTTTGCGTGATGAACGTTAGTCCTCTACATTATTATAACATTTTCTATGGGTAATTTTCAGGAAAAATCAGGATGCGTGATGCAGGATTTGTACCTGTGTGATGATGTTGTGTGCAGCACCATTTTTGACAATTATTATTTTGATTATTTGGTTAATTATTTATTGTCCTCCTATCATGCCGAAACGGATAGACGAATTTTGACCAATTTTGATACAGGAATACCGCGCTACGGTAAATAAAAAGTTTAAAAAAAGCGGTCGAAGTTGCTGACACTTTTTTCATCTTTTTTTTACAGCTTTTTAACTACAGTGTACGGTTTCGTCGCCGTATCTTATTGTTCAGTAACTGAACAATACGATACGGCGACGTACCTACCTAGTTAAATACTAGAAAGATATTGTCAGAGTTGTGCTAGAACTGAACTTCAGTTCTAGCACAACTCTGACAATATCTTTCTCGCGCGAGATATGCTACCTATCTCTTTCTGTACAGTACTGTGCGAGAGTGATGACTAATGTCGCACGACAAGAGTCGCGAAGCATACTTGTGCTAGACTGGTAGGTAGCACAGCTTCGTCGCAAAGCAAAAAAGAAAAAAAAATACTCACTTCTTAAAATTCAACTTATTGACGATCGACTGTCTCAATGGGTTCAGGAATTCACTTTGAATCAATTGACGTTACAAGCAATAAAAATATTTATTAGGTCGCTGCCGCGCTAGCCCTCCACAGCACCTATAGCACAACTGTGACATACGACTTCTCGCGCGAAAAATATTACCTATCTCTTGCTTCGCTGTACTGTGAGAGAGTGACAGGCGATTTGAATCAGTTCCTTCTGTGTTAAATAAAGGCAAGGATTCACTAGAGACCGGGTCACCATCGCAGAATAAAAAACTACAGATAGGTATTTTCTTTTGCTCTCGAGGCGACACGCTTCTAGTACAAAATATATCTTTTTTTTTACAGCTTTTTAACTACAGTGTACGGTTTCGGTTATGCATTGGCATGGCACAACAAATGCAATAACACCGCACGGTATTTAACTAGGTACGTCGCCGTATCGTATTGTTCAGTTCTAGCACAACTCTGACAATATCTTTCTCGCACGAGATATGCTACCTATCTCTTTCTGTACAGTACTGTGAGAGAGTGATGACTAATGTCACACGACAAGAGTCGCGAAGCATACCTTGTGCTAGACTGGTAGGTAGCACAGCTTCGTCGCAAAGCAAAATAACAAAAAAAATACTCACTTCTCAAAATTCAACTTATTGACGATCGACTGTCTCAATGGGCTCAGGAATTCACTTTGAATCAATTGACGTTACAAGCAATAAAAATATTTATTAGGTCGCTGCCGCGCTAGCCCTCCACAGCAGCTATAGCACAACTGTGACATACGACTTCTCGCGCGAAAAATATTACCTATCTCTTGCTTCGCTGTACTGTGAGAGAGTGACAGGCGATTTGAATCAGTTCCTTCTGTGTTTAATAAAGGCAGGGATTCACTAGAGACCGGGTCACCATCGCAGAATAAAAAACTACAGATAGATATTTTCTTTTGCTCTCGAGGCGACACGACCGCCCGACACGTATGTGCTGCTACAACTGGCTACGAAAGCGTGCCGAACCGCCCGAACAACGGCGAAGCCAAGCGTAGGGTGCGCTAGAGCGTAGGCTACAAGGGCGGCCCGTGGCGCGTAGTGACCTCGCCATGCCAAAAGTCACGTAACGTTAGTAACGAAATGGAAGGTATTGAAAATAGGAACGGCGGCACGCGGCGCAGCGAGCGGTAGAGCTAACAGAGCGCGGCGGCCATACGAGTGAGCGAGACACACGTACCGTTGACGCTCGCCGATAAGATTGAAGTCGTGGCCGGACCGATAAATTTCACATTGGCCTGAGCACAAAATTGTATGCAGGTACTTAGGTTCCATGTAACATGTAACCAAACTGGAATAAAACTTACTAATTTATTTATTGGTATTAAGGATAACAACAGCCGTAATTATTATATTTACATTAAATGGTTTACATAATAGAAGGCCAATAACAGTCATCCTCATCCATTAATTATAGAAAATACAGAAATACTGAGAAGTCTTACTCGGAGATTAGGAGACAGAATGCCATATATATATATACTTATATTGACAACATTTCATATTTTTAACAGGTGCAAACTAATATTCAAATTGCGTCGTCTACACCCTAAAAAATCTGAATTATTTGTATTGTACGTATAACGAAATATAAAAAAATACACAAAATAACCGAAATCAACAACAACTATGCCTGAATCTCTATTCAGTTGTAGTCTTCGACCTAACCGCGAAAAAAATAAACTGTCAATAAAGTCAAGCTCAGTCATTTGTTTTTTTAATTGTCATCAGACTAAAGTAACTTTTCTATTGTGTCGTAGTTTTGGAATCACAACATTTTAGAATGAGTAAATTTTAATTTATTAATAATAAAATAATTTGTAATCTCAGCAAAATATAAAAACAGTGATAACGTCCTCTTCCTAAGCGGAATAAAAAAATATGATAAAATTTTAGTCTTTCAATTATGAAATCTTGTCTATTCTAAAGAATAAACCTTGATTTATTTTGGTCAAATCGAACCTCGAATCTTGGTTGATTTCGGTATGCGTCGATAGTTGATACACATATTAGCATGTTACACATGTCAAATGGTTACTGCATGCTGGTCTATAAGCTATCAGCGCGGCTCATGGCGTGTAGTAAGCTTGTCTTGGTCACTTGGTCGTTTTAAGAAATTGTTCAAATTCACCTTGCCTATATTAAACTTTTCGCCTGTCGTCGTGCGGCACATCCTTAGTGAACCCATGACTTAATAAGACGTAATTGACTGTATCAATCAATATTATTAATGGTAGATGGCATTGATCTCTGTCCCTGCCAGATAATGTCTATTTGCATAATGGACATGTGCCATGTCAGGTTCTAAAGATGATGGTGATATCATAGTCAAAGGTCCAAGTGTTGCTGGGAAGGATTGAGTTAATATGTTTGAACTAGTTGCGCCGCGCGGCGTAACCCGCTCATCCCACGGGAACACAATTTTTTTCGGGATAAAAAGTAGCCTATATGTTAATCCAGTGTCAGCTACCTTCATACCAAAATTTATTAATAAGGGTCCAGCCGTTTGAGTGTGAAGACGTAACACATAAACACACTTACAAACTTTCGCCTTTATAATATTACTAGCGACCCGCCCCGGCTTCGCACGGGTGCAATGCTGATAAATTATGCATGTATTATAGATATAAACCTTCCTCTTGAATCACTCTATCTATTAAAAAAAACCGCATCAAAATCCGATGCGTAGTTTTAAAGATTTAAGCATACAAAGGGACATAGGGACAGAGAAAGCGACTTTGTTTTATACTATGTAGTGATATAGTGAAGTGATAGTGATTAGTGTGATATGTTATGCCTTTTCGGCACACAACCGATCAACAGCAATTTACGCAACTTTTTTTTATTATGATGTATAGGGTTCCAGGCCCATATGACCCTAATGGGACCCTATTACTAAATATCTGCTGTAAGTCTGTCTGTCATAGGGCTGTATTTTTGGAACCGTAATAGTTAGAGGCTTGATATTTTTGGATAATGTGTTTTACTATGGCCACTACAACAACAAGTACTAATAATATAAATATAAGGGGGTACAGAAAACTGTGTTTTTTTAGGTGTTTTCAAGTTTTTTAGTAGGTAGACAATTAAAATTTTCATAGATTATGTATTACTATAGCCGTTATAACAACAAATATTAAAAATAAAACAAGGTATGAATTAAAATATATATACAATACATTTGATAGTGGAACCCGTTATGTTCGGTTCTTAGTTTAAGTTCAGTCGAACCTTAAAATAAGAACTAAGCTAAAGATAAAAACCAGCCAAGTTTCAGTCGGTTTCTTATTATTTGAATATTAATGTAGATATGTGCTTTTGGTTGATAAAATATGTTCAAATATGTATTAACCCTTTGCTTACCCATTGTATGAAAATGTTTATATACTAAATACATGGTCTTCAAATAATTAGCAAAATATTCTTGACATGCAGACAAACTCACAGCAAACATGTCAACAACAAAATCAACAGAAGAATTATCAATATTACTACTAATTAATATTATGGTGTGACCTTATTAAAAAAAAAACTGTTTTTAAGAATTTATTTTTTATATTTTATAGCATTTGTCCATTAAGATAGCAATGCAGATGGTTGACGTAGAAAGACTGCAACCAAGTGTTTATGGCATCTAGATTCAGAATTGTCATGATTATGTTGATGAGTGGTATTTCACTGTTTTTGATAGATTCACACACATCGCTTAACATAATATCGCCTGGTTTGGAATTTCTGTCACTATTCTTCAAAACCATGTTTCTAGGCTGTAGATTGTACTGACATACGCTTTTTACGCAACACCTTAAGAAACCTTATTCCTTTTAAAATGCTGATTGTTTTAGACATTTTTCTCTATGTTTTTTAACATATTATTTATGTTACTACCTAGAACAGTGCTATTGCAATTTATTGGTATATATTTGAAACCTACAGTTTGAATTTTTCATTGTTAATTTTTGTTTCAAAAACTACTCGAAATTGACAAAATTCACAAGGAAAATTAGTTTTTTTTTTCAACTTATTTTCGACTGCACGAAAATGAAATAGCAATGTTACTACCTAGAACTCGGGAAAAAGAATTATTTACTTCAAAAAGGTGGTTCAAATTATCAATATATTTGTCATAATATGAACAAAATCTTTTTTTTAAAGGAATAATGCTCCTTAAGCTTTGTTCTAAGTAGGTATTTCTTACTAGTGAGTTTTGGTTGTCAACAGACAATATTGTTATGTGACAAAAACTTTTTTTTAATAAAAAAAAGCTATCAGAATGATTTGACAAGATTAACTACACCTGTGGACTTTCTTTAACTAACTAATTGAACATGAATCTAATAAATAAAGTATCTAATCTAATCACCAAATTAATTAATTAAATTGTTAAAATATTATTGATTAGGAATGACTATTGACAGTAATTAATTGATGATGATAAATATGTTCAAACTAAAAGTCTACCAAACTTAATAGTGTCATCTGGTTATTAAAGCTTTTGATATTTTTACAATCTACAAGCAAGTTTAATGCCTTACACTTTTCCCAATACTACATTACTTTCTTTTTAAATAACATCACTTTGTTTTTTATCTTTAAAAATAATTATCAAAACAAACAACACCAAATCACCTACCAATGTTATTTAAATGAAGCTCTTCAGCCTGGAATGTGAAGCGTGCATCGCTAACGTCTTTCCTGACGGGGTACAGCACAACAGAGACAGTGCGGTAACTTCGGTACATATATACATCGGTAGCAATCTGTCTGGTGACCAAGTGGTAGTCGTCCAATATCACAGTGCGTGTTTTCGTCAATTGGTTAAGTATCCTCTTCCTGTTCGCCTCTTCTTCAGCTTCTTTATCGCCATTGCATGCCATATTACACACATAAAATAGCAAAAAATACAAACTGATTTTCATATCGTATATTACCTACCAGAAAACAGATTTAAACACTCACTGGGCGCTACTACTTCGTAATTTAATTAAAGTTTATCATGAATCGTTATCAGTGATTCACGATTGGTTTGTTGTGGAATATTTTATCTTGAATATTAGCGATCGAACGCGCATAACTTACTAGTAAACGAGTCCATCTACTTACTACTATTACTAACTGCACTGATCTGTCACCGTCACTCACTCTCACTGTCAACAAGAAACTTGTCAAAAATGCGCAAAACATGATGCTCTCGGATATCATAAAATCCTTAGTAAAATTATATTAAAACAAACTACGCCATAAAATACTGTAATATTATTATAATTTTCGTAAGCACTCATGTTTCCTTCTATTTATTCATCGCAAATAATCGGTGGCGTGAATAATAGAGATCCAAAATTTTCCTAAGAAGGTATCCGAATATACAAACTTTAAATGTTGCCATTTCAGTTACAAAATACTCCCGAAATAATTACAAAAATTCAAATGTAATGAGAAAGTAAAAACAATTTTAATGAATGAGGATTCTAATGACAGAAGAGGTCCTGTAAGAGTTTACATTTTAGAGTAATGGAAAAGATTCAAATTTAATTCTATGATTTCTCAAGAAGTCCGCTGAGTACAGAACTAACGGTGCCGGTGGGGTGTAAGGTATAGTTTCGCTGTATACAGTATAATTTATAACACCATACATTATTTAAATTATAGTGATTATTTTACCAACTACGGTAAACTTTTATTTATAGTGGTAGCATTATGATATGTCAAATGATATACGTTCGGGAAAAAAGTAACGATATAATAATAAGTGATAGAAAACAAGATAATTTATTTTAATTGAATAACGTATAGAACGATAAAAAATATTCACGTCAAATATACTTATATTTCATATCAAGGTGTTTCATTTTATGTTCACATATTAAGTTTCTACAATTTCTGAACGTATGGTATAATCCGAATAAATTATGTACATACTATACAATGTTCGTACATCTCTTTTTTTCTTAGGTAGATTCGTATGTGCTTTCCTTGTTAACTAAGGCCTATTCAATTTGATAGTATATGAAGTTTCAAATAGTGTTACCAAACACTTAAACTTTTGTCTAAATATAGGGAAAAACATTATTTTGAATAACGTGAACTACTTGCAAAGTTGACCGAAGTTGGGTGAATATGATAGTGTGGAGAGGCACTTCTGTGGGCACTTCGCTGCGGAAACACATACTTTACTTCAGCCTACCTCACAAGCCGCAATAAAACAGGGGAATATTTGTACGTCGAAGTAAAAAAATATAATCATATAATTTGACTGTATTTATGGCCCACGTAGTAACGAAATCCTGTGATTTAAAAAAAAATCTCAAGTCAACGTCCTAAAATCTTTTTAGCACTTGAAACGATTTCTATACCCTTTATGAATTTTTCTTGTTTTTATGTACATTAAAGTGTTTACATTACATTACATTACATTAATTAATTGACCTATTATTTTGTTTCACTTTCGTACGGTGTAGTTCGTGTACTCTGGCTGGGGTTTTCAAAATTTGAGACATTGCAATTTAAAGGTACTTTTCGTTAAGACGCATGGTATCCCTAAAATCTTTTTGCAAGTCGGCGGGTTCTGCGCGCGCATGTTCACAAACACAGTGAATATTTCGAAATCATAGTGTTAAAATAAAATAATGGCTTCGACCGCGAAGCAAGAAGTTAACGGCGAGGTGCGGCCTTGTGCGTGCAAAAAACCAAGAATGGAAAATAAAGTGACTGTTGTACTGGGTGCTCAATGGGGAGACGAAGGCAAAGGAAAAGTGGTGGATCTGCTCGCTGTAGACTCTGACATTGTGTGTCGCTGCCAGGTTAGTTATTGCCGGAATTTATTTAACTTATATCTATCTATTATTCTGCATTAATTAAATAACAGACCGCTTCCTGACCGTCCCGGCCTTCGACCCAAATCTTCATCTGAAAACCTTTAGCCGTGTAAATATTACAGTTGAGGTTATAATACAGGGTAGTTTCATCACTTCAATTCATTGATTTTGCCGTTTCACAAGATCTAGCCGGGCTATTATCACATTTTGGGCTCAAGTACAGTTTTTTGTCGAAGCTTTTACTATTGGCAGAGCGCCAGTGTGTTTGAAAACAATTCTGGTTGATACAATGTTTTTGTACGGCATCGTGGGAGTTGGCAAGCGTTGTGGCGGGAATCGCTGGACGGCAGTTGTTTAATGTTGCATAAAAAGTGTAACGGGAATACGCAGATTATATTGCGTAATGTTGCATGATTTTGTCGAGGTGTTTTTCTGTTTTTTTCACCATATTGAATGATGGCTGTCGTCAGCTCGTCGCCGTTCGGCGGTGGAAAACGTAATGACCTTGGCTCTACCGCTAATTGTGGAGTTCTGCCAAGGTCTGGGACATTTTATTGTCACGGTTATTCTATTGATGGCTTTGTGAATCCATACATTCTCTTAATCTAGGGCTCTGTCTAAATTTAAGTCTGTAATCACAGAAATAGAGTGAATAAGTTTCTGGGAAAAATTGATGGTTTTTAATAGACTTTCTCATGTAGCCAATGTTTTTTTTTTTACTTTATAGCACGGGACAAGTTCTTTATTGTCGGTTATTACTTCTATATGTTGAATTTTGTCTGAAAAAAATAAATGTAGCACCTGTAAATACAGTTTATGATGGCATAACATAAATTTTCAAGACTGTCATTATAAAAATGATCAACTTCAATAAAAAGCAATTCCTAAAATCCTACAGACTTGTTTTATTATAGTTATAGTTTTACTAATTTCCATTTATTTGCATTATCCATTATGGCTGCTTTTTCTTTTTACATATTTATGAGAGCTAAGTTTTACTGGAATTGTCCACCTTTTAAAATGGAAGAATCAGATTTTATAGTTACACTGCTTTGGGTGTATCTCGTCAACTCTTGTTAACACATTGATTGAGTCAAATTCGTAAAAATACTCTAACAGAATATAATGTATTTATTTAATGCAATTTTATGTATTCCATACTATTTGCCTAAAATCTGAATCTTATCTATATCTACATATATTTTTGAATATAAAAACGTAAAGTGGTGCATAAGTTGTTATGGTGGAATATAAGGGGTCTTATCACTACTCAGAGTTCAATCCGCACCTATTGGTTTAAAATTAAAATTTAAAGTCAACCAAAGGTCAAATCCTAATCAAGAATAAAATTTATGAATACACAGTATTCCCAGGTTCGAATCCCAGCCGGGGCAAATATTTGTGTGATGAACTCGTTCATGGCTGTTGTATGTATTTATCTATATAAGCACGTATATCGTCGTCTAGTACCCATAACACAAGCCTTCTTGAGGTTAATTAGGGACTAGATCGATTTGTGGGAGGTTGTGCAGTATTTATTATTATTATCTCCTTTATTCATTTCAAATCTTAAGTTAGGTTTTTTACAAAAAAGTTATATCAAAAGTAAAATACAATAAAGAAATTACAGAATATATAAATACATTATAAAAAACCTAACCTAGGGTGCTGCCAGCAGCGGGGCAGGGCCTGGCCAGGCTACCGGTGGTTAGGGCTGCAGAGAGAGGAACCTCCTGACAATGCGCGCCGTGTCCAGGAGTACCGCCTTCTGAATCTGGCCCTTGATCCAGCCATCTAGCGAGGGTCTCTTAAGATGTTTGTCGAGACTCTTCGCTATAAGACCGTTCGCAGAAACTACTATCGGGATAATGATCGTCGAGTCAACTTCACATGGCGGTCACCTCGTGAGCCAAGTCAAGGTACTTGCTGCGTTTGTTCTTCTCGGCCTTCACCAGGTTCTCGTCATGGGGGATGGTAATGTCGACGAGCACTGCCTGGCGCTTGGATCGACCTACCAACACGATATCAGGCTTATTGGCTACAATAGTCCTGTTCGTGATGATAGAGAACTGGCATCGGTGCGTACTTATAGTACGGCACCTCAGACCCCACAAGACCGTATCGAAGAGCAAGTTGCTTGCTACTTGGTTATGTCTGTGCAAGTACTCTCCGTTAGCCAGATGAGAACAACCGGAGATTATATGCCTGAGTGACTCACCGGGACGGCGGCATGCCCGACAAATATCGACCGTACCGTCCTTCAGGATATAATCTCCGATAATTGTTCGTCATCATTAGGTACTTCGTCCGCAATTGCACAGACAAAGTCTTCGGTTTCCCGGAAGAGTTTCACCGACGTACATCGGGCCCTATTATTATTATTTAATATACATCCTTGTACATATCTGTAACTTCCTCATCTTGTTATTGCTTATGCTCTACTTTGTTTAAAATTCATATTATACTTACAAGTTCAAAGTATATTGAGACAGTTAAATTATCTTATTTCGAATTAGTCATTAAAATGACCTACAACAGACAGAGATAAGTTGATTGAACTGCTTTCGTTAATAGGTATGTATGTGGCAATTTCATTATTATAATTAGTTACGGACTGGCCGGGTCATTGATCTCTACTATCTTTGGTGTATAGTCTAGAGTTCCTTTCACTACAACTCGAATAGTCTACAACAGTTCTGATTGGTTTATGTAACCAATTAATCCAGAACGCAGCATTTTATTTATATTATTAAAGTTAGCATTAGCAACTCATTACGTTAACGTGCAGATTTAATAGCACACAGAGAAAACACAAATTATGAGCTTAGTTATCAGCACACGGCACACGGGGCCTAAGATGGTTGCGTTTATCATGTGATAAATAAGTGATAAAGCATCTGTCACTCACTCGCATTTTGACAAAACGTGACGAATGCTGTTACTTTATCATGTGATAAAAGCAACCATCATAGGATCCTAGATATACAGTCTGGCAAAAAAGAGTAGAAATTAAAAAGTGGCAATACTGTAGTGGCCTCCCCGTTTTCTTAGTTTAAGAACCTATTTACTCCCCTATTGAAGAACCGCATACTGTAGCCCCCCGAGTAAAACCTTGGCAGGTTGCTCGTTCCTCATGCGGAGCGTTCGCGGTAGGAAATTCCTCTGGAACCGCACAGTTCTGGACTATTTAGGCTCAAGTGTGTGAGGATGAACACCCTGCCGATGGCGAGCAGTGCGATGATAGAAAGTAGCCGTGGGCATCATGTCAAACAATTCCTCGGAACACATCCCCATTATACAGACGGTCAAACACACAAGGATGCAAAATCTCCTCAGACTTAGAGACTCGATTCTTCGCTCACTTTTTTGTCTGCGAAGTGTTGCGCAAGTCCTTGGTGTTAGGTATCCGTCCCCGGTAACTCAGTAGTTTCACTTGTCCCCATTCCATGCAACTATCAATGGCGTCGAGGATGGTATAATTATTATGACACCTTTCGACCAAAGTTCTTCGTTTTTAAAGGACTGTATGGCCATCCTAAAACTCTTGGACGTAGAAAGTTGATATTGCGAATATCCCTGGGTGCGTTCGGAAACGAAGCCGTGGACAAAACCGAACTGCATAGTAAAATACACTGTAATCACGTGTTTCCACTATTATGTTGTAAATTAGGCAGTTAGTGTATTTAAGTACTCTGTTAGCATTGTCATCGTCGACCTTGTGAACGTGAGTCATGCATAGAAACACCAACATGTGATATTATGATGAGATTTGTATAGAAAAAATATCGTGCTGTTTTGAAGATTCGTGTATCGGTTTGTTAACGTTAGATGCCTACGATCTGTTGACGACAAGGTGGGGTCTGTAGTTGAGCTTCTTACGAAGCAGGCGGTCCTGGGGTTGCATCTCTGGCACGACTGTGACACGCGACTCTTTCTCGCGCGAGAGATGAGAGAGCTAACCTATCCTAAACCTAAAAAATAGTGCAGTTTTAATTAAATCTAAAAATCGGCGCCATGGTTCCTAAGAACAGATTTCGCTATCTCTCATAACGTCTGATTTCTCCATACTGACGCATTTGGATTGAGCACCCTGTATTGTCTCGATATTTGGCACGTGAACAGACATTATAATTCCAGTTATCAGCTTATCTTTCACATGATATTCCAGTCCAACGATGCATTATACCACTCGAAATGATATATCTATATCTACATGCATGTTGGCAATGTGACTATTTATCTCGATTTGTTCCCAAAGAGCTGATCGTAATTCCTTACCTTATCGGCTTTTCATTATTTTATATATATAAATATAATAGCAATTTATATGTATAAAGAATACGTATTTTATGGAATAACTTGTACCTATAAGAGGAGTAAAAAAGAGAGTGTGGAGGAGTGGTTATGGTTACCTCCTCCACGAACTTATTTTGACTTGTACAATGTTGCCTATACAATACTTTATCTACGACTCGCTATTTTTAAATAAAATACGATTAATGTTTTGAGAATCGTTTTTTTAATGTGGAAATATCCCTTTTTTACATATTAACAACCGTTCATTATGAAGTTAAATGTAATGTGATCCACTGCAATGTAAGCAGGATGTGAACCTGAACCTGTTACCCTACGTTTTCGGCGTACTGTACTCGCAAGGTAATATCTCAAATTTTACATGCCATTTTTAGGAGAGGCACTCTTGATCTGGTCCTTTAAAATTAGTGTGTTCTCCATTTCGTCCAGGAATATTTGCTCTTGCTTTGCTAACATTTTCTGACACTAACCCACGTGACAATAAACCAGGTGATCAATCCAAATGTGTCAGTGGGGATAAGTCACAAACTATGAGAGATAGGAATTCAGTTCTTAGGAACAATGGCGTCGATTTTAGATTTACTAAAATTGCTGCATAATTTTTCATTATAAATCTTATGCCTAATTTAATCTAGGTATACCCGGTCAAAACCGCTGTAATAAATGTTACAATACGACATGCGAACACTTACAGAATTTTAAACAGGATCAATTCCTGGTTATACCTATATGAGATTTATAAAAGGAAAAACTGAACGCAGTTTGTATGAAATCTAAAATCGATGCTATCTATGGTTCCTAAGAACAGATTTCAATATCTCTTATAGTTTTAGTTTTCTCCCTACTGACCCGTTTGGATTGATCACCCTGTATTTTTTCCACTGTTATTTTGTTACCTGTAGATACAAGTACCTCTGGGAGCCTTGAACTAAATATGTAAACAATCGAGAACTTAAATTCGATAAGTATAGTGCAAATCGCGGAAAACCTTAAAGAAAAGAGCGCACTCCTATGATCCTATCTGATAGACGGGATGGTAATCGCTTACCGTCAGACAATCTGTCAGCTTGCTGGTTTGCCTACTTTATCGCAAACATCACAGTATAATAACTTTTTACAATATAAATAACCGAGTTCAACGAGAAAAAAGGATTTTTCCTGAAATCATACTCCCTATCTCGCTCGTAGAATCGATGGCCGTTGGGGCAGAAAGGTTCATGAGTGGCGACCGCGGACCGGAAGACGCAGCGTTGGAAGGCCTCCAACAAGGTGGACCGACGACCTGATTAAGATCGCGGGTAGAAATTGGATGAGGGCGGCGCAAGTACTTTATAAATAGTATAGAAGTCTTACAACGCGATAGGTAAAGGCTAATTTGTGTAGGTAAGTACTAGATCTCCGTTAATGTCATTTTCTCATTCTTCTATTCAATAGGTCGTAAATAAAACAATCTCATTGTTATGTACTGTATGTATAAATGTATGTATAACGTGATTTTCGCTATAAAATAATAAATCGATAATTTTTATTTCTGTCGCATTCAAGTTATAGATAATATTCTATGATGAGCTTCACAGTACGTTCTATATCATTTTTGTTTGCAGAGACATTCACTGACTTTCAACGTCCATTACCAAAAATTTGTCGTTTCCAGTAAAATAAATTCGTACCACTAAAAATACGCAATGTGGCGAGGTCTTAGGGCTGCCCCGGATTTGCCCTAGGGGCTTGTGCACAAATCACGTGAGGTTCAATAGGGGGAGGGGGGGTCACGAAAAAATCACGATACAGTTGCCGAGAAACTTCTTGAGCCTAACCTTGACTGCGCAGTAGCCGATTTACGTACAAATATGCATGCGCAGATCCGCCATTTTGGGTCAAGAAGTTTCTCGGCAACTATATATCACGTTGGGGGAGGGAGGGGTATAAGGAGACGTCACGTGTATTTTTGTACAGTGAACGAACTAAGAAAAAATCGATATTTTTTCTTGGTTTTGTTAAAATAAATCTTCACTTGTTAAATACTTCAAAATAGCGAGTCTATTTTACGAAATTTTGGCGGAATAAAAATACACGTGAGGTAGCGAGGGGGACGGGGGGTTAGCAAAGAACCTCGCCAAATATTACCAGGGGGAGGGGGGGGTCAAAAGGTAGCCGAAAAAACCTCACGTGATTTGTGCACAAGCCCTAGTTTGCAGGCCGGTCGGAGGCTGTCCGAGGGGGTTTTAGAATAGTGTCCGGGGAAAACCCGGACGGATGGCAGCCTTGTGGCCCACGAGGCTTGCAGAGCGCTTTTTACGCTGGATACTTTTTATGTGAAGGAAAATAAAGCAATGGTTTTTTTTAGCAATATTATTTTCGGACACGTCCGGGTCAAAAAATCGATTTACGGTTTTTTTTTAAGTGGTTGTCCGGATTCGGCAAATTTAGATGGCGTGGGCTTCAAACAAACTTCTTGGGCTATACTTGTTCGTATTAGTACCCCTGATACTGTTTCCCAAAAGGTGGCCAGCTGATATCCGAATGATTGCCGTTATTCATCGTATGATCGTTGTTTTATGTTTGATTGAAATTGAAAAGTGTGTGATGAAAGAATACTCATTATATTGGTACCCGAGTTATTTACTGACGCAATACCTTGCAAGGTTGAGAAAACGTGATCATGATAACGCAATAAAAGAAATCTATTACCTATGTTTTTTCAATTAATCTGCAAGGTTCTCTTTCATCAGATAATGGAACTGAAATTTATTATAGCTATAGGTAAGTACCTAAATACATATATTTATGCCCCGACTTTGCGCGACAGCGGTTGCGGTGTGTGTGTGTGTCTCGCTCGCTCGGATTTTAAATTGTACTTACATTCTCTGTTAAATAATATTCAGAAATGATATGAACCAATTAGAGCAAAGTAAAAAAATACAATGAGAATGACGCTGTAGTCATGCAGGCACTTAAAAATGACAGTCCGTTAACACATGGCTCGTGCAATTGTTTATATCTCGTATCCGGAACCAACCGCCTCGCTGTAGAACTTAATTACTAGTCATTGATAGTGATACTGATTAAGTCTGCGGGTCTGCCCCCTACATACGTTTGGGACATGTTAACTGTGATGTCACCAGGCGGAGCGTCCATAGAACTTAATGTCTCGTCGGTTTGCTTTTATGCCCGAACAGACTACAAAATGAACAGCTATAGAAAGATCTGTCAACTTTGCCCGTATCAGTGGTACATACAGAGTGTCTCACCGAATAAATAAACTAAAAGAACCCATAGTCTGAACATAACTAACGGGAACAGTCGTGTTTATCACGCGATACATTGTTTCTCTTTCCGCTGACATTTTTCACCGGAAAGGTTTCTTTGAAGAGGCTTTTCCTGCGTACGATAAGATAAAAAGGACACAACACCCTTGCCTGGAAAGAAGAAAGAAAGTCTGACGAAGACTTTTAAGTAGCGGTCGCAGTGAACACCAAAATCTAACACGCTAATCTTCTAAGAAACAAAAAATATTGCATTCGCTTGAAAGCTGAAATAAAATCTATCTCACTATGAATATCTCTCGCTAAGACGATGCGGTTGGCGCAGTTTGTAGTGCACCGTGAGCTGGTGGTCCTGGGTTCAAATCCCTGCAGGGGCAAATATTGGGTCATAAATGTTATCTATATTTGTATTTATATATTATTATGTATATCGTCGTCTAGTATACATAGTACAAGCTTTGCTTAGTTTGGGATTAGGTCGATTTGTTTAAGATTGTCCCTTAATATTTATTTATTTATATTACTCGTATGTGAATGTACCACTACCACAAATGGGAATCACTTAATCAATATATGTCGCCACTTTACTCATATCGTCGTAAATCTCTTATTAATGGTTTCCAACATAGAGTATTACTGCTATCAGCATCAACACTTATATCCTACGACCCTTTTGAGGCACTTAACGGATTTCATCGATGGCAGTTTAAACTCTAGTAAACGTACCTCTTTATACATTATCGCTGATATCTCAATATTTACATAACAAAATAGAAACGTTCACGTGCCTGATTATATATATGTCGCCTTTAGGTTCGAGATACTTAGTACTTATGTATGTGTATGTATAGTGATTACGATTTCGAAGGCAAAAGGCCCGATTAGAGATGCGCAGAAAGTGAAAAGAGTGATATGTGTCTTTAGCTCACCGAGATATGTATCACTCATTTAGCTCAGTAGATCTTTAGACTATATCGTTCACGAGTGAGCAGAGAACTAGAGATGTCGATGAATTAGATTCACGGCAGCATGGCAACATTCATTTCATGAGCGAGAGGGAGCGCGTAATACTGAGATGATAGATGATATACTGAGCTACTTGCATCTTCAGTGAGCGAAAGAGCTAGTGAGCTAAACCAAATGATATAGCTCGTTTGAATCACTCACTCGCGAGCTACACATCTCTAGGCCCGATCGTTAGTTTTTTGTTTTTTGTTTCCAACCGCTGCGGGCCTCATTATATGCTATGTCGTCGCTCCAACTCGCTGCTGCTTTTATCATGCGATAAATAAGTGACAAAGCATCCGTCACGTTTTGACAAAGTGCGAGTGTGAGTGACGGATGCTTTGTCACTTTATTTATCACGTGATACAGTCAGCCATCATAGGCCCCCTGGACTAGCGTGAACTTATCACGACTTCGCTTACACCCATTTTGCTAGCGCGGTATTCAAATAGTAGAGTTGCTAAGCCGCGAGATTGTGCGCAATCGGGTTACAAGCATGAAATGTCTACCACACATAGAGCGTTCCACGGTGATTATTTTCAGATGTGGAGGGAAGTCAGATTCGTCCCCTGTGTGGTGGGAGAGCGGGGTGAAGAGGACCAAGTACTGCTCTTTTTCTTTTTTTTATTACTGATCAGTTAAGGCTATTAGGGCTTGTGCGGCATCGTTTACGTGTAAAATACATATCAGCTATTAATTTTTCATGTGATTTAAGAATAGTTTCATATACAAATTTGGGTTTATTGCCGAAAAGGTAAAAATCACAACAAGTTTTTTTATTCAGAACGATAACTTAGTTATCTATCCTGAATATTTACAATTTAAAAAAATATTACTAAACAGCAAATTTAATCTTGTTTTTAAAAATGTATACATATTGGGCACATCTAATACAAAAAGTACCTTGAAAAATTTTTTGATGTTAAGCTTAGCCTGCGTGTTCTAGTACATTTTGCTAAGTCGCGAAATTGTGTACATCGGGATACAACCACGAAATTTCTACCACAGATAGAGTATTCTGCGGTGATTATTTTCAGATGTGGAGGGAAGTCAGATTCGTCCCCTGTGCGGCGGGAAAGCGGGGTGAATAGGACAAAGGAGTCCTCTTTTTCTTTTTATATTACTGATCAGATAACGCTACTAGGACTTGTGTGGTGTCGTTTTCGTGTAAAACAGATATTAGGAATTCATTTTTCATGTTATTTATTCATAGTACCATATAAAAATATGGTTGTATTTCCGAAATTGTAAAAATCACAACGTTTTTTTTATTCAGGGAGATAAATTAGTTATATTTCCTGAATATTTACAACTAAGAAAAATATTGCAATATAGCAAATTTAATCTAGTTTCTAAAAATATATACATATTGGGCACTCTTCATACAAACAGTAACTTAAATAAATTGTTGATGTTCAGATTAGCCCGTGTGCTCGTGATACATTAGCAAAAAAAAATTTTGTTTTAATTACATTAATTTGTTTTTCTAGGACGTATATAGTAAATATTATATGTAAAAGCATGTTAATAATCATTATTTAATGTATTTAATGAAGCGAAATAGGATGCGTTCGGAGATTTACGTTGGTTACGCCGACGTAAAGATATATTTTAAGCTACTGTTTGTATGAGAAGTGCCCAACATGCATATATTTTTAGAAACCAGATTAAATGAGCTTTTTGAAATAATAATAATAATTTGAAAATGTTCACGAAATTGAACTAATTTACCTCACTGAATAAAAAAACTTGTTGTGATTTTTACCTTTTCGGCCATTACACCCATATTTTTATATAGAACTATACAAAAATAACATAAAAAATGAATTTCTGATATTTGTTTTACACGGAAACGATACCAAACACGTCCTAGTAGACTTAACTGACCAGCAATAAAGAAAGAAAAGAGGGATACTTGGTCGTATTCACTCCGCTCTCCCGCCTCACAGGGGACGAATCTGACTTCCCTCCACATCTGAAAATAATCACCGTGGAACACTCTATCTGTGGTAGAAATTTCATGCTTGTAACCCGATGCGCACAATTATGTTAGAAAACAGCGGACTAACAACTACTAAAAGTTAAAATACAGGTAATATTTCTTGATGCACGAGAAGAGTCGCGTGTTACAATTATGCTAGAGGTAGAGGCTGAAGGGTTGCCTTCATTACGTTACGCAATATAATGGTTGGTATTTTTTCGACTATGCACCCTATAAACGTCGCGCTTCTTCTGGAGGGGTAGTATAGTTTGAAGACCTATGTCCAATACAAGCTTAGTTTCCTATATGAAATAATGTTCGCTCCGAGTAGAGTATTGCTCATGTTACTAATAATACAGAAATCATCGCAGCCCGATCTACGTAATCTGTACTGCACTGACGTCAGCCCATTTTACATCACCTTACAACATCCACATGATGGAGTGGAATAAAACGAATGATACATTAACATTAGGTTGACTTTAATCATTATTTCAACCAGGGTAATAAATAATAATAATAAATATCGGACAACCTCACACAAATCAATCTAGTCCTACAGTAAGCTCTAGTAGGCTTGTGTTATGGACACTAGACGACGATAAACATATAGATAAAATACGTACTTAAATACAAATAACATCCATGACCCATGCAGGCACAAATATTCGAGTTCATCACAGAAATATTTGCCCTTGTCGGGATTCAAACTTGGGACCGTCGGCTCAGTAGGCAGTTGCTTAACCACTGCGCCAACCGCGTCGTCAAAGGGGGTGTTCCCTAGCTCTACCTACGTATTGAAAACTTGAAGTAACGCCCTCTCTTCTCCTGCCTAAAAATTAACCCTTTCCAATGCTGAACTCTCGAAATAGACACGAGTTTTTTAACTGGATAAAAAGTTAAAAACACTTATTCGTTAACTACGTAAGTCGACAATTATAAAAGTAACAAAAAATTTACATAAAATAACGTGTGTGTATTGCAGAAATACGAAAATGTTTGTAGTTCGCTACTCAGTTATATGTTTCCCCCTTTAGAGAAGATCATCAAAAATTAAACGATCGATCGATCGAATTTAATCTCATGATTTACCTGTACAATACCTTTTAAAGAAAAATGATGTCTGTAATTTCTGTATGTTATGTGTACAAACACAAAAAGTGTAAGATTTAACGCGTTCAACTCCACTGATACAACATAATGTATTCAAATAATTGTTACTCATATACTAGTGACACACCAAATGTGTCTACGGTATTTTTGCTCCTACACCGTCGGGGATAGTGCAATACCGCGTAAATAACAGCTATCGATAAAGTTCTCATTTCAATAAAACACTTAGCATTTGTTTGAATATTGATACTTGTTACTTACGCGGTATTGCACTATCCCCGACGATATGCTATTATATTGTTAACAATACGGGACTAAATCGCGTTCAAAAAGTGTTTATTTTATTACCTCATTTTCACATTCTCATTTCATGGTCTCGAAGGGACAACTTGAACTTGAGGAATACACACTTTTTGAACGCTAGTAAGTCCCGTTTTGTTGTAATAATTTGTAAAAATCGTGTATCTATGCTATCCCGGTGACACACCACATATATGTGTATAGGGTATATGTACTCCTAACGCGAACGTACGTATATGTACTTCGAACGCCGTCGATGACGAAGGTGTAAATCATATCGCTGGTCCGATATTACAGGGTTCTACGTTACATTTTCAGAGTAATTAAAACGTTACAATGTTCAAATTCAAAAGTCAAACATAGAACCCTGTAATATTGAGCCAGCTATATGTATAGCAGAAGAATCAGAAACACCATCATAATGAGTAGCTCGCTTGGACATTTTACTAGACATAGCTAAATTCACTAATTGAACTTGGCAGTCGCAATGACGACGTATCACTAGATATAACCAGTCATACATGCAGAATAGTAGAAACAACATATAAACATGCTTACCTAAATGTATAATAAACATTTTCCTCGTCATGTGACCCTTGCATAATGTTATATCATGTGTGTGTTTGTGTTTCAGGGAGGCAACAACGCGGGACACACAGTCGTCGTTGAGGGAAAGGAATTCGATTTCCATCTTCTGCCCAGTGGTATTATCAATCCGAAATGCGTTTCGATTATTGGTGAGTAGGAGCGATTATTTGAGCGTTTTAACCGGACGATTACTCTGTACCCTTACCATGAGTTTACACTTACAGTGACCATCCTCGCTAGCGACTGCGTAAGCTATTTGTATGGAGAATTGTAGTTCTACAAAGTAATCGCTAGGGGCTCTGCACTATTCTCCATACAAATCGTTTACGCTGTCGCTAGCGAATGCGGTCACGTCGACTCATGGTAAAGGGTACTGTTGACAATATTGGCTAATTCATAAAAACAATTTATGTCATTTTGATACGAATTGCAACAAGCCGCGACTTTAACACGACAACCGAAAAGGCGCCATAGTTAATACGGAGTTGGTCAATCTTGTAGTTGTAACTGACTATTGTAATTAGAGATGGGCGCTCATGGGTAAATACCCGATAAAGACCGGGTAAATACCCAATCTACTACTACTACTGCCCGGTAGATTGGGTATTTACCCGGTATTTATCGGGTATTTACCCATGAGCGTCCATCTCTAATTGTAATGTTCCCTTTCATTGTTTTTTAGGGTTCCGTAGTCAACTAGGAACCCTTATAGTTTCGCCATGTCCGTCTGTCCGTCTGTCCGTCCGTCCGCGGCTTAGCTCCGTGATCATTGGTGCTAGAAAGCTGAAATTTGGTATGAGTATGTGTATGTATTACGCCGACAAAACGGTAAAATAAAAACTAAACTCTCTCGAACACCTAAAGTGGGGGTAATTTTTTTTTTCGTTTCAACCCTAGTGTGTGGGGTGTCGTTGAATAGGTCTCTTGAAAATAATAGGGGTTTTCAAACATTACTTTTTGATAAAGTCAGTAGTTTTGTAAATATTCGCTCCGAAAATAAAAAAAATTGTGTCCCCCCCCCTCTAACTTTTCTACCACGGGTCAAAAAAATATGGAAAAATTCATGTTAATGCGGCCTTATAAGTACTTTCAATGAAAACTATATTGAACAAAATCGGTCGAGCCGTTTTTGAGTTATCGCCAAATTTCATATTTTTTCTTTAAAAGGTCGTCAGTTGACTTCCAGAAGGTAATAAGTGATTACAGTTTCTAGGGCGTTTACGACCTTTTTATAGAGCTTAAAATCTTTCTTAACTTAAACTTCGGGCTTAAAACAGCAGTTTATTGTGAAGGATGAGCAACTACGGAACCCTACACTGAGCGTGGCCCGACATGCTCTTGGCCGGTTTTTAAAAGATTACTTTTAAAAGATTCCACGCCGAAGTTTGGTACCTATGTGGATCACAATGTTATATATTACTAGCTGCTCCGCGCAGTGTTGCCCGCTCATCCCAAGGGAACACTACATCTTTCGATAGCCTGTGTTCATCCAGGGTGTTCGCTACCTTCATAAGAAAAACGAAGTAACAAACATACATATAAACACACAAACACACTGACAAACTTTATAAAATCAGTGTGATATCACACAGCAGTTAATAAATTCCTCAGTCGTTAGTCTGTCGTACCATTTAGACGATTTAGAAGACAACTAGTATAATTCTGCAATAAACTTGAATTTCAATTAACACTTGAGTCAGCGGCATCGGTGCATTGAAACGTCCACACAGCCACATAAACCGAATGCTTTATTGGAAGTCGTGTGTTTACTGAAGAAACAAATCGTTGTGTTTCATTGTCGTCCCAAGAATTGCGTAAATGTCTACAAGGAATCGATACATTTTCAGCTTTACTTGTAGATAAAATGTATGGAAATACAAAACTATTTTTAATTGCCACAACAATAGCAGTGTAAATAAGTTGCAAGTCAATGTCATTTCTGTGACAAGCTTTTATATCAATTTGCACACTGAGAAGATTCTAAGAACCCCAAACTCTGTAGGATTGCTCTATCTATATTACAGATTTTCTAGGGCCGCCTTCCGGCTTCATCATCAGACTAGCCCCATGGTGACATGTTATTGTATTGTCATCAAGAATAAGTAGGTATGGGTATGCAAAATTTTAGCTCAACGGTTGAAGGTAAATGCTTCTAAATTGAGTTGCAAGATTCCACCCGAACAAACATAGTTGATTAGATACATAGTTACATACATACATTGCAAGTTCAATAAAAGCATGTAAAAAACAGCCTTACCAGAATCGTAGTCCCCAGATTCATATTTGTAATGTTATACATAGGTAAATATTTATAACTCGTTCTAACATTGTTCATTGGAATACTACGTTGTTTCGTTTAGGCACAGACAAGATACCCCTAGACCGCTATTCTCATACAAGAAAACGTAACTCTGAAAAAGCTCAAAATTCGGTATAAAAACTAGATGGCGCTGCTTCGTAGCCTGGAAGTGACAAAAATTGTATTTTTCACCAATATTTTAAAGTGATTTTTGATTTTTGAAGATCAAACGCGTTACTGCTTCATTTTAATACGATAATATAACTTAAATACACAATTTTTAAGGATTATATTTTTTAGTCTTCAACAACGTGGTTTGATCGTATTAAAATAGATGGCACTACCTCTGGATAGCTCAAGGTTGCTTGCGGGCTCGCCAATTTTTGCTACACAAAATAGCTAGATGGCGTTGGTGAACTGGTGTAATGTGGACAAAATAAATTACGCCCGAATTGACAAGCGACATTTCCCACTAACAAACAGTAACGTAATATTTGTTAGATGTTTTGTACAGTCAAGTAATTTCATTTCCTACCCATTTCGTTAAAATGTCGTTAGACATTCGCAATGCATTAAGGCCGAAAATTATATTTCAATAATAGTATTGAAATGTCAATATTATTATTTGTCACTTAATTTTACAAAAAACCTCCTCGCGAAAGGTTATCATTTGCTTTTAATTTCTAATTAGGAACATATGTCAGTGTCAATCGAGAAAATCGTAAAATAATTTTCAGCAACGTTATTAATTTGAAAAATAAAATGCTTGCCGCTAACCGTGAACTATTAAAAGATAATGATAATGACTGAAAACAATGAAGGGCTCAAAGAGTGGAGTTACACCAGGAAGGAATACGGATTTATGAGATCACACGTCGGTTAAATGCTAGCAGGGACACAGTTTGACGTTGGGTACGGCGATATAATGCTGAAGGAAACCTTATTGATCTACTGCAAAGCAAAGTAACCATTGCATCGTCCGCTTGCCATGGCCCAAGACCAACGCCGACGACAAAATGGCTTTACGCCAACGGGACGATTTGCGGAAATGTTTGACATTTACCCTAAAACAATTAGGAATTGCCTACATGCAGGCGGCCTGCGAATATATATTCGTTCGTTTTGTTTTTGTTAAAAGTAATATAAAGAAAACGTTTATAAAATTGTGGTTTTATTGAATGATCACTGTCGTTAGTTCTGTTAGTTTTTGTATAGATAAATTTCGGGTGCCTGTCGTATCGCATAACGTTTTTTGTCCTAAAAATGTTTGGCATACTGTTGAATGGCATACTACTCGTTTGTCCTAATAATTTCTGCGCATACTCTCTTAAAGTCCTAAATCAAGTTTGTCCTAATATTGATAACTCTAAAATCTAATTACCTAAAGCATAAGTGCCTATTTCCCGAATTAGGTGCATAATTGACAGACAATTCGGGCATTGTCGTGTATCCGAGTCTAAGATCCGAGTAATACAAAAACATTATGCTCTAATACTGTACTCGGCGGTAAATAATTATTGCCCATCGGTCTTTAGAAAGAGACAATTCAACAATTGGCTGTTTACGACGATTTCCTAACACTGGTGACCGTCCATCAATCATCGTTTAAAATTAAGAGGAACGAACGTATTTCACGTTTATAATATTATTAGGATTATTTATATAATGTTGATTATACTATCTTTGCATGCTCAGTTATTACTTTATTTTTATTCACTTACCAAGCGGGGGTACATAGTTCAAGCTCGTACTATTTTCAGATATGTCCTATTCTGATATATAAGGTACATAACTGGAAAGTTTCATCATAATACGTCCAGTAGTTTTTGAGATTAAGTGAAACGTACATACATACATCCATCCAAACTTTCACGTTTATAATATTATTAGGATTAGGATTAGGATGTAAGTAATTTTTATGTTTAAATAAAACATACACAAATAGTGAAATGAGACGAAACGGAACGTAGTAAACAAACATCGCACCTAACGTCATCTATTCACTTTTTACTGTATCACTTGGAAGTTGGAATGTCGTTGAACGCTTGACGACTGTGTTACTTCACGCTTGCGCGTACCGTACGGTAGGGATTGAAAAATGACGACTTTTAAATGAATTGAGACCCTTAGCGGCATCTAGCGACGTAGAACGATAGTAACTAACGGAGTACGGTGCGTAGTATGAAGAATAGCGGTCTAGGGGTATCTTGTCTGTGGTTTAGGCGACCAGCAGTAAAAAAAGTTTCTAGTGTTTTAGTGCCCCGAGCGAGTCTCGAAACAAAGTCAAAAGAATTACAGCAATCGTGACTGCTGTTTCGAATTTTTAACGATCCCGTACCAAATTGCATGTACGAGACATTGAATAATCAGTGAAGCGGATAAATCTAAATGTTTCTCATTTGCAAAGAAGTTTGTGCCGGTACACGACAGGCACGGATGGCGGGCCCCGGTACATTAATGTACCTCGAAAACGGTTAAATTAATACCAAGGTCGTCTAATTGTTTCAACTGCGTAATAGACGGTAATCCGATTCTAGAATATTTCCTCTGCCTCTTTTCTCTCTTTAACCTATTGACCGCCAAGCGGTCTAGCAATTTACCGTGCCACTGACGCCAGAGTAAAAAAAAAAGATGTGCCCCAAAATCAACAGGGATTGAAAAATACTTGTAGCGGTTAGAATTACAAAGTTTTTGATCATTGAAATTTGGACGGCTGTGGCCGACGTGGCGTCAGGGGCACGATTATTTGTTGACGGCCACAGCCGACTGTGGCGGTCAAAAGGTTAAGAGGCCTTATTCCTTTTAAAACTTTTTTTTTTCATATTATGACGAATATATTGATAATTTCAACCAACTTTTTGAAGTGAATAATACTTTTTCCCGAGTTCTAGGTAGTAACGTAGCTATTTCATGCTTTTATTGCGTGCAGTCGAAAATAAGTTGAAAAAACGAATTTTCCACGTGAATTTTGTCAATTTCGAGTAGTTTTTCGAACAAAAATTATCAATGAAAAATTCAAACTGTAGGTTTTAAATATATACCGATAAATCCCAATAGCCCTGTTCTAGGTAGTAACAATCATATGTTAAGAAACATCTTTAATCATAGAGAAAAATGTCTAAACAATCAGCATTTTAAAAGGAATAAGGCCTCTTAATAGAGACATTGGGTTACGCAATACGGGGAGATTATCTTTAAAGGTCTTATATGCGAGTATGTATGTAACAAAGTTATAGTATAGTTTTTGAGGTACAGTACAATAAATACATATCGAATTACCTCATATAAATCCATCTAGTCCCACAGTAAGTTATAATAGACTTGTGTTATGGGCACTAGGCGAGGATTATACACCCCAGGCCAAAAGTATGGAACGAAAGTTTATTTTATATTTCAAGTTTCCAATGATTATGATTGTGTAAAATATTAGTAACGATTACTTAGGCCATTACTAAAAGATTAAACCATTGAAACGTTCATTATTAAAACATCATAATATTGTCAAATAAATATTCATATAAATACATCATTTTTGATTGTCTTTCTACAAAATGTTGAAGTGGCAATTTTCATAAGCAGAATTTGGGTTATTGACTTTTTAAATGTTTATTATCATTTGTATTGTTTAGTTCTGTAATTTATTCCGTATAAGCTTGATTCCATTGGCCTTGGATGTACATACTGATATATGTATAAACAAATAATAAAATACATAGAACACCCAGGAAATATTTGCCCTTGCCAGGATTCGCACCCCGGACCTCATAAGCTCATAACTCTCATCTAAACATAATTCATGTAGCAAATAGTCGCATGCAAGTGCAAATCTATTTACTAAATATATGCCACAATAAACTGCATATTGCTATGCAAACTAACTTGTCCCTTTATGGATATAGTTGGCTAGCTTCCGAGTCGGCCAACCGTAAGTGCTCTAATATCTTTCTCACACTGGAACTTTCCCGTGATTTGCTCGTGTATAATACTGTAAGGCTGTAAATAAGTCATATTCATGTATGTATATATATTATGAAGAAAAAAAACACGTCCGTCTATTCTTTTGTCCTGCGCCATTGCGAGCCAAAGTAAAAAGAAATTGACAATAATAAAACCACAACCTAAATACATTTATTTTAAATAATGATTTCTTTCTCAGTATACCTCTAATGTTTGCCGATGCTGTAAATATATACATACATTCTAGGTACCGAGTGTGTTTAGATGATGTTGATACATTTGTACATCCTGTGTAGGTGTTTTAAAGCGTGTATTGCGTTATGCTGTTTTTTGTTAGTTTTACATTATCTACAATGGGACCACTGGTCATAATGGCACAAAGTTGTGCAATCAGATGTTTTGGCTCTTAGAGTAAACAAGGTGAAGTCGAAATGAGTTGGGTTGAGCTCAAGAATGTGATCTACGAAATCCTAGCAATATCATAAAGGGTCACGCCGTGACTTCAAAGTCATGGTCGCCTTTCCGTCCCGTCCCGGTCCTATGAGCGATATACCCTGCTCAATGAGCCTTTATTATGCGTTATGCCCCTTCATAACTTTAAGACCGTTATAATCTAGTTATTTTTTTATCAAAGTAGTAACGTCTGCTAGCATAACCCAAATGTTTATATCGAAGAAAAACAATGCCACACTAAAGGCTGGATTTCACCAAACTTTTATTCCAAGAATTACGACATCTAACTAATATGGGGTTCTGACACTACTATCCGAGAGTAAACGATAATTTTGGAATAAAATGGTTTGGTTATATTAAATGTAGCCTAAGGCATATAAAAATGAAGGTATCCTATCTCAACGCCAAATTGCATTTAGTCGAAAGTATTTTTTTTCTGAAACCCGTAATATTTTCACGATTTAATAAACATCCTTTTAAAGAACCCATTAGCTTAGGTTTGTTTTACAAATTTATAATTAATCTCAAAAATTAACAGTATCGGAAAAATGGCTTTTGGTCAAATGATGGCGAAACGTTACAGATAGGGAAACAAACAAATGAGTGTTTCAGATAGGTAAAATAAAGCAACTGGTAGAAAAAATTAAATGGCTCTTGCAAAGGACTCGATAGCTTAGTGGACAGAGGCGCCCGTGTTGGCCCGGAAAACCTAGGAAGCCGCGGGTTCCAGTCCCGCCATGGTCATTGAACTTATCAATTCTTGGGTTCAATACAAACATTTCTTTATAATCTATTTATTTTTATTTCAGGCAACGGCGTGGTTGTACATCTGCCGGGGCTCTTCGAGGAACTAAAAAAAAACGAGGCCAAAGGCATGCAGGACTGGGAGGGGCGTTTTTTTGTGTCTGACAGGGCGCATATAGTACTGGACTTGCACCAACAGGTAAGATGTCATATAGTTTGTATATAGTACTCGTATCGGAGTCGGTTTCAGTAAAATTGTACATGGTTTAGAGGCTTAATAAAAACAAATCTACAATCGCGTCCTTTGTGTAAATGTTATGACCGTGCGAAGCTTCACCAATTCAGCTTGGCCTAAAATTCTTTCGAATTTCCGGATCTATATTACTTATCGACCCTACTCCGAAAAAATATACCTACGACCTAAAAAAAAACACCAGAATCGTTTGCAAAAATGTGCCTTGTGCCTTTATGCTGTCCTCGTTGTAAGCTACAACGAGGACAGCATAAAAACCGAACACTTGAACATCCAAACATCTGGACATACGAAAAAGAAGAAAGAAATTGTGGCGAAGCTGAAACTGCTCAGTCAAAAATACGAGTTTTATGAGACAGCAATTTTTATTTCGTCTGTTGACAACCAAAACTTGTAACTCAGTATCAATCTACAAACTAGATACGAGGTTTGAAGAGTAGTGTCAGAAATTTTTGTGAGTTTTGGTTGTCACCAAGCGATTCGATTTATACCTTTTACACAGAACAGACTCGTAAACCAAGTATAAGATGCATATATACATGGTATGTAAATCGGTGTTATCGTGGAATTAGCTTAGTATGATAATCCGACGGCTCGCGTGACCTTGCCGAGTCACGATTAAGGGAGAGTCGAACAAATGCCAATGGATTTATGCCTGCAAAGGTCTGATTTGACGGCCTATCAACAAACATGATAATAAAAATGCGAAGCTTTCATTCACGAACGAATACGCAAATTTATGTAACTGAATACTTTTTTGTGGTAATGTTGGTCCCGGTTAGTAGGCCATTAAGGGCCTTATCACACTTTCGAGTTGCGAGTGAGTTTTGTTTGCGATCACGCAATTCACGCAGCGAGTTTCATTTCATGCATTTTATTTCTTAAATTATTAAAAAACTAGGGGGTGCCCGCGAACTTCGTCCGCGTATTTTTTTTTACCGTAGATGGATAAAAAGTATCCTATAACCATCTTTGGATGTCCAGCTATCCCTGTACCAAAATTGGTTAAAATTTGTCCAGTCGTTTCGGCGTGATGCGAGGACAAAGGAAATTATGAAACCAGATGGCGCCAGGTTGCCCCGGCGCGGCGCGCCCATACAAAACAAATGACGATATTGCATCACACTATTGAGTTTTTTTTTTCTCTACGATCAAACATGTTTTTTAACATATTATCATCAATGTTACTATATACTTAGCACAGCAGGACTATAGAGATTTACTTATTGGTATACAGGGTGATCAATCCAAATGGGTCAGTAGGGAGAAAACTAAAACTATAAGAGATAGGGAAATTTGTTCTTAGGAACCATGGCGTCGATTTTAGATTTAATAGAAACTGCATTCATTTTTTTTTATAAATCCCATACATAACCGGGAATTGAACCTAGTTAAAATTCAGTAAGTAATCGGATGTCATGTCACATTCTTTACAGCGGTTTTGACCGGGCTATGTATGAAATGATGTATGAGATTTATAAAAAAATATTAATGCAGTTTTTATTAAATCTAAAATCGACGTCACGGTTCCTAAGAACAGATTTCCCTATCTCTTATAGTTTGTGACTTCTCCCTACTGACCCATTTGCATTGATCACCCGGTATATTTGAAACCTACAGTTTGAATTTTTCATTGATAACCTTTGTTTCAAAAACTCTTTTTTTTCAACTGATTTTTGACTGCACGCAATGAAAGCATGCAACAGCTATGTTACTTTCTAGAGCTCAGGGAAAAGTATTGTTCACTTTAAAAAGTTGGTTGTAATTATCAATATACTTATTTGTTAGGATAGGTTTTTTTTTTTAAAAGGAATAGCCTCTTTATCCGCATTGAAATCGAATATAATTATGTAGATGACGATGATGTTCGAGAAAAAATTGTGTAGGAGGAATGAAGGTTGCAAGTGTCTGAGTGGGCTCCGGGGAACCTATAGCCAAAGTAACCTGGCCTTAGTGGTAGCTGCTATTTATAAAAAAAAATATCATTCCAGGTGGACGGTCTTCAGGAGGCGGAGAAGGGCAAGAACTCTCTCGGCACGACCAAGAAAGGCATCGGCCCGACATACTCATCTAAGGCGACGAGAAATGGCCTGCGGATCGGTGATTTGCTGGGAGACTTCGCAATTTTCGAGGAAAAGTGAGTGATATTTTCTCAGTAATCTTCCCTATTTACAAAAATCCTGATCATACAACACTTATGATATGAAGTGTTAAGGTGAAGAATATTGTCTGGTATTGGTGTTAGGACACTCTTGACCCACTCCATTGCTAACTTTAAAATGTTTTCCTTCTCCCATGTGATTCCAAATAACTTACTTGCCACGGCGATCATTTTAGCAGTCGTTCTTAGTAAAGCCGGAGCTGATTTGGTATACCTTTTCTTCATAATTAAACGTACTACAAAGGTGCAAACATTTTTAACCTTAATCTTTTGTAAACTATAGTTAACATTCCAGATTCCGCACGATAGTAGCGTCGTATACACGCATGTTCCCGGCCCTAGAAGTGGATATCGACGCGCAACTGGCCCAATACAAGGAATACGCGACCAGAATCAGGCCCCTGGTACGGGACACAGTGGCCTATCTACATCAGTCCCTGCGCGCTGGAAAACGCGTGCTTGTTGAAGGCGCTAACGCCGCCATGTTGGATATCGACTTTGGTAAGTAATTTTGCGCATTTTTAGGTTTCTATTAGTCCGTGGCTTTACTTTGCCACGCAATGCAAATTTCAAAATCAGAAATGAGATATTTTTTTGGCTCAAAAGCAAACTCAGAGAGTCATTTTGACGACGCGTTTGGCTCGGTTTGTAGACACCTGCCTACTAAGTCGGCGGTCCCGGGTTCGGATCCCGGCCGGGGCAAATATTTGTGCAAATATTTGTTCTTGGGTCATGGATGTTATATATATGTATTATATATTATGTATATCGTCGTCTAGTACCCATAGTACAAGCTTTGCTTAGTTTGGGACTAGGTCGATTTGTGTATGATTGTCCCTTAATATTTATTTATTTTAGATCTTGTAGAAGATCAGGAGACACGCTCCATACATTTATTGGATTGAAAATGTCAAACTATGTTAATGCCAGTTATAGCTAGAGCATTTTCCGTGGAGAGATTCTTGAACAATGTTACTCTCTCAAAGAAAAATCTTGATGCGTAGCCTGGTGGAAGAGACCGGGTGTCGAACCCGGCACCTCTGGGTTACCAGTCCAGCGTCTTAACCTTTCCACCACCCTAACGCCCAGATAACCCTTCGAACATTTCCTTATGCTTTGTGTGTCAATCTTTTAATTGTTTATTTGAAAGGCTTTACCCCTTAGCGACCTCTATGTGAATACCTTAATATTCACATCTTACCGCACTACTTTACAGCAGTGAACGAACAAGCGAGAGATTCACGCAAAGCGATGGTTCACTTTGGCCATAGCTCAATTTTACTAAATCTATTACAGGTACATACCCATATGTAACCTCGTCTAACTGCAGTATCGGCGGGGTATGCACTGGGCTGGGCCTGCCGCCGAACGTGATCGGCGAGGTGCTGGGCGTCGTCAAGACGTACACCACGCGCGTGGGCGACGGGCCCTTCCCCACCGAACTTCATGACGTGAGTACTGCCACAGATACAACACGTCACCTCGTCTAACTGCAGTATCGGCGGGGTATGCACTGGGCTAGGCCTGCCGCCGAACGTGATCGGCGAGGTGCTGGGCGTCGTCAAGACGTACACCACGCGCGTGGGCGACGGGCCCTTCCCCACCGAACTTCATGACGTGAGTACTGCCACAGATAACACGTAACCTCGTCTCACTGCGGTATCGGCGGAGTGTGCACTGGGCTGGGCCTGCCGCCGAACGTGATCGGCGAGGTGCTGGGCGTCGTCAAGACGTACACCACGCGCGTGGGCGACGGGCCCTTCCCCACCGAACTTCATGACGTGAGTACTGCCACAGATAACACGTAACCTCGTCTCACTGCGGTATCGGCGGAGTGTGCACTGGGCTGGGCCTGCCGCCGAACGTGATCGGCGAGGTGCTGGGCGTCGTCAAGACGTACACCACGCGCGTGGGCGACGGGCCCTTCCCCACCGAACTTCATGACGTGAGTACTGCCACAGATAACACGTAACCTCGTCTAACTGCAGTATCGGCGGGGTATGCACTGGGCTAGGCTTGCCCCCGAACGTGATCGGCGAGGTGCTGGGCGTCGTCAAGACGTACACCACGCGCGTGGGCGACGGGCCCTTCCCCACCGAACTTCATGACGTGAGTACTGCCACAGATACAACACGTGACCTCGTCTAACTGCAGTATCGGCGGGGTATGCACTGGGCTAGGCCTGCCGCCGAACGTGATCGGCGAGGTGCTGGGCGTCGTCAAGACGTACACCACGCGCGTGGGCGACGGGCCCTTCCCCACCGAACTTCATGACGTGAGTACTGCCACAGATACAACACGTCACCTCGTCTCACTGCGGTATCGGCGGGGTGTGCACTGGGCTGGGCCTGCCGCCGAACGTGATCGGCGAGGTGCTGGGCGTCGTCAAGACGTACACCACGCGCGTGGGCGACGGGCCCTTCCCCACCGAACTTCATGACGTGAGTACTGCCACAGATAACACGTGACCTCGTCTAACTGCAGTGTCGGTAGAGCCTGCACTGCGAGAGCGATTCTACTGAAGAGCGGCCCGTCTAGCACAACTATGGTTTGCGACGCATGTCGCGCGACATACCATCACCTGTGACTATCTGTAAGGAAAAGTAAGTCCCTGAAGGTTTTTAAAAAACGTTGTATGGCATGTCTGTTGGATCTGCTAGAATATGGTTAGGTAGGTACTAGAACTGCTGACTGGTAGATAATACAACTTGGCATTAAGTGCGACACCTGTAATCTATTTTTTTTTTCTAAAAGCTTTTATATCTAATAATAATTTTATGTATTTAGTTACTAAGTCATGGGGGTGGCAGAATAACAGCGTCGGTGACCAAGAGTCATATTGGCTCAGGCCACTGGCATTAGCTGAGCCATCTACCTTTTCATTGTTTTGTATACTATACAACTGCTATTATACATGTTTCATAACCAAAAATGTACAAAAACAATTAATAAATGTCTTATTATTATTATTATTATCTGACAGTGAATCTAATCAACTGAGTTAAATCTATATATCAGTTTCGCTTCGCTTTTGTTATTGGTAGATGCCGCACGTCCCCATTGCGGTCCGCCTTTGTGGAAACGCACTCAAAACACCCGCGAAGAATGTTGTAAATGGCTCTAATGCAAATTACACGCTACAACAATTGCCTTATTTATGATCAACATGAATCGACCACAAAATATTTGGGTCACGCCACGTTATACCAAAATAATTCGTTGTAAACCGACTGTAGTAGAATTCTCGTTCTTTTGTACTTGGCACTTATATTGCAATAGGGATGATGACAAATGTTGAATCCTACTACTATAGTTTATAAATAAAAATAGCTCTATATTAAATATTAAACGAAAAAAATATTGAAAGGGTGAAATTGGTTCCAGAAGCATGGAATAGTAGATTTTACAACAAGTGCATAAAACGCACCATTTTACACGAGACGTTTATCCATCCGAGCGAGCTTGCGAGCGAGGATGAATATAAAGTCGAGTGTAAAATGCGTTTTATGGACGAGTTGCACACTCTACTTTTCACTTCGATTGCCAGGAAATGAAACTGGATCATGTAAATATTATACTTAAAAAGAAATTTAAAAGTTACATTAGAGCAATGAGAAATATTTGAAGTAATAGTCTTTCCTGGCATATTTAAACGTTTAAGACATTTATTTAATTAATTTGTTCATTTTTAAAACATTTTGTTTTTTATATCTATGATAAATTATTATTGTAGGTTAAATATATAATATATCGATTTACCAAAATAAAATATAAATTTAAAAAGTAAAATGATAGTCAATAAAAATTACAAGTTTATTTCAAGAAGTTTTAGTGTGTACTTTGGCTGTTGGTATCTTTGCCTTGGTCTTATACTAACGAAACAAAATAAAACAAAGAGTTTATTCTATGAAGTTTTTTTTTTATCTGATTATTATGGGAATTTTTATCATTGTTATTATTCTGTCAGGTAAAACCCGTTCCAGACCTTCCGATTCGATCCAATTTCTCGGAAGAAATCGGATAATGTGTAGTGTATTAGATCCTAACAATTGCACTACACATTATCCGATTTCTTCCGATAAATCGGATCGGATCGGAAGGTCTGGAACGGGTTTAAGTTTTAAGTTGTTCGTGTGGCTGTTGGGCCGATCGCCTTGGTCTTCGACGACGATTTTACTTTATGCTCTAGAGCATAAAAAGCGATTTTATGTCGCCTACGCACAGCATAAAGTCGAACTTTTAGAGCATGAGAAGTGAAAAGTGTTTTTCAGTCTTAAACGCACTTTTTCTTGGTGGCCAATCACTTATTTTCTTTATGTCAATCACTTACGCTTTCTAGTCATTTGTATGGAGCATTTTCAACGATCCGTAGGTGTGTTGAACTTTAAGTCTAAGTGTAGTTAGTACCATATCTAGACATTTGATCTAAACAACAAATAAGATCGATTGACTTTCCTTTTTTTCATTTGGAATCCATTATCACTTGTATTGTGGTTCGGCAGGACACCGGCAAGATGCTGCAAGAGCGAGGCCATGAGATCGGAGTGACGACTCGGCGCGTGCGCCGCTGCGGCTGGCTCGACCTCGTCGTCGTCAAGTACACCGCCATGGTCAACGGGTACACCTCGTGAGTACACACCCGCATTCACAATACCGTTGTTCCCATGGGCTTGTGCACAAATCACGTGAGGTTCAATAGGGGGAGGGGAGGGGGGGGGGGGGGGGGGGGGTCACGAAAAAATCACGATATATCACGGCACATGATAACAGCTTGTCCCTTAACAGCGACAAATGCTCGGTTATAACATATACGCGTGGCCGACTCCCTATAACCCATCCCTACGCCATAGAGGGCAAGCCGTTAAAACGTGTCAAAGAAGTTAGGGACTTAGGAACGTGGTTTGATACTCAGCTCACATTTAGCCAGCACATCAAAAAAGCCTGTAACGAAGCCCGTAAATGCCTGGGATTTGTCATACGTCAGGCGAAGCTATTTAACAATAAACTCGCTATGGCTGCACTTTATAACGCATTCGTCCGCAGTAAACTCGAATCAAACGCAGTTATTTGGAGCCCCCATGATAAACACTACACGGTTCTAATAGAGAAAGTTCAAAAAACATTCGTAAGGTTCCTCTATAAGAAGTTATACGGCTTTTATCCCTTTCTTTATCCCACCCTATTCGTTTTAGGTATGGTAGACTATACATCTTTAGAGTCACGTAGAAACATGTACCTAATCAAATATTTTTTTTCAATTAATCCGAGGACAGGCAACAAACCCGCCAATGCTCCAACAAATAAGTCTGCGGGTCCCCCGTCTTTCCGCGAAACAGCTGCGTCCCCGCAGCCGTGGTCTCTTTGCTGTCCCTCCAGGTCGGACACGCCTGCTTGCTACGTCCCCTCTTCACCAGGCGTTAACACTGCTTAACAACACCCTGGACAGCGACAGCCAACTAGACATTTTTTTTACTACTGAAACTACATTCCTAGCTGCATCAAATCGTTACATTGAGTCCATCGTTACCACTAGCTCCATTACATAATACGTGCCCTAGTAATCAATGATTTGCCTTATTTATTTGACATTATTTATGTTCCACTGACCTAATTTTAATAATTCGTTATATTTTAATTTTAAATGAGTATTTCGACTTCATCTGAAATTGTACTGACATGACTAGCCATATATCGATATTCTTGACATTTAATTAATTTTACAATTCCTCGGTCTACTTACTTATTTTCCAATCTCTGTTATGTAATAGCTCCTAGTCCCAATGTAATGTCTTTTAATTTTCAAATGTACTTACGAGGGGCGTCTGAAAAGTTCTAAGCCTAAGGTATTTCGAGGTTATATATGCGTTTATGATACTGGCCACTAGAAAGGCCATTTAAAAACAAATTATTAAAAAATAACATGTCACGTTTTTATTATTCTGTTTCGAGATATTCAACGGAAAAGTACATCATGTGTGAATTACCAACGAATATTACGAAAATTGAGCACCGTGCTGTAATTAAATTCCTTACAAAAAGTGACAAATCACCGCAGTGTATTTTTGAGGAAATGGCTATTATTTACGGTGATTCTGGGCCTTCTTATGCCACAGTCAAAAAGTGGAGTCGCTTATTTAAACTCGGACGGGAATCGATCGAAGACGACCCCCGCTCAGGGCGGCCAATATCGGTAGTGACCGAAGAAAACGTAGCAAAAGTCAAAAAGCTGGTATTAGAAGATAGAAGAATTAAGGTTTGGCAAATAGCTGAGGTCTTAGGTATTAGTAAAGAAAGAGTCGGAGAAATTTTACATGAACATTTGTACAAGAGTAAAGTCAGTGCTCGTTGGGTACCGAAAATGCTAACGGCCTTCGATAAAGTACGTCGTGTGGAAACTTCTCGGGCGTTTTTAGAATTGTGCGAAGATGATTTAGATGAAGTTTGTTCCCGAATAGTAACTGTTGATGAAACATGGATCAGACAGTATGATCCGGAGTGTAAGTCTGAGTCGATGCAGTGGATTGAAAAGGGTGAAAGGCCGCCGAAGAAATTTAAAGTGCAAAAGTCGGCCTCTAAGTTAATGGCTACGGTATTTTGGGATTGTGATGGCATTCTTTTAATCGATTATTTAGAAAAAGGCTCTACGATAAACGGAACTTATTATGCAAATCTAATAAGACAGGTGCGACAAGCCATAGTTGAGAAAAGGCGGGGTAAACTAAGGAAAGGCATTTTGTTTTTGCAAGACAACGCACCCGTTCACACCGCTAATGTTGCGAGGCGTGCTCTGAAGGAAGTTGGTTTTGACGAAATTGACCACCCACCCTACAGCCCAGATCTAGCCCCAAGCGATTATTTTCTATTCAATAATTTGAAGAAAGAGTTGAGGGGAAAGCGATTTAGAAGTGACGAAGAGATGAAGGCGGCTGTACAGGAGCATTTTGAAGGGCAAAATGAAGATTATTTTTTTAATGGCCTAAAAGCACTGTATAAAAAATGTAAAAAATGCATTGATTTAGGAGGAGACTATATTGAAAAATAAACACGAGTTCATTTGTGTAAATTGTTTTTTTCTATCTTAGGCTTAGAACTTTTCAGACGCCCCTCGTATAATAATAATTTCACTTTACCTGTCACATAATAATTTAATAATGCATGTTAGCTATTAAGAAATGTTTCACCAATTAGCACGTAAGGTTGAACTGTCAGTGTTAATTGTATGCAATAAACAATAAACAATAAACGTTGGGGGAGGGAGGGGTATAAGGAGACGTCACGTGTATTTTTCTACAGTGAACGAACTAAGAAAAAAATCGATATTTTTTCTTGGTTTTGTTAAAAATAAATCTTCACTTGTTAAATACTTCAAAATAGCGAGTCTATTTTACGAAATTTTGGCGGAAAAAAAATACACGTGAGGTAGCGAGGGGGACGGGGGGTTAGCAAAGAACCTCACCAAATATTACCAGGGGGAGGGGGGTCAAAAGGTAGCCGAAAAAACCTCACGTGATTTGTGCACAAGCCCCATGGTTAACAGGACTTTTCCCAAAGAAGTGCATTCATCAAAGTGTTTTGAATACAATGAATTTCCACTTATTTATTTTGCTTGGCTCTAAGGAACTGTGAACACTTTCCGATTAATCTAATCATGCCAGTGTAAAACTGTCATACTCATATCAGAACAATGAGCGTTCGAAGGACAAACGCACCATGCCATGCATCAATAGCGTTGCGTTAGGTTATTCGCGCGTATTTTTCATTTACGACTCCCTAAGATAATTCTAAACGAACTCCTTACTTGACGAATGTGATGTGACAACTTTTCTTTTCAGGTTATGCCTGACGAAGCTAGATATCCTGGACACACTAAAAGAGATCAAGATCGGAGTCGCGTATAAACTAAATGGCAAGAAGATTGACTACTTTCCGTCCTCAATGACTGATCTGAGCAATGTTGAGGTAAGCTTTTATACTTACGCTGAGATTCTGTCCTTACGACTTTGGTGATGGCCTTTTTAACATTTATTTGGTTCATTTGCAACTATTTTTTTTCGTGTTTAACAATGTAAACAAATCTTGGAAGTAAATTTTAACCTACTTCAAACGTCGTGTCGACATGAAACTTTACTTGTAGTTCACGTGAATATACAACTATTTAGTATATTGGAGCTGTTCTGATAATGGAGACTTAAGGCCACCTCCGCCTTACTTAGGAACCTCTGAAAAACAGCACAAGATTTTACCCATCGTGTTAGGCTCATTTGATTTGTCTTGATGAGCAATTAACGTCTTGTCAGTTTGTATCGCAGCTGCCTACTGAGCGAACGGTCCTGGGTTCGAATCCCGGTAAGGAAAAATATTTTTGTGATGAACTCGAATATTTGTTCCTGGATCATGGATGTAATTTATGTATAATATGTATATCGTCGTCTAGTACCTACCTATAGGTACAAGGTCGATTTGAGTAAGATTGTCCCTTAATATAAAAAAAAAGTTTGTGTACAATTGCGGTACTAAAACCGTTCATTTTTGGACCCAACGGCTTTCCGTGCAATACGGGTCCTTTATCCGACTCAACTGCTGAATCTATCGCTTCCTTCACCTGCCCCTTACAGATTTCTATTGTTGTCTACTATAAGGCTGCGTTTCCACCGGAGATGTGCGAGGACGCGTAGCGAGGGATGTGTTTTTGTTAACCAATGGAATAACTTCATTTACTTATACTCGCTCAGCGCAACTGATTCTATTGGTTAACAAAAACACATCCCTCGCTCTCGCTACGCATCCACGCACTGGTGGAAACGCAGCCTTAAAGTACTTAATTGTAACAGTACATTACTGCAAACGCCGGGAAATAAGGGCTTGCCGGCTGAGTAGGTATAGACGGCCGACCGTAAGGGAGGCCGGATAGTGATACGAAGCCGGCAAGCCCATTTCACGGCTAAGGCATGTATAGTGCTTTTCTCAAACATATGCAATGAAATTAAAAAATACACCACTCAAAAAAAAATATAATTCGAATATTAGGGCCATTATACACAACCTGACAATAATAATCTTAATTTCTATAATAAATAAAATAAAGGCAGAGGATTTTTAATATAGTCTGTGGTCTCTGGTGACTTACGTATAGACAGTATTTTAAATTTATTCATCAACACATTGAATCATACAGATTTGTATTCTTAGGGCGGCTTGCACCAAAAGTCGTTTAAATATTTCCTAATCGAATTTAACAAAACGCAATTAACTCGCTAAATGTGTTTAACATAATTGCGTTTAGTGACGTCTTGCACCAAGCTGTTTTGAAGATTATTTAACTAAACGCGATTAATGTGTCGGTAAAGCAGTTGTCCTACGTTTCGTTTTACGTAAGTAGCGAAATACGCCATTTTTTTACCATTTTCTTTTTTTTTACGAGGCGAGGATGCGTGAATAGAAACGGATCCTTCACTTTTTGACTCCAAAGTACATGCGCGAATGCGCGCGCACATTTGAACATTTTATTTGTTTCTTGTCATTGTGACATCATATACTTAAGAAACATCGCGAAGTATTGCCGCCAAATCTCTAAATAGAACAACCAAACCGACTACGATTGGTACTGCTGAGTGCTGTGTGTGTTCGTGAATTGCTATACTTATTGCTTACTTTCATTAATATGGAACAAACTTCTCGTTCTCGTGCCCCAAATTTCACGAGCGAAGAACAAATTTTGTTCTATAAGGTGCTAGAGCCGTACACCGCTATCATAGAGAGCAAAAAAACCGACGGCATTAAGCATGCTGCGAAACAAGAAGCTTGGGCCAACGTGGCTAAATTGTACAATGCAAATACAAAACATGTTCCGCGAACAGTGGACAATTTAATAAGTTGCTACCGGAACTTTAAGGCCAAAATGAAGAAGCAACATTCACAGGCGAAGATGGCTTTAGAAGGTTAGTACGAAATTGATTCTGATAAAAGTAATAATTTGTTGTTTTCAGCTAAAATCTAAAGGTAATCGACTTATTTTTATTTCCCAGATTCAAGTCAGAAGCAAGATTTATTAGTTGCCATGGAGTCGTATGGAAAGGATTGGCAAGAAGTTGGAAGAGTTACAAATAAACCAGCTGAACTTTGTGAAACCATATTCACTGGTCTTACAAAGGAATATACGAAGAAAGAAAATCAACATAAAAAAATAGTTATGGGCACAGGTTGGGTTTGACTACATAATATTATGTATTTGGTATAACTTAATTTAGAATACTATAATGATTTATTTACTTTTATATGGTATAAAACATCCAAATAAACCTGGTGTTACAGTGAAGAATGTAAGTTAAAGACAATGTTAGGTATTTAATACGATATTAATCTGTCTATTGAATTTACGTCAGTCAAGCGAATCTTTCTCAAAAAAATTTATTGTTAAATTTTAAGGTGGTGGTCCTCCTCCACCTGACGATGACCCGCTGGACAGTATAAAGAAATTCATTGAACCTCAAATGGATGGCATGTACACACTCTATGATGGTGATTCTTTGCTCATGAAACAATTCCAAGAAAGTCGGCAAGAACATGAGAGAGAAGAGCCTATTGAAAATGCATTTTTGAATAATGCACATGGTAATTATTTTTCATCTTATTTCTCATAGATATTGGTTCTACATAAGAGGGAAAGAAAGAAATAAGTTCATTTATTCTAATCGCCTAGTTAGTGTAGGTAACTGTAGTTATGATTATGCTATGCCTGAAAAAGGCCCCACCTCAGCATGATGCTAGCTCGAGAGCTAGCGTTGATCTTCCAGTGGGACTTAGGTGCTGGCGCCACGGAAAGCTGCACTCCCGAATGCTTATCGCATTTAGGATGCGTTAACCTGAACGCAGCGACAATCAAGTGCTGTCAGCCTGTCAGTGTCATGTCAGCGTCAAGAGGCAATAAATAACGGTGAACGCTAATATTGTGCTGTGTAAAAATAATTTCGGAGGGACTTCTTATTGTTGAAAGTGTTAACTTCAACAAAGTAAAAGTGATATACTTGCATTTCATATTAAAGGGAAGGTTTTCAGGCATACCTACTTAGTTTAAAGAAAGCATCAACAACGTCTCATCATTACCTACTTCTAATTTATTGACTTTTTTGTATCTGAATCAATATAAAAATGCTGACCTATAAAAATCATACCTTTTTCTCTTTTAGAAACTGAAGTGGAAGTACACGTCTCGCCAGAAATACAAGCTACTCCACAAACAAATATTAATAGGACAGATATCCTCAGAAAGAAAAAATCTTCTGCTTTAATATGTGATGGTAAGTAAATAATACACTGATACGTAACTTTAAAACACATCTTTCTCATTTTTGTCAATGCGGGTCGAAAAGGTATGTGTTACTGTTACATTTACTGTACAACTGCAGTACCTAATATGTTTTCTCAATAAAATATCACATCACAGCACTTTCACCATATTATTGTATTGTTGGTCATTGCTTAACTGTACCTACAACCATACCTACTATCTGCCTTAGGCTGCATTTAACCACACTTTTACTCTAGGAATAACGCTATTTACAAAGGCCAGTAGGCATGGGTATTATGCTGGCTCCAAATCTATATTATGCATATATTCTGTACCTACTTGTATTATTACTATTAATATCATAGTATTAATCTGTGTCATGGATGTTTTCTATGTATTTAAGTTTAAATTTATGTATTAATATTATTGTCTCATACCCATTACACTAGCCTTACTAGCTTATATTATAAGCTAGTCTTATGAGAGTATACTCTCGAACTAGGTAGATTTGTGTGATGTCGGCTATTTATGTTTATTTATTTATATTAACCCAGATAGCCCGACCAGGTGTTATAACACCGATAATTTTTTTTTTATAATTTACTCTAATGCTTGTTGCGATTTCAGATATCGCAAAATTTACCCAGGTTCCAAAAAGTGCGTTTAGGGCTATCTGGGTTAATGAAATTTTTTGAAAGGATGAAATACATTTATTTGTGACGAGACCATACAACATAATTGCATAAAGGGTGTGACAGAAATTAGAATAAAATAAAATAAAATAAAACAAAAAGCAACTATTATTTTGGCTGTGCCACGAAAAGGTTCCACCTCAGCAAGACACTAGCTCGAGTGCCAGCACTGATCTTCCGGTGGGACTATAGATCTGAATTATACATATACTGGATATCTTGTAGAAACAGATATCCAATCCATTTTTGATTTACAAAATAGATGTATGTACACACACTATTTATCATAATTATCAATCAACAATCATTGGGAACTGTATTTGAAGAAAAAAGGTTTTCTGGCTGTTACTAGTATTAACTTTCTACAACATTAGTGAATACTTCAGATTTTAGCTCTAAGTTAGTTTCTAAGGAACGCTTTCCCAAAATTGGGTTATTGCAAGGATAATGTTGTAACAAATACAATTTTTCACCTTATATAAGTACCTGCACTGTTATCCCATACTAGTATTCAATTTAATTGCACATCCTAGTTACTTTTTCAACTTAGCTATGTTTTTATTCAGCACTTCCAGTAAATGTTTACTTTCATTTCAGATAAAACTACAACTGGGCCTCCTTTAAAAAAAAAGAAGTGTCTAAATGACAGCTTCATGAATCTTGCGCAGCAAAAACTTGACTTGGTGAAATCACAGAAGCTGTTAATCGAGCAGGAGTTGGAACACAAAAAAAAAATACACGAGTTAGAATTAGATAATTTAATTAGACAAAATGAACACAATGAAGATATTAGGCAGAAAGAGCTTATGCTCATTAATTTGAAACTCAAACATGCCACAAATAATTTAGAAAAAATTTAACTTAACATTTTCTACCTACACCCCAAGCCAAAAGTATGGAAACAAAGTTTATTCTTTGAATATTTAAAGTTTCCAATAATTATTCCTTGTGTAAATGTTAGTAACCGTTAGGCCCCCAAAAGATAAAAAAATAGAACATCCACTATTAAATATCTGCATATTGTAAAAATATATATATACTTACCTAACAACGGAGCAAAGTGGCAATTTTCATAAGCAGAATTTGCGTTATTGACTTTTATAATGTTTATAATCATTTTTATATAGTGATTTTGTAATTTATTCCGTAAGGAAATCACAGGTTTGTATAGTAATATAAGCTTGTTACCATACTTCTGGTCTGGGGTGTATATTATATATTATATATATAATTATAAAATGAATTATTGCAGTTCGTTTGTCTTGCTAACACACGAGAACGGCTGTGCAGATTTAGCTGATTTTAGTTTTGAAATGTTTATCGTAGTCAAGGGAAGGTTTAAACGGTGGGGTATTAGCAGCTTACTGACAAACACTGAATTCCAATAAAATTTAATATTAAGAACACTTGTCTTTTATTGCAATTTTAGTAGTAATTAGTACCTAATGTAACTGTTAGGTACATAGGTGAGCATTTCGCAAAAATAGGAAAATTATATTTGGACCTTAATTTCTGTCTTAATTGTAGGCAAAATTTTAGAGAAATGCTCAGGTAATGAGGGCCTTAAACACGAGCTGAAGGCTTCGCCTTTCTGTGGTAGGTACCATCAGGAGGCGCCGTAGATGTTGCCGGCCCCACGTCCACTAACCAAATAGATGTGGGGCCGGCAACTAACATCTCCACGCTAGTATGTATAACGGTTTAACACTAACTGATTGGAACGTTATTGTATCGCGAATTCAGTCGCCATCAGATATATCGCAGCATATAAGGCGTTTATAAATATCTGAATACGAATCTGACTGGGCGTTACAGTACATGGTCAGATATTTATGAACGCCTTATAGGCTGCGTTATATCTGATGTTGACTGTACATGACAAGTCGTATGTGAGTCATTTTCAAAATACATAGTTGAGGGCTTTAATTAAAACAAAACTTAATTGATTCCTTTGTGTAACGATAGTTACCCATATCTTTTGTATGAGTAACTTTCGTAACAAAAGAAGTGATCGCAGTTTTGTTTTTGTGAAGCCTTTAACTATGTACATGTTTTTGAAGATGACTCATGTGTCACGTTTTAAATTTAAAGCATGCCCTTGTTCAAAAAACGCAATGAAATGTATGAAAATAGCGTCATATCTATTTCATACATTTGACTGCGTTTACGAACGCACCGTTTTAGCATAACTTGACCAGCGGTGTGAAGTGAAGAGCGTGCGGTAAAAATGGTAGGTACCTATTACAGTCTATGAACACAAAGAATGTAGGTAATTTCAGTTTTATAGGTATGTTGGCTGTCTCTTGCTCTTATAAGATTGATATATAAACCTTTTCGATTTCACCCAAACCGGAATATCGATCTAAAAGCTCACGGTCTGTACGGATACGACACGTCACAGCGTAAACGCACTGTTAACTTATTTTGAGCATCGGTTTGGTCGCACCTTCCCTTGTAAATAAATAAGTAACAAACAATTTAATAAAAGTAAACATTGTAAATAAAAATAAGTCATAACAAAATATAATTTTGTATTTATACCTATGTCATTCAAAATGCAATAATTTGGTATCTTGGATGTGAGCTGACGATGGAGACGGAAGTTGGTCATATAGGGATTCCTAAACAACACATGATAAACCCATGTTTCGGCTCATTTGATTCGTCTTGACGAACAATGAACCTTTTGGATGCATTAATTAACGCCATTAACCGATAGTATATACGTCACTAAAGTGTAAGTAGGTGCCTATACATAAATGAAGTAGGTAGCTAATTAGGTAGGTACATTTTTTTATTTTAAGATTAATAGGATTCGAGCATAAGATCTGAATGAAAATGGTTATGAGATTCCAAATAAGCAGCAGTTGCGTCGAGTAGAGGAAGTAAAATACTTAGGCCACATTCTACTGTCCAGTATGAAGGACGACAAGGACATTGGGAGGCAAAGACGAGCCATAGCGGTGCGAGCCAATATGCTAGCTAGGAGGTTCGCCAAATGCAGTGAGGGCGTCAAGAGGCAACTCTTCCTCTCTTACTGCACTAGCGTCTACACAGTAGAACTGTGGTCTAGGTACACCTGCGCCGCGCTGAGCGACATGCGAGTGCAGTACAACAACGCGTGGCGCGCAATGTTCCGGCTGCCGCGCTGGTGCAGCGCCAGCGCTATGTTCGCCGAGGGGTGCGCGCCGGGCTGGGCCGCGCTGCTACGCACGAGGAGTGCGAACGCCAGAAAGGCCATCTACGCCTCCTCCAACACCCTACTCGCGGCGGCGAGAGAGTGGGATGCCAGTCCGCTCCACGAGTGCTGGAGAGGCTACCATAAGTGATGAGTGCCTCCAATCAGAGTCAACCCGTCGCGAACGATTTCCTCGCCTTTCTGCAGCAACAGGAGAAGCTGCAGCTGGAAGGCAAGATGGATGCGGTGACCGCTGTCCAGTTCAGTTCGCGGGCATCAAGTTTCACCGTCGAGGACATCTGTAAAGCTAAGCAGGTGTTGTGCCAGTCCCTTGGGATCGTCGGCACATACGTACCTCACCGGAAAGGGGATGAAACTGGAAAGAAGACCCTTGCGGATATAATGAAGATCCTAAGGGAGTACCAAGATCGGATTCCGGAGTTTGTGGCGACGGGTGCCCCTATCCTGCCGTCTCATGTTCCGGATAGTATCGATGTTAGCTGCTTGTATAAGGACATCGTGGCCCTAAAAACAAGTTTAGCCGAAATAATTTTGAAATTTGAAGCTGCCCAAGTCACTATTACTGAGTTACGCAACGAAGTTACTAGTTTGCGAAATAGTGCTCCAGCTCAGTCGGTAATAGCATCAAATTTCAAGAGCGACGACCGGCCCGCTTCTACTAACGCCGGCTACTATTAACGCCGAGTCTGTTAATTTGCGTGTTGCTGACACTGTAAAAGGTGCCGCACCCGCCGCTCCACCGCCCGCGCGCCCCCCGCACTTGCGGCCGCCTCAAGTTTCTACGTCACGCCAGCGTGCTTATGCTGACGTCGCCGGTCAGCCTGTCGCAGCTGACCGGGCTTCCTTGCCTTCTAAGGCATGTACAGTACGGGTTCTCGATAAAGAAAAGTCCTCCAGCACCAATGTGGATAAGGAGGGATTCACACTGGTGGAAAGGAAGAGCAAGGCGCGCAGGGCGCCCGGCAAGACTCTGAGTGGCACTGCCGAGCCGGTTGGTTCTGGTCTTCGGATTGCCACACCGAGTAAGGCGCTCTATGTGTCGCGCTTGCATCACTCCGCCGTGGCTGACGATGTGGTGGAGTACGTCCGCCGGAAGACTGGCTTCTCGCTGAGGGTGCACCAGCTGCAGTCCCGGCACTACGTGCACTTCAGCTCGTTTGTGGTGCGCGTGCCGCGGCCGCTGCAGAGCACCATCGCAAGTGCAGACTTCTGGCCTGTTTCGGTGGTTTCGGGGCAATCTGCCGAATCCTGCGCCAGATCAGACGACGCAACGGAGCCACGCAGTTACGTCGCCCACATCAAACTAGATTTAAGCTTTTCTAAAATGTAATTTTGTAGTTCACAGTGCCTTGGTTTAGGTATACTGTCATACTGTGTATTAACTAATTTGAATAAATAAATAAATAAGCCTGTGGTCACGGGGCCGGGGTAACCTGTGGCTAATTATGTGTATGTGTAATATGTCTGTATGTATGTAGATATAGGCACACACTGGCTTAGGGACCCCTGTTGGGGTGACTATACAAATTAGGTATATTTGTATAGGGTTAGGTAGGTAAGTAAGTAAGGTAAGTTTGGTAATGTAATGTAATTGGTAAGTAAGTTAACTATCCAGCGTGTGTCTGCACAGACTGCGTACAGCTAAGGGTTGACTATGACTAGGGAGCCTACTGCCCCAAGTCCCTAACCTAACACCTTAACCTACGACTTGTAGCGGGAAATCTGTTACCAGGAGACCTAAGGTAACAGATGGATTCCTACGGGGAGGAACGGGGTGTCGGGGAGTGGTGGTTTTCTTACTGCCAGTCAACCAGGCTCAGTTGACCGATTAAGGGCTTGAGGGTGTCTTCGCCACAGTAAGAGGAGCTTATTCTAAGGGGTTGGATGGGACCATACGCTCAGAGAGTAGCCCTGAACACGCATGGGGTCGGGTAAGAGAGGTAGTGAAACACCAACTGACAATTGGTATCTAATTTATTTTACTTCCTAACGCTATATATACAAATATCACGTACAGCACACTACTATACATTTTCTTTGTATACTGTACGTGTAAATTGCAAGATGAGCTTGCTCTCAATTGTTGATTTGCGTAAATGCATCGAGGTTGCTGATGCATGAATTCTGTTCTCTGAACAAATGTGTATTTGTAAATTGTATTTTGTGTTTTTGTTTTTGTGTTTTAATTTTAACTTTATAATAATTGTAATTATTATTATTCCTTTATTTATTTCGTATCTTAGGTTAGGTTTTTACAATATATGTATATAAAAAGTAAAATACAATAAAGAAATTACGAAATATATAAACACATTATAAAAAACCTAACCTAGGGTGCCGCCGGCAGCGGGGCAGGGCCCAGGCTACCGGCGGTTAGGGCTGCAGAGAGAGGAACCTCCTGACAATGCGCGCCGTGTCCAGGAGTACCGCCTTCTGTATCTGGCCCTTGATCCAGCCATCTAGCGAGAGTCTCTTAAGATGTTTGTCGAGACTCTTCGCTATAAGACCGTTCGCCGAAACGACTATCGGGACAATGATCGTCGAGTCAACATCCCACATGGCGGTCACCTCGTGAGCCAAGTCAAGGTACTTACTGAGTTTGTCCTTCTCGGCTTTCACGAGGTTCTCGTCATGGGGGATGGTGATGTCAACGAGCACTGCCTGGCGCTTGGATCGATCTACCAACACGATATCAGGCTTATTAGCTACAATAGTCCTGTCCGTGATGAATGATGATAGATCGATCCCAATAGAGCGTGGCACGACCATTCTCGAGAACTGGCATCGTTATTATTATTATTCACTCATTTAATCATATGTCTTAGGATAGGTATTTTTTACAATAAATTTATATAAAAAGTAAAATATAAAAAATACATTACAAATATAAACACATTATAAAAAAAACCTAACCTAGGGTGCCGCCGGCAACGGGGCAGGGCCCAGGCTACCGGTGGTTATTATTATTATTATTATGGAATCTCAAATTCTAGAATAAAATTATTTCATTTCATTTCAAATACCTAAGTAGGTACTGAATGTGAAAAGATAAAAACCGGGTACCGAGTAGTCGACATTGTGCACTTTTTTAAAAATAGGTAGCCTATTTTTAAAAAAGTGCACAATGTCGACTACTTTGATTCAAATAACTATTTGGAAAGAATGAAAAGTCGTTTTATATGCTAGGTATGTTTTTCTAAATTCCTTACAGTCTAGCGAAGTAATCTTGAATCAGGAGCCTTCGCTCTATATTACGTGCCCCTCTATGTTCCTGTTGTGGTTGATTTGGCACAATATCGTCCTCATCCAGCAGTGGATACTCCGGGTCTTCTGGAGGAACTTCTTCCCTCTGCTGAATGGCCAAGTTATGTAGCACTGCAGTTGCTACGATGATCCCCGGTACTCGTTGGACTTTCATGCTGATTCCTCGTGATAATATGGGGAATCTCCTTTTCCATATTCCGAACGCTCGTTCCACAACATTCCTAGTTTTTATTTGAGACTCTTGATACAGTGCCTCCGCTTGTGTATGAATATCACGGTTTGCGAGAGGTGTCATCATGTAACTGGTTTGAGCATAACCACTATCTCCCAACAGCAAAATATTGTCATATTTTCCTTGCAAGAAATTTCTTTTTAAGGCACAGTTATCCCAAATATTCGAGTCGTGTGCAGAACCATGCCATCGTGCCACTACATCTAAAAATGCCAGATTAGCAGCAGCAACACATTGGGTGTTTATAGAGAAGTACCCTTTCCGATTCCTGAAAATCTCTGCATGATTTCCACCTGTAGACAAAATTTCAAATTATTTAAGCACTATAATTGCCTTGTTGTTACAATCTTTGTTTTGAATAAAGTAACTTTCTACTAACCTGGAGACAACGCCAGTCGCACATGTGTACAGTCTATAGCCCCATTTACGCGAGGGAACTTCGCAATTTTGTAAAATTCTGCAGCAATTCTGCGGTGTTCTTCAGGAGAACATGGGAATTGCACATACGTGCGGTATAGTGATGCAATAGCATGAGTGACTCGGTGCACTATGCGACATGCGGTGGACTCGTCAACACCAATCACGTCACCACAAGTGATTAATTGGCTTCCTGTTGCATAAAATCTTAAGCAACATAACAATTGATTCATTGGAGAAACGGCATTATTTCTGGAACAAAAAAAATACAGTTTTCTGTTGATTGCAATTTGTAAATATTATGTAATGCGTGCATCAATAACTTTGGTTAGGTAGGTACACAGGTACCTGTTAAATTTACTTACTTGTTGAATATCAACTGATTTTCGATTTGTTGCAACAGTATTTGCACGGTTTCTTTCCGTAATCGGAACCTTCTAATGAATTTTTTATCATTCAGCGTTTCAAATAGATTGGTTCTTGTATTAACGTCCCGATGTATAACTGGCCTATTTAGGAACTCTATTATTTCTTCATCATCGTCGGAATGAATAATCGAAATATCCATAATGTTTGCTACAAATTTTAAAAATTCCGCCAAATCAGCCAAATGTTACAAACATAACCTACAAAAGTAAACGTCAAGTCATTTCAAATATGGCGCTAATCGCGTTTAGCCGAGTTAAATAGCCTCTGATGGGCGATTAATTTTGACAGTTCGCTAAACGCGATTAGCGATTTATTTAGCGTGGTGCAAGGCGTTAAACGTTATTTTGTATTTAATTCAGATTTAAATCTCATTTAGCGCTGTGGTGCAAGCCGCCCTTAATATCAGTTCGTGTGTAATAGGCCTTAACACGAATATTGTTGGTCCGCTATCCATTCAGCCACTAGAAGAAAAATTTAAAAAAATAGTTCAGCTGTTTAGCCTGTTCATGAACACGACACCATGTTTACACTAAAATAAAAAATAAAAATTACTTTCCGGGCTAGGCCTTCAATTTTGTATGAAATTCCTTTACAGTTCTCTCGAATTGTTCCGCCCGAAACTTGACACTTCGAAGCCTGTTTTAACGCACGTTATGACGATATTTCATTGCATGTTTTAGAAAAATATGTTGTGTACAGGTGGAGTACATAACGTTGCCGGGCTGGGCGCGCAGCATCGAGGCGGTGCGCGAGTACAGCGACCTGCCCGAGCAGGCGCGGGCATACGTGCGCGCCATCACCGACTTCCTGGAAGTGCCAGGTTGGTTCTACTCTACCTTTAGGAACACCACAGACAATCCTTTCTTCCCACAGACAACCCCCACTAGACGGAGCATGTAAGGCGACCCGCGCTCACCAACGATATTTTTTTTTTTTTTTTTAATTTATTTATGTAACACAATAGTACAATAAACTCTCTAAATATCTGCCAAACTGCACAGCAGTTTGTTGGCAGAAAAACATTAGTGCCCTCCACCATTGTACATATTACTATTGAGTAGTATCGCATTTTATTTAACTTACAAACTACAAAAAGTGCACTGTAAATAAACAACAATATTGCTACTCGATAACAAGGAAAAGCTAGATTGTAATCAAGAACATTTCAAACAGTGTTAATAGTAGAGGATCCCTTTAAGAACGACCTTCACCGAGATGTTTATTTGATTAAATGTATTTTATATTTAATTTAATATGTCAATAAATATATTGCATATGGGTTGCCTAGCAAATTTTAGTCCAGGGTATGTTTAATTAACGATTAAAAAAATTTTTTTTTTTAACATTTGATTATTAGATAAATTCTATACCAATCGAAAGTATGAAGCCCATAGAATATGCAAACGTTAGGTTGCCTATTCTTTTCCCGTCACAACTATCGGGTAGCCCGGTTTAAACTGGTAAATCTATACTAGCATTTTGCAACGGTTTGATTATGGAATTGAAATTAAATAACATTAAAGATTATTTTATTATGAACACGGTGGTATAGGGTTGCCTGCGAAAAATCAGTCCAGAATTCCGGTTGTCGAATTTTGAAAAGTAAAATATTGCAGCGAGTGAATGTGTGCGACTGAGAGGTCCCAACCAAAACCATCCCATACAATAGAAGAGGACACAGCATAGCAGCTGTTTGAAGTCCGACCATTTAAAAAAAGAGAGTGCGCATGCTATTTGTGCTTGAAAATGAAAAGCATAGCGATAGACTCGTATATGCTGTGCATTATTTTGGAGTAGTTTATTATTAAAATAGAGAAATAGTTATTTAACTTTTTTTTTTATCAATTAATTAATGAAATAATGATCTTTATTCTGCAAGTAGGCCACAAGGGCACTTTTACATGTCTGAGTCTATCGACATTTCACAAGAGGTGACCACTGTTGAGAAGAAACTCCGAAAGATTAGATACATTACATTTGTTTTATTCTACTACCTATGTTTCTACTTGAATCACTTAAAATTAATGCCGTTTAAACACTTTTCACCGTTGGTTAAAATTCTCCAACATTTAAAAGTATGAGAATCTCTGAACACCATTATGACGTAGGCTTGTGTCAGTCACGTGGTTCGCGAGTCTCGGAAGAGAGTACCAGGCGGAGTATATTATTATACCATGCATTTTATTGTATCTATAGCGACAATCTACTCCCAAATAATGCACAGCATATACGAGTCTATCGCTATCCTTTTCATTTTCAAGCACAAATAGCATGCGCACTCTCTTTTTTTAAATGGACGGACTTCAAACAGCTGCTATGCTGTGTCCTCTTCTATCGTATGGGATGGTTTTGGTTGGGACCTCTCAGTCGCACACATTCACTCGCTGCAATATTTTACTTTTCAAAATTCGACAACCGGAATTCTGGACTGATTTTTCGCAGGCAACCCTATACCACCGTGTTCATAATAAAATAATCTTTAATGTTATTTAATTTCAATTCAATAATAAGACCGTTGCAAAATGCTAGTATAGATTTACCAGTTTAAACCGGGCTACCCGATAGTTGTGACGGGAAAAGAATAGGCAACCTAACGTTTGCATATTTTATGGGCTTCATACTTTCGATTGGTATAGAATTTATCTAATATTCAAATGTTTAAAAAAAAATTTTTTTAATCATTAATTAAACATACCCTGGACTAAAATTTGTTAGGCAACCCATATGCAATATATTTATTGACATATTAAATTAAATATAAAATACATTTCATCAAATAAACATCTCGGTGAAGGTCGTTCTTAAAGGGATCTTAGACTATAAGTTTAAACTAATTTTATTACTTAATTTTTCACCAACAACTAAAACAACTAATATAATATCGATTGAGAATTTAATCTATATGTACCTACAGGATTCCCACCGGTTTGCCCACTTATAATATGTATTAATAATATGGTACGGCAGAACATTAAAGTATGAACACGGCGGCCACCGTTTAGTTGCGTCCTTGTTTATGATCCATGCGTACGTCAACGAAAAAAGAAATTAAATAAATAACATGATAAATTGTAGTGTTAAGTGGTGTAGAGAGACCTCATAAACATGGACGCAACTAAACGGTGGCCGCCGTGTTGATACTTTACTGTTCTGCCGTACCATATCGTTGGTGCGCGCGGGTCGCCTACGGGTCGCCTTACATGCTCCGTCTAGTGGGGGTGGTCTGTGTTTCTTCCTCACCACTTAGATAGTTAGGGTCCACAATTAAGTTCACCGTCATGTACAACTAGAACTTAAGTTTATTTAGTATCGTGTAAACTAACGTTGTGGAATGCAATAAATGATTGAGTATTGTAGAGATGCGCAGAATGTGTCACTAAAGTGAAAAGAGTGATATGTGTCTAGCTCACCGAGATATGTATCACTCTTTTAGCTCATTTAGCTCAGTAGATCTTTAGACTATATCGTTCACGAGTGAGTAGAGAACTAGAGATGTCGATCAATCAGATTCACGGCAGCATGGCAACATTCCTTTCATGAGCGAGAGAGAGCGAGTAATACTGAGAAGATAGATGATATACTGAGCTACTTGAATCTTCAGTGAGCGAAAGAGCTAGTGAGCTAAACCAAATGATATAGCTCGTTTGAATCACTCACTCGCGAGCTACACATCTCTAGAGTATTGAGTTGGCAGTGTGCGTTTTTCTAGAAATTTCCAGCCTTGCACGACTGCACTGTGGAATGAATTGTCGATGCGGGTTTTCCGGACCGATACGACCTTCAAACCTTCAAGAGAAGAGTTTACTCCCACCTGAAAGGCCGGCAGCGCACATGTGACTCCTCTGGTGTCGCAGGTGTCTATGGGCGACGGTAATCGCTTTCCATCAGGCGATCCGTTTGCCTCCTATGACATAAACATAGACGTTCGGAATTTTGCGTACAGAATGACGTCAGAAAGTGTCTCTGTCCTCTGCCTGTCATGGCGATGTCCCGCTTGCTGATGTCATTCCGGACGGAAACCGAACGAAAATTTTGAAATCTGCGGCGGCCCTTATGCCTTACCACCATCCTTACGGACGCATGTCAAATGCCCGCTTCACACATAAAATCTTAGGGCCCAGAGCGCGGTATTGTAAACATGTCCGCAACTTGACGTTAGTTTTAGTTCAATTTTGGGACTGTTTAGAAATTACGTCATCAATTTTTTTACATATAATTTATCATAATTTGAATGAGCCCTCTACACCAAAGTAAATGATGTCATTTCCAAAAAAATGCGTTTTTAGCTTATAATGTTGCGTATCAAATAGGTACATGTTACAATGCAACGCAAGCTAATTATATATTAGTTAAAAGTTAAGATGCGCGAGATGATGCCATCTTCGGAAATACCCCCTACAACTCTTACGTCATGCTAACATCATCCAATGTCTCTGTTTGACCTTGTAGAGAATGCACCATGGCATTAAGTCCGCCATTTGTACTTTTGCTTTTGTATGTTGTGCAATAAAGTTTAAATAAATAAATAAATGTCCAGACTACCCCCAAATTTTAAATGACGTAATTTCTGAACACTGGCCTGGATTTAAACAAAATAGGACGCTGTCACACCACCTCCACCGTCCATTTTTCTTCTTTCTTGTGTCCTTCCTATTCTGAACGTTATTTTTAACCGACTTCAAAAAAGGAGGAGGTTCTCAATTTGAACTATTTTTTTTTTTCTACTACACATAATATAATTTCTATATTATAGAAAGCACCGTTTTAACAAAACCTACTGTTTTACAACTTTTAGTATTACATAAATAAAGAGGGCGCTCTAAAAAAGCGGATCGAGAAGGCAATATTTCATACGGTCTGCATAGCGGTCCTGTAGCTCAGTTGGAAGAGCAATGTTCCGGTTAAACAGAGGTCGTCGGTTCGAGTCCCACTTGGACTGCTGTGGATCGCATAAAATTTTGGGTTCTTATTTAACTGTTGTATGTACATACAACTGAGTATTAGATAATAAGTTTAAGTTATCTTTGCCTAATTCTCTATTTTTTGTTTCAGTAAAATACATCGGCGTGGGACAAGGCAGGGAGAGCATCGTCCGCGTAGATTAACGTTGGTGTCGAACATTCATTAGTATTTAGTATCACTTACGTTCAATCGAATAGACAGCTTGTTTCTTTGACGTCTATAGATTTAAATATGCATGATTTTTTTTTATTGTGATCGTAATTTGCATTAACATCCAAGGGTTGGATAAAGCCACCTGAACTTGAATCAATATGTCTTGCCTTACTTAATCTTAAAACTTAATCCACTTTGAAATATATGATAATCATGGTAGTAAAACACCATGTTCTTTATAAATAAACAATCGTGGGTGCTTTTCATTAATTCTATAGAACTGCAGAAGCCTTCGATTCAGGTTTAACTCAAACGGTCAAACGCGTCAAAAATTAAATGTTCCGTGGTCAGCTTTTTAACATTATTTGTTTTTTAGGGTTCCGTACCCAAAGGGTAAAAATGGGACCCTATTACTGAGACTTCGCTGTCCGTCCGTCTGTCACCAGGCTGTATCTCAAGAACGGTGATAGCTAGACAGTTGAAATTTTCACAGAAGATGTATTTCTATTGCCGCTATAACAACAAATAATAAAAAATAAAATAATAAAACATAGTTAAGGGGGGCTCCCATACAACAAACTTACAGATAATGGTACGGAACCCTTCGTGCGCGAGTCCCGCTCGCACTTGGCCGATATTTTTTTTAAATCTATAGATGGTTGAGAAACTGCAGTTGGAATAAGTTCAAGGGCTACATCTTATCTCAGCAGTTTGATACATCTGTGTTGTGATCCGAATTGATTTACATAGTATGATGGTGTATAAATCTTGGATCTTGACTTTTGACTTTGACTACTAATTGAATATTGAACTCGTCTTCATCGATATGTGGTCGCCACTCAAAAACTTTTGTGCTGTATTTAAGATAAGGTGTCATTGTAACTAGGTGTAACCTTTTTTGTAAGTCAGTTTGGATTAACCACAGTGCAGAAACTGAAACTTATGGAGGGTGCCGGCTTCGCCGATAGACAGAATCAGTATTGTTATTGGTGTTTCACCATTGAGACAATAGGAAATATGCACTTCACTACAATGTTCAGAAGTTGTTCGAGATACTGAGGATCTCGTTCAATCGATGTGAGTCATCGTTGATGTAGTATCTTAAAATATGCATGATTATTCAACTTAACCTTTTAAGCGCCACGGACGACAAACTCACGTAGACGGAAAGTTGTGCCCTAGACGCCACAACGTCATTTGCTGCTATACAATATCATATTTATTACATATTACCTACTATCAGTTTGGCGTCAGAGGCAGTCAAAAGCTTAAGTAACCGCGGTGATGGAGAAGAGATGAACAGTTGCATGTAAGAGAAAAGAGGAAAGATATACCAATGGTGAATCAGATAAGGACAACGTTTATAAATGTAGTCTCTATGGCATTTTTTTGCGAAAAACAACGATATTGAAAGAGGTCCCACTTTTCAAAGCATTGCAGTGAAGTGTGGCGACATCTAGTGTTATCATTTATCAATATGTTTTGCACTTGCGAAATATTGTTTATTCAACGTGTTGGTATGTTGCAGTATAAACAAATTCGATCGATTTTATAATTCGAGGCCAGTACGTCTAGCATAACTGTGACTCGCCACTCTTTGTCGCGCGACAATAACTACCTGTCACTTTCCTTTCAATACCGTGCGAGCAAGACAAGCGACGCTAAGTCGCGCAAGATGCGAAGTCGCGTCAAGATGCTAGTGTTATTGTGGCTAAAAATCTTGTTTCTGTAATTGTATTTATACTGCAAAATACAGCAACGATGCTACGGTGCTTAGTACAAACGTGTTACGCGGATACTTGTAACTTGCCAAGCAGATAATGTTCAACCCTAGTACCAGAAATAGTAAAGCCTGATTTCATTGTCCTGCTATTAAGAGCGAAATACGCATTAATGTCTACCGTTAGGCAGGTGTAATGAATCTTTAATATTTGACAGAGCATTGATTGGGCCTATACTTGATAAGTTTAACCGCCGTCCCCCTTTTGCTCTGTTCAAAAGGGCTACTTCGACGATAGAAATTCGAAGTTTGTAGCGTGCCATCCCTTTCAAACAATATTTGAATAAGCGGGACGGTAGGATACGAAGTTTGAATTTCGAACATAGGTGTAACTCCAGAAACAAAAGCATCGCAACGGTCGAGTCAAACGATACTTATATCATAGAGGTAGACGGCTTTTTGTTATCAGCCTAAAAAAACGTCACTCTATTTTTTCAATATGAACATTTTTGCCTTACCGCGTCTATATCGATTATAACTCAGGAATCATACGAACCGTCGTATGATTCCTCTGGAGCAATAATTAAATAGGATTTAGATTTGTAATTAACAGTAACATGTACATCCTTCATAAGTTAACACAATTCAAGAACACCAATTGTAGGCAAATATTCATAGTATTATAAAATACCAAGGCTTATTTTCTAGAATAATATATAATTGTCGTTTCTATGGCAGCAGTATGCTACGCTATTAATATTACCATGTCAATGTTGGAATCAATTTTGGAATAACTTTCTCATAGAGAAAATACCTTTCATGCGCGCAGAACCCAAGGATTTTTTTCTCTACAGATCTGTTTTAGAAAAACATCTTCACATTATTGAATGTATTTATTTACGATGTCACTTAATTATTGATTTGTCTAACACTTCCCATAGGTTTCATATCGCCAGAGTACAAAATGCAAGCCTGAAAACTAGACATACCTTGGGCGGTGAATTCATGAATGTCCAGATCGCAGGTGTTTGTGGACCGAACCGAAGGTGAGGGTCATAAATATGTGATCTGTGGCTCGAATTACCGCCCGTGGTTTGTTTAAAGTTTTACATCTTCCTTGACCAGGAAGTGAGATAACCTCCGTAGCGGGCAGAAAATTCCACTTACGCCCTAGGGTGAAGTAAAAATAAATAACACTATATTGTTTGAGAAATAATAAGGTGAATTATCTTTAGCTTTCTTTTTGTTTTTATTATCACCTGATGACATAAGGCCATGACATTGTAAATAAATGCACACTGATTTTGAAGATTTTCATACATATTGTAGTAACTCGAAATTTGTGTAACTTAATAATTATACCAAGCACAAATGGAATTTACTACGAACTTCAAGGTTTGAATATACTGTTGATAAAATGTTTTTGACTATCTTTACGATTATTTAGGATTTATATGTGATTTTTTCACGCGGCTTGGCCGTTGACATGTTACTATGATAGTCCATGAATATGACCATCGGAAATATAAATCAGTAGCGTTAATTAAATTTATTAAACGTGGTATGTATGTACTTATGTCTTTCTTTCTCGTGTCCCATTCCAAAGATCTTTGAAAATCATTAAGGTACTTATATTGGGAATCATTGTTTCGCTTTTACATTCTTTGAGATGTGTTTTATGTGATATCTATTCTATATTTTGTAATGTAAATATTTCAATACAATTACTATTATGATTATTAAATAAATGGTTTATTCTTTTATGTATTTTTTTTTCAAGTTTTCATAGATAAAGTCCCCACCGAATTATCAAATGGCCAAGTATTATTTTATTAGTGTCCCACTATAACATAAGGTAGGTACTATTTATGAGTAGCTACCTTGTGCTGATCGGTACCGTTGCATTTTTAAGACTCCAAGGCCTCCGGATAACTATGACCTACAGCCTACATTTTCAGGATAAAGTGTAGTTATAGTGCGACCTAAAAGAGTAGAAATTAAAAAGTGGCAATACTGTAGTGTCGTCCCCGTTTTCTTAGACTGATTAGAAAAGGACGATACTACAGTATTGCCACTTTTTAATTTCTACTCTTTTTGGTCAGACTAACTGACTAATGAAACACTTACTACTTATGAATTTAAGAAACATGTAATGTCTAATTTTTTAAATGTGGGTACACACCTATGTGGGCCAGTGTAAAGCCTTTCAAATAAACAATGCAAAGATAGACACACAAAACATAAGGAAAAATTCGAGAGTTTGCTTGGGAGTTAGGGTGGCGGAACGGTTATCGCGCTGGACCGGTAATCCAGAGGTACCGGGTTCGATTCACGGTCTCTTCTACGAAATAACTCATTGAAATTTTTCTTTGAGCGTTGATCTTTATTTATATAGTTTACTAAGTTACATTTGTTTAGCTTTTAGGGTGCGTTTTCACTGATGCGTAGCGGAGCGGATACGTGCGGAATCGATCAATCACAAATGCGAATCGGAGCCGAGATATATTCGCTTCGCCTGTGTGGAACCGTCCCCTGATACGTTGATGTTGGTTCACGTGACGGATATTATGCCACGCGACAAAAGAAGTCAAAGCTAGATGCGCTAGAATGGTAAGACTCGTATCACAACTGTGACACGCTTATTCTGCCACGTGACAATACACTACACGGGTTTGGGGGAAAACCCCGGACACTTTTTATGAAAAATAAAGCGATTGTTTATTTAATTATATTATTTTCGGACACGTCCGGGGAAAAATGCGATTTACGCCAAATGTCCGGGATTTATTGTCTGTCCGGGTTCGGCGAATTTAGAGATAGGCATAGACAACACTTGTCACGTAGCAGAATAAGCATGTCACAGCTATTCCATTCAGTTCAGTTAGAGCCGCTTCAGACAGAGACGACAACGGCCGGCAGCGATACGACAAGAACTTTCTTTTGAGTTGCTATCTTGATTGCCATCTATTTCTGAATCGACCCTTAGAGAGCGACGGATGCTGCGGCTTCGTGCGACATACAAAGCCACTTACGGCTCGGCCCGACTTCGCGCGACCGACGCGCGACGGAGCGTCGAACGGCAAACAGGTGGGAGAGAAAGGTTCCAGCATGGTATCTCGCTCACTCCTATGGCCGCCGAGCCGTGGCCGCGTCTCCATTGAGGTGGAGACGCGCGGAATAGACCAATCGCTGTTGGAATCTGTAACTCAGCTCCGTTTCACTTTTGTGATTGGTCGATTCCGCACGTCTGCTCCGCTCCACTTCAGTAAAGACGCACCCTTAGTCTGTCTGTCCATTTAAGTGGAGCGGGGAAAAGGTGTCTGCAAAACCCAACCTGAGGAATGTGATTGCCAATCACTGATTGGTCCATTTTAAAGCCTGACCGGAAATATATGAGGACTAGCTGTGCCCCGCGGTGTTACCCGCTCATCCCACGGGAACACTATATTTATTCGGGATGAAAAGTATCCTATGTCCTTTCCCGGGTCTCAGGCTATCTCCATACCAAATTTCATCTAAGTCGGTTCAGCGGTTTAAGCGTGAAGAGGTAACAGACAGACAGACACACTTTCGCATTTATAATATTAGTATGGATATGGATTGTCAAGAGGGCGCTATTTATAAGATTTAAATGGCAACAATTTTGCAACCAATCGCAACCGCATTATAATGACATTAGTTTAAATACGAGGGCGGTTTGATAAGTCAGTGAATTTAAGTAAAAAAAAAAACTTTTTCATAATCGAACCTTTTTATTCTAATTCTTAACTCTTTGGTTACTGGCTGTCATAATTTTTTCTTATATTGCGAAAATTAAAAAAGAAATCGAGGCGTATGTCAGATAAGAGCGGGAACTTGACGGAAAATGGAGAAAAGTGAATTTCGTGTGCTAATTAAGCATTACTTTTTACGTGGCAAAACTATCAAAGAGACTGAAGACCGGTTAAAAAAATATTATGGGGAATCTGCTCCATCGCATGGAATGGTACACAAGTGGTTTACAGAATTTCGTTGTGGACGTATCACCACCAATGACGCAGTACGGTCTGGAAGGCCGATTGAAGTGACCACTGATGACATGGTGAATAAAGTCCACGATATTGTTTTGGATGTCCGTCGAATGAAGATACATGAGATAGCCGAGATTGTACACATTTCATCTGAACGAATTTTTCATATCTTACATAATATTTTAAGTATGAAAAAACTTTCCGCAAGATGGGAGCCGCGCTTGCTGACAGCCGACCAAAAACGAATTCGCGTAAGAACTTCCGAGCAATGCTTAGCCAAATTGAAACATAATCCTAATGAATTTTTTCGTCGATTCGTGACGGTGGACGAAACATGGATTCACCATTATACGCCAGAGACGAAAAATCTGTCAAAACAGTGGACTTCTGCTAGCGAACGGGCCCCGAAGAAAGCGAAAACCGTTAATTCGGCTGGAAAGGTAATGGCCACCGTCTTTTGGGACAGCCAAGGTATTATTTATATCGATTACTTGGAGAAAGGTCAAACAATAACTGGCGTTTATTATGCTGCTTTGTTGGAGAAATTTAACGCAGAAGTTGTGAAAAAACGGCCACATCTGTCAAAGAAGAAAATACTGTTTCATCACGACAACGCCCCTGCACACTCGTCGGCAGTCGCAACAGCCAAATTAGTAGAATTACGTTATGAAATACTGCCGCACCCACCCTATTCTCCAGATTTGGCACCGTGTGATTTCTTTTTATTCCCAAACATGAAGAAATGGCTCGGCGGGAAAAGATTTTCATCGAATGAGGAAGTCATCGCTGAAACTGAAGCCTATTTTTCAGGGTTTGACAAAAAGTATTTTTTCGAGGGGATACAAAAGCTGGAGCATCGTTGGACGAAATGTATCGAATTGGAAGGAGATTATGTAGAAAAATAAAATAAAAAAATTTGAAAAAGTTTTTTTTTTTTACTAAAAGTCACTGACTTATCAAACCGCCCTCGTACCTGTCAGTTCCTATGATAACCTCAGTATCATTTAATGGAATCCACTCTTTTCCAGACTATTTTTCGTGTAATAAACACGTGTACATTATTTAATTATAATATTACGTTCACGACTGTATGGTTTTCGGCATTTTCTTTGGATATTTTTAAATATTTGTCTTTTAGAAACCATCACGAATGACATTGACATTGTTGACAACCATCATAAAATCATTGCCAGTGTAAGAGATTAGTTCCAGCGAAATTCCGCAATATCGCGCATCCTCATATATTTTTGGTCAGGCTTTACACAACTCCACTCCCTTTCCAGTGGACAGGCAGTCTTATGCTATACGGGTTGAACGAGGCTAACCCCGGCCACACACAGTCTGAATTCCGATCCGGATTCAGACTGTGTGGCCGGTCAAAGGATCTTGTGTTTTAATCCAAGAAAATTAGATTGCAATATATGGAAAATTTGGCAAAATGAAAGGACAACTTTTATCTATCAGGATATGTAGGTTATAGAGCCAAGTTTAATTTTATCTACTCTCCCCCCCTCTCAGGGGTGAGCGTCACCCCCCGCGCCCTCGAATGTGTCCCGGAGCGCGGTATTTTCCACTTTAAAAGAAAACCGTGTACGATACATACAAAGTGTATAGGAACGAAATAATCCTGAATAAATTTACTATAAACCTTTTATACATACAAAAACGATATCACTTATAACATCGGCGCAATCTGTTACCAAATACTAACGTTTTTAATTATTGATCTTTTTTTTCTGCTAAAAGGTTATTTATCTCAAAAATTGCACACTTCTCGGCCAAAATATGTATGACAAAAGTAAAGAATGGACAATTTTCTTTCTAAAAATGTATAATTTATTTCTGTTTCTCTTTAATTTACCGTTGTAATGCTATTTTTAAAATTTTTGTCATTTGGGCATTATGCGAAATATAAATATTCGTACTAGTTAAACGGTGTTACTTGCAATACCATAGACTTCTTATATGTTTTTCTGTAATCTACAAGTATTGAACTATATTCTGTATTTTTTTTTTTTTTTAGCCTCACTATTTCAGGAAATAAGGGGTGTGTGGGGAAATCGTCAAGTTTTGCTCATTTTCGTAAATAACTTCAAAACCGTTTAATTTAGAATTATATAATACATATATTTGAGATGTTCATAATGTACCCTTTCATTTGATATGTCACACGATATACTATGCCATTTTTTTTTCTATTTTGCCCCCTAAACTGGCCCTCATGTCAAAATTTATTTATTTGCGTTACGTTATGTTACACGTCCATGTTTGGGTCAACAATTTACATACGTGTACAAAATTTCAACTCAATCGGTCCAGTAGTTTCGGAGCAAATTGGCTATGACCGACGGACGGACTGACACAGACACACGAGGGATCCTACTATAATCATAGCGAATTTTCTCCGAAACTACTGGACCGATTGAGTTGAAATTTAGTACACGTATGTAAATTGATGACCCAAATATGGAAATGTAACGTAACGTAAAGTAAATCAAGTAATTTGAAACATGGGGGCCAGATTTAAGGGGTAAATTAGAAAAAAAAATAGCAAAGTATATCGTGTGACATATCAAATGAAAGAGTATACATTATGAATATCTCAAATATATATATTTAATAATTCAAAATTAAACGGTTTTGAAGTTATTTACGAAAACGAGCAAAACTTGACGATTTCCCCACACACCCCTTATTTCCTTAAATAGTAAGTCTAAAAAAAATAAAAAAATACAGGATATAGTTCAATACTTGTAGATTACAGAAAAACATATAAGAAGTCTATGGTATTGCAAGTAACACCGTTTAACTAGTACGAATATTTATATTTCGCATAATGGCCAAATGACTTAGATTTTAAAAATAGCATTGCAACGGTAAATTAAAGAGTAACAGAAATAAATTATACATTTTTAGAAAGAAAATTGTCCATTCTTTACTTTTGTCATACATATTTTGGCCGAGAAGTGTGCAATTTTTGAGATAAATAACCTTTTAGCAGAAAAAAAAGATCAATAATTAAAAACGTTAGTATTTGGTAACAGATTGCGCTGATTGTATAAGTGCTATCGCTTTTGTATGTATGAAAGGTTTATAGGAAATTTATTCAGGATTATTTCGTTCCTATACACTTTGTATGTATCGTACACGGTTTTCTTCTAAAGTGGAAAATACCGCGCTCCGGGATACATTCGAGGGCGCGGGGGGGTGACGCTCACCCCTGAGAGGGGGGGAGAGTAGATAAAATTAAACTTGGCTCTATAACCTACATATCCTGATAGATAAAAGTTGTCCTTTCATTTTGCCAAATTTTTAGCTAATCTTACTGAATTATTTCTAGGATATCCGTCCGTATAATAAAATGAATTGTTTCTAGGATATCCGTCCGTATAATAAAATGAATATTTGATTGGTTTATTTTTATTTCACTATTCTTACCAACTCATATTTTGTTGGTCGGCTAATTATATTCATCCAAATATTATCTTCCTCACATTAGAAAATTAAATTATCAATTTGTTAAATACAGTTATTCATATGCATAACTATGGCCCAATAAATATTTTTTTAATTATTTACATACAAAATCCCTGCCCTTTGAGCGCCAAGCGGCAAAGCAATTCACCGTGCCACTGACGCCAAACCAAAAAAAAAAGTGCTCCAAAATCAACAGAGATTGAAAAACACAGATAGTGGTTTGAATTAGCATGTTTTTGACCATTGAAATTTTTGACGTCAATAGGCGTCGTTGGCGTCAGTGGCACGAATTCCCGATGACGTGATTTGCCGTCTTTGACGGTCAAAGGGTTAAAAGAAATACACAGCATCTCACTTTTTTTTCAGTTCCACTAAATACTCTGCAGGGCTAGCATATCTTGCCGCGACTACGCTTGTCGCGCGACTCAGCATCTGTCCTGCTCGCACGGTATTGAAAGGACAGTGACAGGTATTTGTCGCGCGACAGAGTCGCGTCTCACAGTTATGCTAGAGGTGCAGGAATGAATACATTAACGTTTAATTGTAATTGATTAATATTTACATTAGGCATGTTGTGGGGCCGTTAGTTTATTGCAACAGTCCAGTTAATTAGTCAAAAGAAGTTATCAGACCACGTGTTTTACTAATTATAACTATCATTTAGTACAACGTGCGACGTTTCGCACTATCACTACATAGTATAAAACAAAGTCGCTTCCTGCTGTCTGTCTGTCCCTATGTAGGTATGCTTAGATCTTTAAAACTATGCAACGGATTTTGATGCGGTTGTTTTTTAATAGATAGAGTGATTCAAGAGAAAGCTTTATAATTATGTATAATAAATGTAATACAGCATTACACCAGTGCGAAGCCGGGGCGGGTCGCTAGTTGGTAATATAATCACATGCAATAATAAATAATTTCTAAGAATTAAGGTACTCGTTTGTTAAAACCACATCAAAATCAGTCCAGCAGTTATCGAGTTCATCCCTGACATTGACAGACTTAACGCGACTTGGGTTTTGGTTTTGTAACAAAATATTACACAATCTTAATTTTGGTAAACGAATAGATGCTAGTGACTTCTTGCAATAAGCAACGGCTCTAAAATGCGATTATATTTTTTAATCCCTCTTATTAGGGTACAAAATCTCGCTCTCCTTAAACTAACAGTTAATGATTTATTACAATATCTAGAGCAAAAACAGTTCTGTTGCCCGTTATCACAAGATTATATCCAAGTCCTCCAAGTTTGTTTGCAAATATTTGTTTTGTATGGATTTGGATAGGGTCTATTATTATTATTAACTCCTAGAATTATTTTCGTTGAATGTTCCTTTTCGCCGAAAAATCATTTCGTAGGTAGCATTTTTCTTTGCAACGTTTGAGATTGTTATAAAACGAACCTAACCTAAGCTAATCAATAGGATGATATTTGCAAGAATTATGAAAAATCTACAACTACAGGCAGAGTTGGGAAAATTTCATTTTGATTGAGAATATGAATGAACGGCCAGACGTCATTCACATTCAAAAAATTTCAAATATGATTTATTCTAGAGCGCGTCATTCTGAATGGCGTGAAATTAAATAAATCAAGAATAATAGCCTTCTGAAGATAGTAAGGATGGCTTTTCGCACAAACCACTCGATCCTCAAAGAGAAGTCGACATTATATATTTGTGCCTATAATATTTGAAGAGTTTCTTCAAATCCTCGTGTATCGCGTAGTCAATATTTCACAAAAATGATATGGGACCATCCTAGAGGGTCCCCTTTTCAATTTCAAACATAAAAATAAGTTTCTATATCGGTTTATAAAAAAAGATGTTAAAATCGTACAGTCCAGTTGAGAACTTCCTCTTTTTGAAGAATCTTAAAAATATATTATAATCAAACAATTTCATTTATTCAAATAATCAATCAATCACAGATTGATTTTATTGAATGACGATTAAATTAGTTTCACTCAATTTCTTCTGCTTTGATTTATTGTAAAACTCGCCATTCAAAATAACCTATTCTTGAATGACGATCAGTTGATTCATTCTTCCGGTGCGTCATTTCAAATGATGATTCGTTATTGAATGCCCAACTCTGCTACAGAGGAATAAAAATTCTGCGAAATGAAACATTCAACGAAATAAGTTTCTAGGAATCAAATGGCTCCCATTTGGATACGGGTGATTCTTGAAAGGCTCAATTTACAGCGTCCAGAAGGTTAAAGTACCCGCACAATTGAAATAATTGACCATAGTATTTTTTATATATTACATTAGCACCTAATCTAACTGGAGCACGATTTATTTTTTGTTTAAGTTAAGTATAATTAACTCTAAAAAAATATTAAACACCTAAAACTTTATTCCCTTGGTGCGTCCATTCGCCATTTTTTGAACAAACTACCCCAAAAAGTACATGTTGTGAATTGAAATAAAGTATAGAATTGAGTTAAATTATTAGAATATAAGTTATTTATTTAGAAGAAAAAATATGGTTGCTGTGTGTATCGTAATTTAAAAAAAAATCTTTGTTAAAGGTTTGTCCAGAGCTAAGCTATGATTCCTCTGGTGCCTCATTCAACACGGCGCACATCCCTACTTAAACGTCATTTGAACAGTTGCAATGGCCGGGCTTGGCAAACGTCAGTAACGCTTCCAGATATGCCGGGAATGGTCGTGACTAGTTGCTGGAATTCTTAGCTATGAAGGCTAATATATGATTCACTTGGCATTGGTTCACTATGATTTTGATTCCCTTGAATTTTTATATAAAATTTTATATCTGCAATAGGTACATAGTGTTTAGTAAAAAGAAAACTACATGAACGCCTGCATGTGTTGACTTAATAGTTGTTCTTATAATAATTTTAGTTTCGGCAGAATCGACAAGAAACATACTTTTTTCTTATTCCTCTGGTTCTAATTTTGAACAAGGGAATCACAGTTTTCTTGCGTTTTCATGAAATGAAAATAAATTTCCCTTTAATTCGCGTTGCAGATGACTGAATCATTGATTTAGAATTTTATTCCATTTAGGTACGGCAGGTCTCAAATAATTTTGAGCTGAATTCAAGAGAAGATGCTTATTCCCAGCAATTTTTATACTACGACGGTGGTTCGATCATTAAGAAAATTGCCAATTAATGCGAATAAAACACTGTGAATTTTTATAACCTTACACTTTGTAAAACTTTTTATTTATTGAAGAAAAACTGATCTGAATATTATTCCCCTGTACTTTTTTTTATGATTCCTTTGGCGTTTTTCTTATTCCCATGTCAACTTTTCTTATTCCCCTGGCGGCGAAAACATAAAGTGGTATATTTTTGTATCGAATTGACCAAAAGTGGTGCCTATTTGATAAATCTGCGTAAAATTAAATACAATTTCATATTTTCTAGCAAATAGGTAAAAAAATATAAAAATAAAAATCGCCAAGGGAATCACATGAAGAATTCGATTCTCAAGAATGACCCCGTAGCAGACGTTGCTATGGCGTCTTGGAAGTGCGGTATTCGAATGGGGAGCGGATGAACAGTCATAGCCGGGCTTATTCCTACCTATAAAAAAAATCAAGCTTTTTGAAAACTTTCATCCATCCCCCATTAGTTATTTACATACAACTCAAGCACCTTAATTCATTGGCACAATTTAATCCCTGCCGTTTGGGGACCTTTCCCGCTTATTCTTAGGTTTCGGTTTTGGGCGGTGACGGTCACGCTTCCGGCTCGACGACGAGCAGGACGACGAGGGGCTGGAGTCGGGCGGGGAGCCCGCGTCATCAGGACCCAAACCGCTCTCCGGTGTGGACGGTTCCAACACTGAGTTGCGGAGGGCCCTCCGCTGTTCCTCTGTATGTTGAGGGCAGCGGGTTGACCTGGAAATGGATTATTGATAGAACAACACAGGAAAAATATTTGAAAGTATTGCGGCTAGCACTAAGCCGAGCCACTTGGCCTTTTTTGTATTACACTTTAAACGCCAATTTTTCATTTTGGGAAATACTTGTAGCTGTTTGAATTACAAAGTCAATTCATCTTCATTTTAGAGTTGGCGTCAGTGGAACAATAATCCGCCGTCGTGATATGACGTCTTCGGCGCTAAGGCTATAATAACCAGAGATCGGACAAATGTGCGTCATTATACACGGTGTCCCGTATTCAATGGACAACCTTCTGACGAACATTTTTTTAAGATAAATTAATAATATTAAATTAAAAGTTGAACTTATAAAAAGGTAAAATACATAATGGCCACGACCACTCTGTAAAGAGTGTAATGAAGAAGAAGACGTAAAACTTGTTAATAATTTTAAACACTCTATAAAGTTCTAAGATACCCTAGTTAGGATCCACTATTAAAGAATATAAAAAAAAACAGCTAAAAAGTCTCTTCATCTGTGGCCTAGTCGGGCATTACAGTAAAACAGGTGCCAGTCATTAAAAAAAAAAAATCCGATTATCTTAAACATCGGTCGGATCGGATCGGTTAGAAGGTTGTCCATTAAATACAGGACACCGTGTATAATGACGCACATAATTCCGATCTCTGATAATAACTAAGCAATATACACAATATTAGGTCGCCGGAAGGCGCTGGATGCAGGTCGCTTCCAACCGGTATATATGGAAGTCCAAAGGGGAGGCCTATGTTCAGCAGTGGACGTCCTATGGCTGAGATGATGATGATGATGATGAATACACACAAACTGGGTTCTCAAACACAACATTTTATTCCCACTCAACATATTGTTACCACATGCATGACACAAATTTTTGTTGAAGCTTTTGGAAGATTGATTTATTTAAGATGGAATTTTACCCTTATGTGATGTGACATAATAGTCTGTTTTTTGTTTTCTCTTATATTAACACAGAAAAAAATCCACATTTAGTAATTTCTTTGAAAGAGATAGACAGTCCAAAGAATGCACTAGGCTGTCTATAAGCAACAATCACGAAATATCGCACTTATTAGTGTTTTAGAAGGTTCCATATTGGGTTGCATAAATTTTTAAGCCATAATGTCGGTGTGCATAACCACTTTTGTCATAAAAATCTTTCCGCATAAGTGTGTTAGGCATTAATTGATCCGCATACATTTTATGACCATAATGTCTGTACGCATAAGTAAGGAATGCCATATACTTTTGGAGCATATGAACCTAAATCATAATCTTTTAACGCCATAATGTTTTTATGCATATCATATTTTGGCGCATAATACTGAACAACATACATACCAATCTCCATACTAGATATATTTTGTTAATTTGAAATTAGTGTAATAAGTACCTACTAATTATAACATTTTACATGTGAGTAGTGTTATCACTTCTATTTTACGATGCGTATGTATATGTCATTTATAAATAAAGCATGTTAATTATTTTTTTTTCCCTGATCAACCTACATATCATGCGCTTTTTTAACCTAACCTAACCTAACCTACTTTTCTGGCCGATGTTCGTATTCATAGGTTCACAGTTCTAACCTAACCTAACCTACAACTAACCTAACCTAACCTACTTTTCTGGCCGATGTTCGTATTTATAGGTTCACAATTCTAACCTAACCTAACCTACAACTAAGAGGTCAGTGTGGAGAAGGATTTCTTAATGCGGGGGGCTTCGCCCCCCGAGCCCCCCTTGTGGGGGGCTTCGCCCCCCCATCCCCCCTTTGTTTTTCTGCTTATGTAAGTTTTGTATCATTATTTCAAATGTTATATTTTTGGTACATATGATATAACTTTATACTATATAATGTCTATTGCCATTAATAATTATGAAAGCCATAATTTATGCGTTGCTCTTCTTCGTACTATCAATTATTATGACATTCAATAATATGATTTGAAATTTTGTGCCATACTAAATTATGCTTATGAACAGCCTGCCGAACAACAATTATGACGTAAAAATTTTATGCAAATAACAATTTTTGACAAATAACATGTATGAGGAAAGCCATTATGCGAAATGAGTTATGACAATCAAATTTATGACAAGAATTTTTATTCCACTAGAGGTGATCCCGTTTTAGAAACAAGATATGTTGAGCAAAGATGACGATAATATTTGCCTTTGATAAGGAGTGATGTTCTCAGTTCGAATTCTCAGTCTTTATAAATCTCTTGTTTTGCTTATTGGTCTTTGGTTGCTGCCTGACAATGTAAAGAAAGTGATCAATTGCATGGCTATGAGACTGTGAGCTCATTAGGGTTGTCACAAAGTTGTTGAAATTGCTCCTCAGTCGCTGTCCAGAATCTCAAACTGCAAGGCACCTGCATACATGAATATTATAACTTTTGTAAATGACTTACCTAGTGCATAATTTTTTGGTATGTTCAGACACCACACCACATATCTGTAGCAGCAAAGTTTTCTTTGCATTTGCAGTCATGGTGTCATATGTGACACCATCATTTGAGTCAGAGTTCTGTGTCCCGTTATTCCTATTGTTTCCACTGTAATATTATGTTAGATATGTTAATAATAATGTTGTTTTTTGAAGTTAAAAAGCTGTTAATAGAGAAGGCTGACTGTGAGGTTCATCAGGTTCCCGATCAAGGATCAGATTACATGGAGTTTAGTTTGGTCTCATGTCATTCATCATAGAAAAAAAAGAAACAAAGGAGAATATTTAAACAACACATAATTTATTAGTACGTATGTTATCATTATCAACTTTTATATAAAAAAAAAACATAAAGAATGGACCTTTAGCATGTACAAAGATAGTGCATTGACTATCAATCATATATTATTGGGAAAGCTTATTTTATATTTACATATCAACTTTTTTTTTATAGAGCAAGGATGCTAAAACAATCTTTTCTGTCAAAATACGGTGGAAAAACATTATGCCCTGATATAGTGGTGAAGACATCTGTTTATTTTTGTGAGCAGTCTGTACAAGGATAAACTTCAAATATTGAATGTCTATCTGTATGCATTACATATGCATGCGTCAGAAGCATTCCTTAAGTTTTTTTACCTACATATTATAATAATATGGAGTAACAGGATATTGGAGACTTGAATACAGACCCCAAGTCTGCGTACCATGAAACTTACTTATGAAGTTTGCTTGGCTTCCTATTGTTGTTGTTCTTGATTCTACGTTTGCGGCGCTCATTCTGCAGAGACCCTCCAGCCCAGTCGGCGTCATCTTCGTCGTCACTAAGGAGTCCAGCGTATGAGGTCGGCTCCCGGCTGTTTGAGGCTATACGGCGAGATGCGATACGAGAGCTGTTGCGACCCATGCCTAAAAAAATTGTGACTATGACATGTAAAACAAATCACTCATTCTGTTAGTACAGTAAATACTGCTGTTTGATGGTGGTATGTGATGATGCGCAGTCCATTTTTTGAGTGGAAGATTTGTGTTCACAACAATGGACTTCATGGTTGAATTTTAGTAACATTACATCGTACACACGGGAAAATAATGCGGAATCCAGTGTTATTTAAATTTTATGAATTGTATTTTAATAACGTCTTACCCATGCACTTTTCCAGATGCGGAGCGAACCTGGTCGCCGATACAGGCCTCTCGCAGTTAGGGCACGAACAGTTACTATCAGGGGTTTTTTTTAACACGGAAAAACCAAACACATCGCATTCTGGCGAGTTTATAATTTTGTAGGGCTCTTCGTCTTCCTTCTCTCCTTCTAATAAATCAGTCAACCCCGTTTTCAAGCCGTGGTGGAACTCGAAAATAAATCCTATCGCGACATCGTCAAGTACACTATCGTAAACAAAATTCGCAGCATCCTCTGCGTTACTCTCACTTTGCATTATTTCAAAGAATTTTTTATTTAAATCGTTCATACTAAGCTCACTTACTATCGTATTCATTGTGATTTTTATATTTACTTTACTTTTACTTTTTATATAAATAAAACAATACTATCTTCATATTTCACATCCGCCATGAATGAATGAAATGAACGAAACTAAACGTAAACGAATGAATTAGAATTAGGGATGTCTCGATTGAATGTTAAAGTTAACTTCCCAAACGTGGAATACGAAGTCTTAAATTTGAAATCTGGAATTCAATAGTAATAGTCAATCAGAATCAAAGTTTTATCACTTTTATTCATGTAGATTTATCGTAAAATAATTGATGTCTGCTACGAAACACCGTTACTTTGTTTGTTGTTATATGGCAACATGCATGTAATGTCAAACATGATCCCGCCAAATATTCATAACTTTTAAAAAGTTTTATACATTTCATCGGCCATCTTTGTTCATGTTCATTTCATCTCATGTTTTATTTTTTATTTGTTGATAAGTCTTATTTATGTTTAACCTTGACGCTGGCAGAATTGTCCCAATGGACAGTAGCCATTTATTTATAAAATTGAACACGGAAGTCATGCATTGGTTATACACCAAAAAAACTGATACTGGCACAAGCTTGGAGCCGCCATAAACGGATTAATAATAAAAGTTCTCCAGTCAATATGAATTACGTAAAAATGGTTCATGCTTCAAATACAAAATTCAATATCCAATATATTATTGTCTACCAAATAAATTTGTAAAATAGAGCATAATACTTATTCATCAATTCGGTCACATCGGTACTACAAGTTGGATGTTGTAGGTAAAGTTCCACTGTTTTATTACAACACATCGCTTCATTTATTCGAGTAAATATTATTATGTAACTTGTTTTCTCGATAAGAATGAACGCGGCGATAAAAGAACAACTAATTAATGGCGTTTTTATCTGGTTTACTGATCGTGTTACCCAGTTGAGACAGAGGCGTGTAGGGGCTTGTTTCCAAAATGATTTCCAGACTAAAAATGGTAAGATTTATAACAAATTATATATGTGACTGTTTGATATTAGTATGTATGAGCGGAAACACGCGAGAAAGAGAAAAGTTCGAGTCTCACCGAGCCATTCAGAACCCGCGTCGGCCGCGGGCGCGCAAGCGCTGCCGACCCGCGCAAGTCAACCGAATGACGCGATACTTCAAAATACTCGATACGCCTAAAGACGAGCCAGCGGGACCGAGTAGGTAAGTATTGTACGTGCTTATGGAAATACGTACTTTCAACGTTTCGATACCCGATACTTCAAGACTCGCAAGTCCCAATGCAGTGCCGGCATGAACATTTACTCGGTACACACTTTATTCACAACTGGAAATATTATTCTGTTACTTTTGTTTTCTCGATAAGAATGAACGCGGCGATAACAGAACAAATAATGAATGTATAATTATCTGGTTTGCTGATCGTGTTACTCAGTTGAGGCAGAGGCGTGTTGGGACTTGGTTGCTTTTCCAAAATTCTTTCCAGATTAAAAATGGTAAGATTTATTACAAATTGTCATTAATAATGTTAGCTTATCATACCTTTTAGTTTTGAATAATTAGGTTTACACAAAGTAAGTATTTGGTTTTACATATAAATAATAATTAAATTTACAAATTCGTGGTTAAAAAAGGTAAACGTTTTCATTCACCTTGGCATGGCGTCGCTGCACCTAAATCAAGTTCATGAATTTCACAAAGAGTACAACAGTACCCGCATTTTGCTGCTTATCTGTTTGGAAAGTAGATAAACAAGAAACGGGTGATATAAGACTTGTTCAATGTCAAAGACGGTTCGAGTCAGTATTGTTTATGTACTGGCTAGCATAATGAAGTCTGCATGACTTGACTTTTATTAATTACTTAATTAGTTATAATATAAATAATAATAATACCTTACAATCCAACATACATATAAAGATAAAACAGAACTAAAACCTAAAAACTAAAATAAATTAAATTAAACTAAAATAAATCTACAAAACTGTGCTAACGCGGCATGGTCTCGAAGACGCTGGCACCATTTCCTCGCTGAATCGCAATGCTGATGGGTTGTGCGAGGAAGCTGCCAGCTCTTCGGTCACCAGTAGACTCAATGAGCCTTATAATTAGTTACGACTAATACTCTTGTCGCGAGATACTACATTATCACCCGTCTTCCCGCAATGTACCCCGTCTAGCACAACCATGCAACGTGACTCTTGTCGTGCGACATAGCGGCTTAGCGGCTCAGCACCTCTAGCACAACTGTGACACGCGACTCTTTCTCGCGCGAGATATACTGCCTATCTCTTTCTGTACAGTCCAGTGAGAGGGTGACGGGTAATGCTACCATAGTTGTGCTAGTCGGGCTGGACGAATTCGTCCATAATCCTATTTCCTCGCCTAAGTAGCCTTCTTACCTTGTCCCCATTGTCATATGGCTCACTGTTCTGATTCGTCAACTTTCTAACTTGTTCGGTGTCCAGGGTTGTCCACATTCGTATAAGGTCTGCAGTGCTAAGTCGTTCCATTTCTAAAACAGGGCTGCCTTGTTTACATTCCTATTTCGACCACAATACCGACTCGTCCACATTTTTTTTTCCTTTTTTGATACGAATAACATGACTCCGTAACGGGTTGTTTGATAAATGAGGGCGAGTTGGGACTGTGGACCAAATAGCACTGTGGCCGATAAAGGAATGTAAGTAGACGAATTAGCACTGTGTTGTGGACTATGTATAGACAAAATGGGATATTTGCCAATAGAAGAATGTGGACGAGTTAGGAAAGGTGACTAAATAGGACTGAAGTCATCCTGAGCCAGAGCCTATTAAAGGCGAAAGTTTGTGAGTGTGTTTATGTATATGTTTGTTAGTTCTTTACGCTCAAACGGCTGGACCAATTTTGATAAATATTGGTATGAAGGTAGTTGACACCCTGAATTAATACGTAGACTACTTTTTATCCCGAAAAATGTAGTGTTCCCGTGGGATGAGCGGGTATTAGAACTCAAGTGTCACGTGCATGATGTCCACAGTTGTCATTCGCACTTTTACCTTCATTCATAATCATACGTAATAATTAATAATCATTTAGGTACCACCAATGTATAGAAACTGTACCTCAGGGGGCTATGTTATCACAGCTTATCATTCATGATATATTATTACATAACATAAGATAGCACAAACGGCCTAATGTAAATAAAGGAAAAACACAGCTATGAAAGCACAGTTATTTCGATTAAGTTTTTTTTATTTTCACTATTTTCAGAGACTTGACACCAGTTAAGTATTTAATAAAACATGATGTATTTATTCCCTATGTCGTTTGCACTACGAAACATCAAGAACAACAATCAAAGTGAAAAAAAACATACCTACTTAACTTTACCGGTAGTACATATCATATTCTATTTTGTTCCCCTCTTCCTAAAATAGTTCTTTTTATTATCGCAGGTTATAAACATAGTTTTTCCCAAATTCCTAATAGGAACTTGGTGAAATAAAACAGAGTAAACAATTGTAAGCCTAATTAATACCTACCCATAAGGGCCCGTAATTTCGCACACGTTAAAAAAATATATTTTCCGTTCGTTTCGGTTAGGCGTGTTGAGAGGACAAATAAATGTAATAAATGTTTACCATCCGATGGCGATGTACGGCTGTATGTAAATCCCTCCGTAGAAAACCGATTTTCCATACAATTTTAGACTTATAATGGTAAAGATTATTCTGTCAGGTGGTGTTCAACGCTCGCGGTGTCATGCCGCCCGTCTTCACCCCCCTCAACGACGACCTCACTGTCAACTTCGGCGTCATACCTGCGTACGCGCAGTTCCTGTCGAAGGCGGGCATCAAGTCCGTCCTAGGTGTGTTGCACTAAATAAATACCTTCTTAAATTATTGTATTAAGCGGTTTAAACTCACGTGAAACTGTAAAGAACGGTCCGACATGTTTCGAACTCGTATGGAGTTCTTGATCAGGGACTGCTTCCTGTACACCGGTGCGGTAAGTTTGTCACCTTCTTACTATAGACGGTTCTCTCCTTTGATCTCCGCAATAGCCGCTCTGTGTTTTATTGGTTGTTTGTGTAAAATGCAACGCAGTTGATATAGCGTCGACCTCACCTGAGTAATATTCCTATCAAATTATAGTAAAATTGAAAGTCACCAACATCTGACAATTTTAAAATCTGGATTTTGGTCGTGTGAGGATAAATTATGCCATCTCTTCTGATTTAAACCTATTATATAACGAAACACATTATAATAGAAACCACATTATTGTATTGCCTATTAATTATGAGTTTAGGTCTGACATAATAAATCAATGATAATTAACTGTTGATAGCAAACATTCTTTAATTCAGTCTTAGACTTTAAACAAATCCTCGTGATTGCGACCTATTATTCCATTTCAACGACCTCTATTATAGAATGCTTAAATTTTTTCTCACCTGACATATTCTCCATTCCTAGTTGGCGGTACAACAGGCGAGCACATGTCCCTCAGTGTTGCCGACAGAAAGAAGGTGGTTGACTCATGGGTGGCGGCTGCTAAGACTACCGGTCTTCATATCCAGGTCCAAGTCGGAGGCGCGCCCTTGGCGGACGTTCAGGACTTGGTAAGGCCTTTGATTTACTTATTCAATAACGGTTTCTCGATTCCTAGTTGTTGGTTAGACAGGGGAGCACGTGTCCCTCAGTGTTGCCGACAGAAAGAAGGTGGTTGACTCGTGGGTGGCGACTGCTAAGACTACCGGGCTGCACATCCAGGTCCAAGTCGGAGGCGCGCCCTTGGCAGACGTTCAGGACTTGGTAAGGCCTTTGATTTACTTTTCACTAAGGAGTTCTCGATTCCTAGTTGGTGGTGGGTTGGAGACAGGCGAGAACGTGTTCCTCAGTGTTGCCGACAGAAAGAAGGTGGGAAGGTGGTACTCTCCAGACAAAAGATATGGAGGCCCCTGCCCTGATCTTAAAACAGTATTTTTAGAATTTCCTATGTTTTGTATGTACGTAATAATCATGCCAAAAGATTAATTTCATCCAGTTATCAACTAATGAGCGGTCATATTAAGATATTTCTGCACGTATCTAATAATAGCCTTTATCTCAGAAATTTCTGTATGCGTGATAATGTGTGTGTCGTGTTATGTATTTAATTTTATTTTATTTCAAGTTTGCCAAAATCACTTTGAATTTACTTATACTTCCAAATATTTGGAGACAGGAGGTATTGCAAATGAGAATATAAAATTTTCACGGACAATATTTTGAGAGACGTAAGATAGGATCCTCGTGATACGTGGTGCTGTCTACGGACTATTTCTCTTCGTTAAAATACCGAGAAAAGTGTAGTCATATAGGGTGACAACTTCATGCTTGAGCTTCGATGGACCAATTGGCAAATGTATCCTCCGTGTCAAGGAGACGTAGGTTCTAATCCCGCCCGATGTCAACACCCAAATGTATTTAAACTAGATTTAAGAAAAACATGTTCCAGAGACCGACTATGCAATCCGTTCTAAACATAAGCTAATTTTGTAATCCCAGGCCAAATACTGCCAGTCAGTCGGCGCGGATTCCCTGCTCACTCTCCCGGAGTTATACTTCAAGCCCAAGACTGCTGATGAGCTGGTGTCGTACGTGGAGCTGGTGGCCCAAGCGGCGCCGGAACTGCCTGTTCTGTACTACCACATTCCGTCCATGAGCAAAGTTGAAGGTGAGAAAAAAGAAGACATTCGTAAGGTCAAATCAACAAATCACTTTTCTCAAACATGCAATGAAATTTCGTCATAATGTGTGTTATTTTTTTTTTTTTGTTTTTTTTTTTTTTTTTTTAATAATTACATGCAAATTTACAGTTCACATGACCAAAACATTTGCACGGTAAACACATGGAACACAGAAACACAATTAAACATAAAAGCAAAAAACAGTAAGACTAACACATAGAACAACAAACATTAAAAATAAAAGATATAGATATAGATATAGCAGGCTCCAAAGTATTTTTTTTTAAATATGGTGTCTATGAGTCATGAATGTATTTTTTTAAATTTCATTACATACCTATGTTTGAGAAACGCACTATACAAGCCTTAGCCGTGAAAAGGGCTTGCCGGTTCGTATAACTATCCGGTCTCCCTACGGTCGGCCGTCTATACCTACTCACCCGGAAAGCCCTTCTTTCCCTTCGACTACAGTAATGGACTATTAAAACTAGATACTTAGTTTTAAAGTATTGCGTTTCTGATATCGTCAGAAGACCTCCTAACGATGAAATCGTTCCGACTGTCATTACACTCGTAGCTTTTTGTCGCGCTAAGACCATTGCAGCCATTCTGCACGGCGGCCAGATCAATGGGGAATTCTCCCCCAGTATTCCAATCAATTTCAACTAGGTTCATAGATCATAATTATCTTCTGGAGGACATTGTAACTATCCTAAATTTAATAAGTACCTATTTTATTTTTCAGTGAACATGCCATCATTCGTAGCGAAAGCAACAGCTCGCATCCCCAATTTCAAGGGCATTAAGTTTACCTCAAACGACCTAAGCGAGGGCGCTCAAGTCCTGAGGGCCCTGAAGGACGGCCAGGAGATGTTCCTAGGAGCTGATACCGTAAGTTGACTTTATTCTGTAACTCTTCCTATCAGACCTATTTTCTTTCACATGCCGTATTAAAGAGCCTCATGGGATTCCTTTGATATCTCATACACTAAGCGATAAAGGTAATCAGGTAATCAATGGTCAAAGAAAAATTTAAATGCGTAACCTGGTGGAAGAGACCGGGAATCGGATCCGGTACCTCTGGATACCCGATCCAGCGTGTTAACCTTTCCACCACTGTAACGAACAGATAACCTTTCGAATTTTTCCTTTTGCTTTGTGCGTCGACTTTGCATTGTTTATTTGAAAGGCTTTACACCTTAGCGACCTCTAAGGTGAATACGTTAAAGGCTCAAGCGAGAGAGGGCGCTGTTATTTATAAATATAATGTCTCATTTATTAATGTAGTTACCTACTATGTTCTTGCAAATAAAACATTCATTCATTCATTCATTCATTCATTCAATGTGGGTACACACGACAATTTTTATATTAAAACATTGCTACAAACATCAAAGCCAGTAACCTTCCACTTTTGATCTTTGCATCAATGATTTAATATAGAAATTGTGGTGTGTACTCACATAAAAAATGAGACATTACATGTTTCATACATTTATAGCATCTTTGTATGAATTCCAGCTAGTGGCCCCAGCAGCGCTTCTCGGCATCAAGTCCAGCATAGGAACTACCTTCAACCTATTCCCGCATCTAGCTCAAGACATCTTAGCCGCAGTAGAAGCCAATGATGTAGCCAAGGCTCGTGCTCTACAAGAGACCCTTAGCCTGGCTGTTGAGGCCCATACAGTTGAAGGTAAGTACATAATAATAAAAATTGTCCAGTCCAGAACATATTCAGGCCCAAGTCAATGGTAGGTATGACGATTTTTAGGGTTCCGTACCCAAAGGGTAAAAACGGGACCCTATTACTGAGACTTCGCTGTCCGTCCGTCCGTCCGTCCGTCTGTCACCAGGCTGTATCTCAACAACGGTGATAGCTAGACAGTTGAAATTTTCACAGATGATGTATTTCTATTGCCGCTATAACAACAAATACTAAAAATAAAATAAAATAAATATTTAAGGGGGGCTCCCATACAACAAACTTGTTATAGATTATATATATGTATAGGTACGGAACCCTTCATGCGCGAGTCGGGCTCGCACTTGCCCAATTTTATTTTTTTTAATGGCGGAGATATGGGATTTAAAAAAATCTTATAAAAACAAAGTCGCGTGGTGTAGTTCACAGAGCCACAAAAATTGTATGAAAGAAAAGAAAGAAAGAACAAGTTACACAAACTTGGCATAATGTACCTACTAAAACAAACAAGAAGGTATTTAAAGTAACGGTTGGGGCGTCAGCATAATGAAATGATGATCGTGTCGTCGAGCGACACGTCTGCACTGTTTTACAGCCCAAACCAGAATTACATACATATTTGATCGTATATGCGCACCTACAACAACCACGTATGTTGCGACCCACAATTTGCATGTTATGAGGATGTTCTTGTGATAGCGTTTATAAGTATATAAGTACTTAATGACTACCTACATAGTATTATTCCGATGTCGAAGCAACATTATTAACAAGATTGACATTGCAGTGGAGAATCTGTGGGCGATGAGTTGGTGAGCCCTCCTCTTTCACTTTGGGTCCGCTTTGCGCGATTTTCATCTTAAGCAGCTTTCGAATACTTTTACAACCTTTCGCAAAGTACGTTCTCCAATTCAAAAGTAGGAAATTGTCATAAGTATAGCCTAAAAATTGTCGGTCCAGCCCAGAGATAGTGGCGCTACAAACAGCTTTCATATGGCAATAATGTGCATACGTCATATATTTGCATTATTAAATGTCATTAACCAAGTTCAAAATATTGTTTACCGGGATGCTGCTGAATCCTTTGTTCTTCTTGCGAAATAAATACATCCCTATTGAAAACAACTTGACTTTCATCACTGTGGATAGTTTTAACTTTACCTACTATACAAAAAAATACTTGAATATGCGGAATATTTAGTCTTGTTTCCTCTTTGTTTACATCAGTTACATTCACCGACTTACAACATCAAAAGTTACCAAAAATGTGTCGTTGTCATGCAGTTAGATAACTTAGTACCCATTGAGGTATTTTATTACGTCAATGTTAGTACCACTAAAAATCCGCAATATGGCGATGGCGTGAGTTGTAAAACCCCTTGTTGAGCTATCTATACTTATTTGAGCTATCTATACCTACTTATTTATTTATCTATATAAGTATGTATATCGTCGCCTAGTACCCATAACACAAGCCTTCTTGAGCTTAATTTGGGACTAGGTTGATTTGTGTGGAGTTGTCTGATATTTATTTATTTATTTATACTTATTATATTTTTAGGTGAATGGGTGCCAATCATGAAAGCCGGTATGGAGATCGCCACCGGCATAAAAGTTGGTCCGCCGTCACTGCCGCAGAGGAAGCTGTCTGAGGAGGCCAAGAAGAGGATCGAGGGCAAACTCAGGACCCTCAAACTAGTCAAGTAGAATTAAGTCTCAACAATCTGATAAAAAATAAATGATTTATTTTTGTGTTAACTTTGTTTTCATCAATTGTTATGATAGTTCTAAAACTTCTAAACCATACCTAACGCATCATTCTGTCATTTATTATTTTATGAAAAATAGCTCTGAGTTGACCTTATTTGTCCACAAAAAAAAAGTACTTTAGAATTATCAAAACCACGTCCATGTACATCACGCTCCGCCTATTGGCCAAGAGCAAAACTGTGCCAGGAACAGATCCTACTTACGGCCTAGGGTGACGAATATATCATCATCATATTAGCAACAGGTTTCCCAAGGATTTTTCCCGGTCCAGCGCGTTAACCATTTCTAGCTAGGGGAGCTAGGGTAGCGAAATGGTTAACGCGCTGGACCGGCAATCCAGAGGTACAGTACTTTTATCTCACGAGCGCGGGTGAGCCATGTTTGTGTGAGTAGATGTACATGCACATTGGCTCTGTGTGGGTGAGCCGGCACTGAGCGCTCCCGAGCTCACCCACACAGAGCCAATGTGCATGTACATTACTCACACAAACATGGCCCACCCGCGCTCGTGAGATAAAAGTACTGTACCGGGATCGATTCCCGGTCTCTACCACCAGGTAGCTCCTTTTTTAAATTTTTCTTTAAGCTTTGATCTTTGTATTAAAGGATCAATAGTAATAACATCAGTAAATATTTCTAAAACAGCATTTTAAAAGGAATTACGCCTCTTCAGAATCGAAATTGTCGCAAACTACCTATAATGAATGCAATATATCGGGTCAGGCTTATCCATTGTGAAGTGGATACGCAGAGGACACGATACGCAGTTGCGACGGAGGCGTGAAGTGGCGCGGTCGCCTTAGCAAAACTATTTCAAGAATCAGAATGGTAAGATTTGTTATTGTCATTGATTACAGAATATGTTATTGTATATTATAGTAATAATAAGAATATTTATTGCAACCAAGATATTCTTTAACCGACGTAAAAAGACCGAATAGGTTCTAAGTTCCATATAAGTTCGTTATAGTTCTATGCCTGATAAACAAATATTAATTAGATAAAGGTACAACATACCGATAATTACTTACTTTTATTAAAGATAAAAATCTGACCAAGCGCTCTGACTTCCATGCAAGGGTGAACATTTAACATTCTATTCTTATTTGCTCAATTGAATGTAACAGATCAATTTGTCCTTGAACTTCATTTAATACGTACGATCGCAATTTTCTCAGCTATTTTACCTACTTTGCGGAAGTAACTTTTTAGCAGGTTAGGACTTCTGAACTTTTGATTTTAACAAAAGTTGGTAAACCTAGTCAACCGGTCGTATGAGGCTCTAGAAAGCCATGTACCTACCTTAATGTAACAGGCAAGCCATTGGGAATCGGTGTTTACACTTTATACATCAAATACCCAATAACTAACAGTAGCAAACAGTATAAATTGTGGCAATGTTCAAGAATGCTTGTATTGGGTTTCAAGGGTTTTCTTTCCACGACGAAACTCGTTTCTCGTCTCGACGAGGTAAGATGCGAATAGGCGTGTAGACCATTTTTTAAGATGTCAATCGAGTTACCTACTTATATTATTAGAGAGTTCCTATTCCTGTGACCACCATCCCGCTACCTAGCTTGGGCTCTTATTAGAATCATCTCGGCGAGTAGTTGATATAAGAACTTGTCACATTTAAAAAAAATAGAAAACATATAATTCTTTATATTCTTCAAGGTGGTGTTCAACGCTCAGGGGCTCATGATGCCCGTCTTCACGCCCCTGAACGATGACCTCAGCCTCAATTCAGGCGCCATACCTGCGTACGCGCAGTACGTGCAGCAGACGGGCTTAAAGTCCGTGCTAGGTATGTATTTAGCATTAGTGCGGCTATAGATCCTGCCACCGGCTGGACTACTTTACTGAGCAGGCTAATCTTACTGCACAAAACACGGAATTTGAACCTACATCGTCTCAATCATGAATATGTTTGACGCTACACTGGTGGAATTTAAGCAAACATAGCTAGAAACCACCTCGACAGACGAGATATTGGATTAAAAAAAAAACCGCTATCAAATCGGTTCACCCAATGCCACAAACAGACTCACATCAGATACACATGTTAAACTTATAACACCCCTCATTTTTCGTTAGGGGTTAAAAAAATACGTGCCATTGGACAAACTATCATGATCATGATATTTATAGCTTTAGAATCGGGGTGGGGTTACCGACCACTATCCGTTCATTGTACTGAGAATGACTGGCATTTTTGAGGTAGGTATTTATTAATAAAATGCCCGATGGAAAATGGTACCGACTAAGTTTTTAGCCAATCTTCATTACAGATATTTAAAATTCTTCTAGGAAGAAATTTAAAATTCTTCTTCCTAGAAGAATTTAAAATTTCTGTAATGAAGATTGGCTAAATCATATTTCATTATGTCCGAACTGACCTAAGACCAGGGATCGGATACCGTTATTGGCTCCATACAAAATACCGTTATTCAATTTCGGTTTTTCGCTTATTACTTATTGCACATTTTATATATTATAGTGGGCTAATTCCAAAGATCTATATCTATATCGAAATTCTATTTAATAACATTCTAAAAAAAATGCGAATTTAGAAAGATATTAAAATTTTAATGAAATAACCGGTATCGTTCGCTGCCTAAGACTACTTCTGCGCCGTTCTAGTTGGTGGTACGACAGGCGAGCACATGTCTCTCAGTGTTGCCGACAGAAAGAAGAATATCGACGCATGGGTGGCGGCGACAAAGGCAACTGGTATCCACATCCAAGTCCAAGTTGGTGGCGCGCCTTTGGCGGACGTTCAGGACTTGGTAAGCGTCCCTAGACTCCATATAACGTACCTACACCTTAACTGTCTAGCTATCACCACATGCTATCACGGTTCATGAACCGTCTCATGAGACAGCCAGGTGACAGACAGGCGGGCAGTGGAGTCTTAGTAATAGGGACCCGTTTTTTACCCTTTGGGCACGGAGCCTTAAAAATAACTACATTTGTGTGAAATTAAGTGATAACGACTTGAGTTAAATGATTTTCCAACGGCGAGGGGCGGAACGACACTAGATGAGAATTGCCATGTGTATGGCAAAAGCGCACCTTCGGTGGGAATGGTATGGGTGGCCAGAATGTGCCAGAAGAGAAAAGAAAATAGTTATAGGCATTTTCTGGTGGAAGCACGACGTGTGCTATTTCAATTATTTCCCTCACCGGTGTAAAACACCTTAACTCTTCGTTAGGGACGATATAAATGAGGAAAGCGACACCATTGCCGCCCGCGCCAGTTTCAGTTGATGGACTGGTTCTTGTATTCTTGATCTAGTTAAGTATAAGGTCCAGGGATTGAGTTGAAACACTCACACAGTATTCATTCAATGCTACTGTTAGCTAGTTGCTTTAACATTAATATTAGATCATTCAGCTATAAATAAAGCAATCCCAGTTTCCAAAAAACAAATACAAGCTAGATTGTTACTATATCATTCGTATCGAGAGATTATATCAAGTAATCTATGAATGAATGGGTATCACGTATAGATACTTGTAGCATGAAAGATAAGAAACAAGTTCAATCCTATAATTGTTTAATTAAAAATAATAACTATATTTTGTATGTAATAGTTATTTGTGCAACAAGAGAGCAAAGTTGTTTTTTGTTACGAGTGCTGATTTTGAGTCACGAGCAAGCGAAGGATTCTACGTTTGAATCACGAGCGTAGCGAGTGATTCTATGTTAGAATCCTGAGTGTAGCGAGGGACTCAACAGCACGAGATGCAAAAAACTTTGCTCTCGTGTAGCACACCACACACAACTTTTCACCTCATCAGCGAGAACATATTCGACATTCTGTGCTTTTTCTTCCAACGTATGTTTATAGTCTTCGTTGCTAATATTATTAATCAGAAATAGATAAGTGCTGCTTAAAAAGGAATAACAATATAATTTAATTGAAATTATAATCAACCAACCAACACGGTTATTGTCATTATTTTATCAAATTGGAAGATTTAGCAGATACATGACGTGTTTATTTATAAATACATATTATATTACGAGATTTTGTTTATAAATTGATTAATATTTTTACTCCTAAAACACCAAACAAAATAAATGCAAAAGAAAATAACAAATTACAATATGAACTCGATATTTTTTAAGGTACGTTTCGAACATGCATCTATGATAAATGGTGAAATTATAAATTATTATTATTATATTTACAATAAGTTGAAAAATCTTATTTTATTCGAGCAATGGTCTATTGTTTTATATAAAAGGCACAATAGTTTTAATATTCGGTCGTTAAATAAAAATATAATAAAGAAAAAAAAATACGTTGCAATTAAAACTTTTTCGGGTGTTTTTAATGAATTTTTTGGTATAACGCGTATCCGAACTGTTCTCAATCGAGGTCGGATTCGAAAATCGAATTTCAAATTGATAAGTTTCTATCCCTCTCTTTTATTTACATATGAAAGAAACAGAGTGCATCGAGATTCAAATGATTAGGATTTTATAATTAACCTTTGGCTGAATAATGGCAATTCGTGGTCAGCTATTGAAAAAATTAAAAAGCTACTTTCTACTCACGCTCGAAACAAAATCGCATTTTGTTCACTGTTATCTGACAGCAAAATCGCCATGTTTGAGCTGGTGAGGTGAAAACGAAATTGACGATTTTGTTTTAAGAAGAAACGTCATATTTTTATATTGAAGAGAACTCCTCCTAAAAAATAGGTTCGAATCCCATTTGCAATGCAGTCGAACGAAGACAATTTTGTCTTCATAACTATCATTTAGATCATTATTTCAAAACACGATTTGTGTCTTAGTACAATCTTAATACGACCAGAATGTCTGTGAATCGCGAGAAATGGCGTTATATCATACAGCGAACAATATCTGCCTCTAATAGTACTAGCAGTTTATTACGACCACTCTGTAAAGAGTGAAACGACTATTTAAGAAGAAGAGACAATCTATTACAATCCGCGAGCTATTAACACGGTTTTCAGGTTCACCTCTTCTCTTATACGATCGCGATTTGAACTTCTTTGATTTCATCCGAAGCTGAAGGCAAATTCTATTCTAATAGCTTTGAGATTGCATCATTATAATACTTTCGATTTAGGAGAGACCACCTCATATTGCTTCAAAATAGCTCGTCTCATTTTCATGGTCCTTGTATGGCTAAGTATGTGTGTGCATTTGTCTTTCAGGCTTCATACTGTCAGTCAGTAGGCGTACATTCACTGCTCACTATGTCAGAGCTGTACTTTAAGCCAAAGACTGCTGATGAGTTAGTGGACTACGTGGAACTGGTCGCTCAGGCGGCACCGAAGCTACCTGTATTCTACTACAACAATCCTGCCAGGAGTAAGGTTGAGAGTACGTATCTAAGAATTTTATTGAGTTAAAATACATCAAAGAATGGTTGGGGCTAAAGATGTGCCTTTTCCGAAAATTTGCGGAATATTTCCTCATTTTGTATCGGAAAAGAGGAAAAATTCCGGAAATGGCTCATCTCTAGTTGGGGCATATAAACAAGACAAATCAAACATTTGTCCTTCTAAGGTCCTTTATGTACGAATTCAGGTACGAAAATATGGTTTTATTTTTGATACAACATAAACTAAACATAATTGCCAAAATGAAGCATTGTTTCATTAATCAAGACTGGTCGGGAGTCTGGAGCCAAATATCTCTACGACAAAATTTCTATAATATATTGTTTTGTTATTTCCAGTAAACATGCCAACATTCGTAGCCAAAGCAACAGAACGTATCCCCAACTTCAAAGGCATCAAGTTTTCCTCCACAGATCTCAGCGAGGCTGCTCAAGTACTGAGAATCCTAAAAGATGACCAAGAGATGTTTCTAGGAAAGGACGCCGTAAGTACCTAAATGGGCCAATTTTTATTTTGCTGTCGATTTCTTTTTTTTCTCGAAAAAAAAAGAAATCGACAACAAAATAAAAATTCGCCCTAATTCTCATAGCACTATTGTGTGCTAATTTAATCGAATATGCAATTGCTAAATTGAGCGATTTGATTACATTAGGCTATTATATCTTCATCCATAACTTTCGGTTTAAAGATCACATTATATTTTCTCCCAACTTTTACACAACTTGGTAGGTATCCTTTAGTCAACGTTTGAAAACTTTGAAGATAACAAGTTTGTTAATTGTACGGATTCGCAATTCTTAAAAGTCAACTTGACTATTATTAGGTCTCTGCTCCGTATTTCCTAACCTTTATTTCGAGAGTAACAAGAAATTACGAATTGTACATACGACATTTTCTTATATATCTCCCTATTTCCTTAGAAGGTTTTAGAGCACTTCAGCTTGAAAAAAATATTTAATAAATTATACTCCTAAACAAAGGCCATTTTTGTTTCAGTTTTTGGCTCCAGCAGTGTTCCTTGGATTCAAGTCCGCTGTCCTGACGACCTTGAACTTATTCCCTCAGCTGGGAAAAGACATAGTAGCCGCAGTTGAAGCCAATGATGTATCCAAGGCCCGTGCATTGCAGGAGACTCTAAGTCTCGCTGTAGAGGCTCTTACTGCTGAGGGTAAGACTTTGAAAGAGAAATGCATATATCATAGTCATAGCACCTTTGTTTATGAAATGCGTGACAAACGAGCATAGTAGGTATACGAGCCATTTGATGGGAAATGGTCATCGCTTACAGGAGCTACTTATACGTTGCCGACGTTTGAGTACCTACCCGGAACACTCGCTTTTTGAATCCCTATGTGATTCAGTATTGGGAACTCCTCAGGAGGCAGCTCATTCGACATCTTTTATCACTGCTGTCAGTACATATTTTAGTTGGGATAAAAGCTAAAAATATAAACTGCAGATGAAGCCAACTGATTCAGTAAGTTGCAAGCTGTTGAGGATAATTTATTCTAATCTCAGGTGAACTATTTTTCTAGTAAAGCTACTTAATTAAAATGATACAGCGTAAAAATATCACGTTGCGACTGACTAATTGATGACGCATTTTTCAGTCAACCGTAAACTTAAATTCCATGTTCTTACCTGATCCTGGTCTCGGCACCATTAACTTTTTGAAGAATGTAATATTATTTTGTTTATGGAAGTATGATATTCATTTAATAATCTGCACCTCTAGCACAACTGTGCTAGATTCTTTCAGTGTTTGATTCTTTCTTTTCGATACCGTGCGACAAGTGAGGTTGCGGTAAGGTATGTCTCTGTCAGTTGTACAAAAAAACAGAATATGAATACTTTTCCTTTCTCAGGTGAATGGGTGCCCGTTATGAAAGCCGGTATGGAGATGGTCACCGGCATGAAAGTCGGCCCTCCTTCGCTGCCTGAGAGGCCGATATCCGACGAGGCGAAGAAGAGGATTGAGGGAAAACTCAGAAGCCTCAAACTAATTAAGTAGAATTAGATAAATAGGTTACAAAACAAATCTAAAATGTCTTCCATCACTCATCAACTTGCGCTGTTCTGGCGAAAGATTTTATGCCGTCTGTATACAACTCATCGGAAGCTAAAAATAATAGCGATTTGATGATACAATGATAAAAAAAAAAACATTGTAGGAACATAAATGATTTATTTATATTTATAATGGGGTTTTAATAGGGAAGGATGAAATGAGATTGCATGTGGCAGAAATGAGAATGTTAAGATGGATGTGTGTGGTGACGAGAATGGTCATAATAAAAGAGTACGTAAGAGGAAGTCTGAGAGTAGCACCATTCACCGCCTAGGGTGTTATGGACACGTGAACCTGATGCGTAGAGATAATCGCCACGTGACAAAAAGCATTATGGATGAAAGTGGAGGGAAATAGAAGAAGAGGACGATGGATGGATTGTGTGAGAGATGTCATGGAGATGAAGGAATTAATTGACGAAATGACTAATGATATGATGAATGACTCCAAATAAATGAGAAAAGGGTGAGAGAATGATGAATGTGGTTTTAATATGTACGTACCTATAGGCATGGTACAAATGTAATGCACACTACATCCAGGATATCGCAGGATGAGATAAACAACTGGACTAGCAGCTCTGCGTGATGTAGACTAAGGGAACTTTTAAAAAAATTGTGAAATGTGTATTTTTTTGCGTTTAAACGCGATTGCGATTTAGAAAAAGAACGAAAAATCAATCGAAAAAGTTATAGATAACTTTCGAACAAAATTCGTTGAGATAATGCATATTGGCGAGACCAGCCGGACATCCGAAAATCTGGAATTCGGACATACGAAAGAATTTTTGGCAAAGCTGAAACGGAGACGCTTCGCTCGCTCGGTCAATAATAAATGGAGCTGTATTTTAATGTTAATAAAGTATTAGCAAACAGAATTGGGCACCTACTAGTAAGTTAAGTACATACAGCAATGAGGTATATCTAATTTAATAAAGAAATGCAATTTATTTAATACAAAACTCAAGCCCTATTGCCACAACATTACCAAAGATTACTTACAAGAGCATCTATATAATTACAAAAAAAACATTAGTAAAAGTACGTATGTTTAGCTCTAGGTAGGCCCAGTCGTTAGATAAACATAAGTTTTTTAATGGAATAACGTCTTTTTTTTGGTTTCAACGATTACATGTGTAGGTACTTTATTGGGCACTAGTTTGCTTACATTCAGTCCATCAGGCCATAGTTCAGCTTCCTCAGGTTTTCCTTCAGCTGGGTCTTCTTGTGATCGTCCAGACTAGCCAGTGGTCGACGCGGGGGCCCCACCATGATGCCAGTGATCATTGGCATCGCGGCTTTCATAGCCGGAAGGAATTCACCTATTGAATAAAAAAGTAAGGATAAGAAATACATACCTTATGTATTGCATAGGTCTTAGAATAAATACGCCTAGAACGAGAGTCTACATACAACAGATTTGCGAAAGATGAAGCCGGTTTTGGTTTTATGTGTGCGCGTGCGTGTCTACTGTCTACGAACCAAGAGACGTTTTGCTTATGATATAATATAAGATATGGACGATGTGACAGATGCGTACACGGACGCTTTTAAGCTGTACGACGTTGACAAGGTATCCACGTCATAGCAATGCAGCATTGCTCCTCACGATGACGTAAATGACGTCATGTGGAATCGTGTTTTGGACCTTGGCCAAACGATGTTTAATTTTATAGAAGGTTGCTTAAAGAAGTAGTTGATTCAATTCGGGCTAAACGAAATTGGTCATCGTTTTGGGGTTAAACAATTGAATCATTCTGGCTATCATTGTCTTCTCTTCTGCTCCAATTCGGTTGAACTGTTTGAGAGTCTTCCACCACAGTCTATTCTCTGCCTTTTCTCACATTGATCGAATCATATATATATAAGAAAAATACTCACCCTGAGAACCTATGCCGGTAACCAAAGCGTTCATTTTCTCCTGTAGAGCTCTAGCTTTGTCGACCTCGCCATGTTTCACCGCTTCGATCAGACTTATCACCAATTTTGGAAACATGTTGGTTACAGTTGCTATGCTGGAATCATGTCCGAGCAATACCGCTGGGGCTAAGAGCTAGGGTTAAAAAACAATTGCTATTTCATATCTCATTATCAAAAATTATGGGGGCAATGAAATTCCTAAAGAAGTCCGGCATGTAGGTAATCCCAAGGCACATAATCGTACTTGTACGCAGTTACTGTTTCTTTTTTTCTCATTGATACAAATTCAAGATTTTAATGTGGTTAGAAGCGAAATTTAATTTCTGAAGCCACGAATTAGTATATGCCGCCAAAAAAGTAAGATGGACGTAATAAATAGTTTAACATTGTTATTTTGATCGTAACTAAGCTTACATGATTTCCAATGAATATCCTCTGGTCTTCAGCATGTTGCTCTGATACTTGCAGCGCCACTCCCAAATCTGCCTTCATTCCTTTGAAGTTGGGAATCCTTGCTGAGGCCAGCTTAAAGAATTCTGGCATGTTTACTGAAAGGTAAAAATGTACAAGATTTATGTAGAAGTGTTTCGGTGTATGCTTGATTAACAGTTGGAACGCGCAACATATCTTAATAAAACATCATCTCAACCAGAAAAAACTTATTGTTGATTTCGATTCTCTGTAATAAATTTGTGACATCGTGCTAAATCACAACTTTCAAAAGAGTACAGACAGTACAGTGCAGTTTTGTATCAAAGAAAGAGGCGATTTGTGATTCCACAATAGAGCAACGAAGACACATATCAAAGTACTGTTAGCATAGTTATAGAATTGGTAGTCGCCTATACCTCGTATATCGTCGTCAAGTACCTATGACACAAGCCTTCTTGAGCTTAATTTGGGACTAGATCGATTTATGTTAGGTGGTCTGATATTTATTTATTATTTATTAATATCTTACACAATATTTGAACTACTTACGATCGACTCCACTCATCATAGGGAAGTGGTAGTAGAGCAGCGGCAGCGATGGAGCGGCGCTGGAGACAGCGTGCAGGTAATCTACCAGGTGTTCTACAGACTTTGGCTTGTAGTATATTTCTGGGAGCGTCATGATGGCATCGGCCTTCAGTTGCTCAGCATATTCTGCCTGTAAATGGTTGAACAAGTTTTGATTAATCTACGTAGTCAACTATTTGGTAGTGATCCAATATCTGAAGAATAATCCTCAAAATAGGAAAAATGTAAGTAAATAAAAGATGGAAATTTGACGACGCGGTTGGCGCAGAGGTAAAGCAGCTGCCTTCTCAGTCGACGGTGCTGGGGTTCGAATCCCGGCAAGGGCAAATATTTGTGTGGTGAACTCGAATATTTGTGCCTGGGTCATGAATGTTATTTGAATTTAAGTATGTAGGTATTTATCTATAAAAGTACGTTTATCGTCTACGAGAGTTACGATCAGTCGCGGTGGCGGCCGTTCGAACACGTACGTGAGAGAACCCGTCTCGTATGTATTTTAATATGTCTGAGACTCACGAGAGTTTTCTATATAACTGGCTTCGCACACTACGGCTTCTTGTGGCCGCGACAGTATATATGTCTCTTTTGCACGCCATAAGTGAGAAAAAGAGAGATGTACTGTCGCAGCCACAAGAAGCCGCAGTGTGCGCTGGCTCTTAAGTCACTGAGGCGTCGTAGAAAATAGGCGTACCATTTTAATGACGTCAGGCATGGGCACTCCACCGACTTGCATGATGACCTTCATGCCAGAGGGCTTGGCCTTCATCCAGGCTTCCAGAACTGCACGACGCTCTTCCAGGGTCAGAGTGATGGATTCACCAGTAGTTCCGCCCACTATGAACAACATTAATGCATACTACGGTTAAATATTAGGAAAGACATTGTTATCTACGTATAGGGTAATACGCGTTCGATCATACAACTCTACCGCACTGATTAGTGATTATAATAAACCTTCAAAATATTATGTATTTTTAAATAGCTGTGGCCTGTGGGTCAAATAGTTACGTAACAAATAGCATAGTTTCACAAGACAAAATTAACAGTTATAATTATAATCTAGTCTAGGTAAAAAAACTAAGAATCACATTATTTCTTTTCTCTTGTGCACGTGCGAGCAAATCGTGGAAATAAATTTAAGTAACGTCATTTGAAAATCTCTTTCCGCGTTGCCCACAAACCCCACTAAAACCAGATCCGTACACCAATAACAGGAGGGGCATCCCTTGAGTTTTTTTTTATTAAATCTTACGAAGGTATAACTTTTTATTAGCTTACCAAGTACCTATGCCTTGCACGCCATTTGTATGCAAGTAGTCGATGTATTCGGGTATGATGGAGTAGTTGACGCATCCCGATTCGTCCTCCGGACTGAAATCGGGCGCTATTGCTATTATTTACTCCATTGATGTCGAAGAAAATCTACACAATCACGAATAATATCAAACTTTGTAAGCTTACCAAGTATGCCTTGCACGCCATTTTCATGTAAGTAGTCGATGTATTCGGGTATGATGGAGTAGTTGACGCGTCCCGACTCATCGGTCGGAGTGAACACAGGTGCTATGACTCCCTTGATGTCGAAGGAAACCTACATAATCACGTGATTAGTTATTTTAACGAAGACAACGTAAGTTTCCTTTTTAAAGTCAGTTGGGATAATAATAACAATAAATAGAGGCAGTGCGCCCAACAATATCATATAAATATAAAGCTACTTTTTCTTTGGCCCATAAACTGGTGGATAATGCCTTACGGTCCGCCATTTGTATTTTATTATATTGAGCAATAAAAAAAAATAAAAACACTATAACGTTACTTCTACAACTGCTGCCCAAAGTTTGCATTGGCACTTACTCGTATTATAACACAGCAAGGGTACTTTAAAAATGTTGCGCGTTGCGCATAAATAGGTACTTAGTTGGCAGCCGAATTCAAAAACTACACTTCATTTTAAAAAACCTATTTTTACGTTTAAAACATACATTTTAAATTTTACTTATCATCGCATAAGAAACATACTAAAACTTCAATAAAAAAAATATATTCAAAAGCGGCTTGAAATTTAAGTTTTTTTTATGATACAAGAATTATTTTTCACCTCACTCGCTCGGAAAACCTCCGTTTATAGGGTGAAATCTGCGTGCAAAAGTCTATTTTATCCGCTAGCGTGCAAAAGTCATTTGAATTTCGAACACGACAATTTTAATTCTCTGTGGTGCATGTAACTTTTTTATATTTAAGACTCCTTCAACGCGTGACTGATTTCATCAGTCGATATATCTTCGAATAACCAATCAACGCACGCTAATAAAGGGCGATCTAGTCAGGCTGGCTGAAATCATATGTACGTTTGAATACTTCTTTTAAAAAAAAAATACACCTACAATATCACGTCCAGAAACCTAGTTTGTGGTTACAAATTTTTAAGTTTTTATTTATTCTACACTTTATTTTATGTTGAATATGTTTATATATATTTATAGTAAGTATTTCAGTTTCATTTACATATTTTGACTAGTAAATATATTAAATACAACACAAATTTTAATATTTATTTGTTATAAAAGTTGGAACATAAGAGTGTAATTTTTGAACGCACCCGAGAAAAAAAATAAACATTTAAAAAGTTGGATATGGAATTTGTTATGCAAGGCTGCAAAGTTGTGTGTTCCGCATGGCTGCAAAATTATTTAGCTTCTCGTGTCTTGAAAGCCTCGCTACGCTCAGGAATCTATCTTTGAACCATTCGCTTCGCTCATGGTTCAATCTTAGATTCCTTCGCTCGCTCAGCTTTCAATTTCAACACTCGCGCCAAATAACAACTTTGCAGCCTTGCATAACAAATAACTATTGTTACACATTATTTTTAATACACATTTTTTAAAACTAGTTTCACTTTAATATAGGAACATTAATTAAAATTTCAAACGCATTTTGCTCTTAACAATGTTTTATCATTATTTTATGGCACATAAAAAATTCAACATACCTAAGTATAAGTATGCTTGGGAACCTACCATTTTAGGCGAGTAATGTAGGCACGAATATAAATTAATATTAAGGCACAACTGATCTAACACAGTGCGTAGAGAAAACTAATGAAAATGATAGCTTGAAACCAATGGTTAATAACATACTCGTATTTATATTGGGTTACTAACTTGATATGTTGCTCCAGGGGTGTCACACAAAATTAGTACTTAGCTCCGTATTTAATTTCAAAATTATCGTAGAAAAATTTTTTATGACATCATTATGACGACGCGTTTGGCTCGGTTTGTAGACACCTGCCTACTGAGCCGGCGGTCCCGGGTTCGAATCCCGGCCAGGGCAAATATTTGTGTGATGAACTCGAATATTTGTGCTTGGGTCATGGTTGTTCTATGTATTTAAGTATATATTTATCTATATAAGTACCTATGTATATCGTCGTCTAGTACCCATAACACAAGCCTTCTTGAGCTTAATTTGGGACTAGATCGATTTGTGTGCGGTTGTCCGATATTTATTTATATTTATTATATATTTTTTACTTTACGAAACATGAGCCTGAAAATCTTTGACATAATCCATGTTATTGCAGTCGTCCACGAAATTACACACAATGGTAGGTATTGTAATAAAATGGCAAAATTCTCATTTGATTATCATTATAATATATCATTTCATGTACTTACGTCGTATGAAAATGATGTGCACGCTGAACCACATATAAAAATAATTAAATGGGCAGGCCCGAGTCGGTTTCGCGGACGAAGGTTATCGTAAGGAACCCCCGTTAATTTTTATCTTAAGTTATGTTTAGTATTTGATGTTATAGCGGCTGTAGTAATTAATACACATGCGGCAATTTGAAGTATTAAACTATACAGTATAGGTACAGTTCTCAAGATACAGTTCCGTGACATACGGATGGACGGACGGAGCCATAGATAAACAGCAGAGGCTTGGTGACCCTTTGTTAGGTTTTGCATACGAAACCCTAAAAATTTGCAGTAAACGAATTAATAAATTTAACTACTTTGGAAATTTTGGCAGCCCTGCGGTTTGGTTTAAATCGCTTTCTAATGACCACTTATACTTTGTTATAATTATAATACAACCAGAGGTTACTAGTTTTTTATTACTCAATCATTACGAAACTGAACAAAAATGTGGTAGCATCAGTAGGGGCAATTAAAAACTTTGATTAATTATGATATTTGGTTTGGGTAGGTATGTAAACAAACAAATTAATATCACAGTTTCAATCACCATAAATATGTATTTCTCTGTTGAACTAAACTAAAACAACTGACTAGAAGTATTATTCTGGTATCAACCGCGTATGTCGGTTTTTTTTTTATGTCATAGAGGGCAAACGAGCAAACGGATCGCCTGATGGAAAGCCATTACCGTCGCCCGTAGACATCTGCAACACCAGAGGAGTCACAAGTAGGGAGTATGCTCTTTTCCTGAAGGTTTGAAGGTCGTATCGATCCGGAAATACCGCAAGCAATAATCCATTCCACAATGCAGTCGTGAGAGGCAAGAAATTTCTTGAAATTAAACACAGTCGCACAATTGTGGACTGCCAACTACATATCTAAATGATTGGACGCTTGGTAAAACTAAAGGATATCTTGTAGCACACTGACGCGTCGTCACAATACATAGGGGAGAGTAACCTATATTGAACCGGCGCTTAAATTGGACCACTTCGTATTTCTACCAAATAACACAATTTATTTATTACACCAAATTGGTGGACTGATTATGGCGCTGTCGTCGCTTCATTTTTTGTTTTCCAGTGTAAATAAATTGTATTATTTGGTAGAAATACAGAAGTGGTCCAATTTAAGCGCCGGTTCAATATAGGTTACTCTCCCCTATTCCTGAAGAATCGTAGAGTCAAAACTTAAATGCAATTGTAATTGACTGTCCGTACTTCCGTTTGCGTACTTGACTTGTACACTTCGAGAGTTTTTTTTATATTATTTTTAATTCGATTAAGTTTTGTTTGGAAAAAATATATAATGTATTTTGGCACAGATAACCCATAATATGCTTTATTGCATGCGCGTTCAATCTTTTGGTTATACGCGATCATCTCTCGGACTAATAGAAAATGATCCAAGAAACTTTTAATAGTTTAGCTAGGAACTTTTTTGTTGCTGGCATATGAAATATTTTTTTAATACATTGGTGGCTAAATCAATCAAATCAAATGTCAACCAGCAGTATGTTTACATGTTTGACGCTGACTTTAATATGCGCAAAAAATGTTTCGCATGTTATTATTTTATATTCAAAGATATCCCTGAATCCATATTTAACAAATAATTTACGCTAGAAAATGCAATCTATGAAACAAACTAAACTACGCGTGCCTGTCATAAAATCATCTTCAAATGCGTAACTACGTAACTCACAGAGATTTTGGTCTATTTTGCTTTAATTTATATCCATTGCGGTTAGTTCACTATCACTTATCACTAGCGCTGATAACAGCGCAGTGTATGTGAAACTGTTTCCGTGTTAAAAATAAGTCGTTGCAATAGGTCAACCGCCGCGAATAACTGTGTTAATGTCGAGACGGCTTCAGTTCGCGTTTCAGCGTCGCGGAATCCACACACTTTCGTCCGTACTTTTAAAAAATAATAATAAAACATCAAAACCGCCCCTGGCAACATTGAAAAGTAAAATGCCGACCAATGGCCATCCAGAAACGAACGGTGACGGTGAAAAGGCGCGAAAAAGTGTAAATGAAAATGGTGGATCGGAAACTAGTGGTGTTAGTAAAAAAGTTGCTGCTAAAGTTAAAAAAGCCAGGAGTTTCATGGAGCTTTCCTTGACAACAAATTCTGTTAAAGGCCTTCGGAGGAATGATAGAAGAGTTCTTGTTATTTACACTGGCGGTACTATAGGAATGGTGAAGAATCTACAAGGCGGTGAGTTTTTTTTAATAGAGACTTTATCGTTCAGTTCTTGCGACATAAGACATAACGGTAGATGATGCGTTCGATAGAGAGGAGTGGAAGAAGACGAAGAAAGCAGACCGTCGCCATCGGATGGGAATAATAACTGCCCAGGAGAGAGAGAGGCCATGTCTTATCGTCATAGAGTGTATTTCTTTTTATCAAAGAAGTTATATTGAATGACCTCTGACTATAAATTATGGTTAATTATCTTGTAAAACGTGTATCGATGAATTTGTAAAACTGGTACGCAGCAGGTTAAGCTAGTTATCGAGGTCAATTAATTAAGTGAAATTATGAGCGATTATATACAAAAAGTTTAAAACAGTTCCTTTTCTCTCTTTTATTATACTCAATGATACGAAAACATATCGAAGGACTTTCGCTTTAACTATCGCTCCTAAATTACAACAGTAAACAGTATCGTAAAACGGGGTTACTTTAAAATGCAGGAGCTACTTTGGAAAAGTATTTTTACGCCATATCCTTATTTTTTAAACTATCTGTGGCAATGCAATATCTACCTTCAACAATGACCTAACCTTTTACTTCAATCGCACTATGAATATTTACGTTTTTATAACCATTTTAAATCTATCAAAGTAGCCCCAAATTTTCCTAAAGTAACCCCGTTTAACGGTAGTAATAAATAAGACATAGATCCAGTCATGATAAGTTGGTACAATACAAATAAAATATATGGGCTTGGCACAATTTTTGGAAGACCATTAAATTATATTTGTTTTCTATGGAAAGGGACTACTATCATCCTTGCTGTACCTAAGGATTTCTTTGCCATTTGTTTAACAAGTTACATATAGTAATAGTGAATTAATTAAAAAAAACAGCTCCCAGGCGGATGGACCGGTTTGAGTGTGTTTCATTTTAATCGAAACTACGAAATTTGGACTTCTTAGTTAGCATCAATACAATATGTTTTATTGCACACACCAAAAAAAGTTTACAAATTGAACACAGAAACAATAAATCTACTAACGGTAGACAACAGGCGGTCTTATCAATATTGGCTGAGATCTGGTCACTTGTTCCAATTAAAATCCTATATCCACCAAACATAGCTAGGAACCATCTCGACGGCCATGTCTTTCGATAAAAAAAAAATAGTTCATTCCGTTTGGGAGCTACGATACCACATACAGACACACAGATAACTCCCCTTTTTTTTTCTTGGTACTCAATAGGTATTTCTTAAACGATTCTCCATGTCAAAGAGTCATATTATTAAACTGAATAAATGATTATCGAATACCTTTTCAATGATACCATAATAAAAGGATAATAAAGAGATACCCTTTCTTCTTTATGTTTGTATGTAAACACTTTATTGTACATAAAAATAAAAACAAGAAAAACACATTACAAAAGAATAAGAATGTACAAAGGCGAACTTATCCCTTTAAGGGATCTCTTCCAGTTAACCTTTGAGCGAAAGAATGCTAAACACAAACGTAAATGGTAGACAAACCAAGCAATATGTACAATACAAAGGAGTATAACTTTACAATAATACACGTGAAAATAAAAAAAAAACAACAGAGAAAGAGATAGGCAAACAGTCAATATAAAACATATTTCGTAATATCTATATAAATACATAATATTCAACATAAATATAATCATAATTATAACAAAAACGGCAACCTAATCATTCGTTCGACAGCCACAATTCCTTTAACTTCCCTTTGAGCGATGCTACGGACTGCTGCTGCCTTAGAGCGGGAGACAATTTATTCCATAGTTTTCATAGTTTTCACGGCGGCGCGCACAGCAAAAGACATATCGTAAACATGAGAATGGATATGGATGTTTGATAGTCTTTTTATTATTAAGATAAGAATACGTATAGATTCCGATACTACCCAACTAGCAAAAATATGTGCTATAAAAGTCGAGAGCACGTTTCTGTTTTTGCTAATTAGTGCTATAAAGGTGGTCAAAATAATCGAGTAAGGGGTCTATAAACGTTTACTCAACGCGATTTGGGCGCACATTGTTCAGCCTAAAGTGCTGTAAAAGTTCTGTAATTGCAGTTAAAAAACTAAAAACAGTTGTATAAAAGCTGACTAAAAGCTAAAAAGTTACCATTAGTGCTGTTAAGGTAAAATGTTTGCACTTATTCGATTAATCTGTATATATAAAAGTTACCAGATTGCTTCTATTCAGCAATTTAGTCGTATAAAAGAATCTGAATTGCTTTTACTCCACCTTTAAGCCGAGAAAGAGTGAATTATTTGCTTTAATTCGCTATCTGTGTGTGTTGTTCAAACGTGTTTACATATTAGCTGCCTGACAAATATATGTGACAGTAAACATCGACAAGGTAAATCTGTTATTTTAATATTACTTCATAATAATTATAACACACTGCCCTAACGTTATGAAAAAGTGTCTACGCTGGTGGTAATCGTAGCGAACGGCATGCGCAAATAACTTTACTGATAAAACCTGAGATGATAGTTCGTATATATTTAAGCGCTCACGTTTTTTTCAATTTTGTATAATAAATATTAATCAAAAATAAAAAGTGAGAAAATATTTTATTGTCTTTCACCTTTACTTCGAACTATTACAACTTTAACTCGAATAAAGGTGATTGAATTATCTTTATAGCACTTGATGCCGCCATTGATTTTGTATTTTAGGGTTCATTTGGTATATGGCTAAAACCATATATATTGTGGCGGTAATTAAAACTACTAGGTAACATTACAAACAACGTACCTACATTATCGCTATTTTTGTTTTTTGTCTTCAGTGATAATGCCGATATACTTGGATGTGGATAAATTTATAACTATAAATGATATAGAGTCTTATCACACTTGCGATTTGCGAGCGTATTTTGTATGAAGGCGATCGCGCAGCGTGTTCGCCGCGTCGCTTATTTGTATAGAAAATACGCACGCAAATCGCAAGTGTGATAAGGCCCTTACAGCTACTTAATTATATGAGATGGCCTTGGAAAAAAACCCATTTTGTACTAATAAATAGAAAGATGTTACGGATGTGGTGCAAGTACAAATGATATTCCGGAACGAATATTCCATTTTTTACTCTACGACAACGAGACACAAATGTTACTTCAATCAGTTTATTTTTTGTCAGATTTGTAAACAATACGCTGTTTATGATCATTTTACCAACGATGAATGTAGCTATTGTAACTAATTCTTATCGCCGTATACAATTTCATACAGGTAGGTACTTGTGTGTATCGGCCCTATTTGTTAAGTGGTCTTTCTCTCTCTCGCATTTAGACAAACATACATAGATTGCCTTGAGTGCAAGTGCTTGAGATCAGAAGGTATAATATTCACGTGGGAGAAAGGCGTCTGTGTTTTTTTAGTTATACGCCAGTTTGGAGTTTATTTTTTGAGTTACATATACCCCAATTAAGAAATTGTTAAAGCTGAGATCAATTTAGTTCATTTGGGAACGCTACTAAGAAAAATAAAAATGCCCTGTTATTGTAATAAAAAAACTAAAGGTAAATCAACACTTCAAAAGTAAAATAATATACACCGTGTTTCAATATGTACTACTGTGTACGATAACCTTTAAAGTTACACAAAAACACCTGTCAATAATGACAACTTCATTTAGCTACATGACATGATAAAGATCGTAGCACACTTATGCAGCGATTAAATTTATTTATTGAATATCTCAAAACCCGTAAGAGGTAAAACGTTAGTTTCTTCGAGAAATTAACTCAATAACACGTAAAGAATCTGCCCCAAAAGTTAACGGAAATCAATAAAAACACGGTGTATAAAACTCGTTGTTACTTGTAGAACTTGAAGCTACGGAATCACCCAAAATATTAACAGAGTTCGCACTTGACCCAGTCATTGACGGTAAGTTGGCATTGGAGAATTGAATAGATTTTTACGCGCTGTAAATGATTTTCGGGCCTCTTTTAGGCCACTCTTAGCTGAGTAAAGTGGGTATAAGAATTACTGAATACACTTAAAGTGCAATAAAGGCAATCCAAACAAGTTTATAGGACTAGTGACATAAGCGTGCAGTTAAAGCAACACGACGCTTTTTAGTAAATAGATTACTTTTACAGCACATTTATGGACACAAAACAATAATGTCGAATAATGGTGGTATAAAAGCGACCATCGTTGCGAATTAGCTATTTCATGACTGTTATACTACTTTTATAGCACACAATACTGAGATAAAGTAATTTGATAACGTTTATTCCGCTTTTTTCAAGATATTGTGTAAAGGTGCTATAGTATGGTGCTAAAAACGTTTATTCGACCTCTTTATAGCACTATTTAGTGAAAATTACTGAACAGTCGTATTAATGACTACTATACCACTATTGAGTGATTTGGAAACATTAATTCAGCTGTTACTCGATCTTAAGCTGAGTAAATGATTCCTTATACGACTTTTTTGCTCATTGGGTATAAACGCTTTTATTATGCGGGACATTTTCTGGTCATGAACTTTGCAATAATATCCAGATAATGTCAGTTATAATAATAAATATAAAAATCCTTCACAGTCGCTATGATCATAATATATCTTATATTTAAATGCGAATGCAAAGACACGAGTTGATAGCTGATTTGTTGATGTATTTTCATGAATGATTGTATTTATGTTATTTATTCAATAAGTATGCGTTTGTTTCTGTATTTGACTTAAAGGCTAAGATTAATTGATGATGATCAGATAATACAACAACTCTTTACTTACATAGAAAACTCTCATGAGTCTCAGACATATTAAAACACATAATATGCAACCATTGACGTAAATGTATGCAACGGGTTAATTCACGTAGTCTAGGGCTGCCATCAATAAATTCGCCGAACCCGGACAAAGACTTCAAAAACCCGGACATTTGGCGTAAATGGCATTTTTCCCCGGACGTGTCCGAAAACAATACTATTACAAAAAACAATCACTTTATTTTTCATTCACATAAAAAGTGTGTTTTGGAAAACCGCACCGGACGGCCCCCGGACGGCCTTCAAACTAGGGAAACCCGGACGGATGGCAGCCCTATATAAGTCGAATCATCGGTGTTCGATTGGCTGCCGCTGCGACTTATTGTCGCGCGACAAGCGAAGTTGCAGCAAGACAACGCTAGATTAGCATCTAGCCTTGCAGATGACAGCGTCTAGCTCTGCAGATGATGAATCTCGAACCGATTCGAAACATGTAGAGTGATATTTGAGTTATACGACGTGAGTAATCCCGTTGTTTTAATAAAACAACTTTTCTAAATTATCCTCTGTCCACAGTTCTGATACCACAAAGGGGTGCCTTTGAGAACCTGATCCGAGGATATCCGCAGCTCCACGACCACACTTTATGGAGGCAGCGGTTATCAGAGCCAGGATTCGATACTTCCTGCCTTGTCTTACCAGGTATCTGTATTAGCCACGGATAGGATTAAGCATTGGCGTATCTAACATTATTTTTCAGGGGGGCTAGGGGGGGCCTGGCCATGGCCTATGAGATGAAGTCATAAATTTCTATGGATTACCCGAACTTCTGAGGTGGGCACTAGACCATACTGGGGTGGGCACGGCCCACCCGGCCACCCCTATATACGCCAATGGGATTAAGGCTGCGTTTTCATCAGAGATGTGCGAGGATGCGTAGCGAGGGATGTGTTTTTGTTAACCAAAGGAAAATCTTCATTAATTATCCTCGCTCAACGCAACTGATTCTATTGGTTAACAAGAACACACACATCCCTCGCTCTCGCTTCGCATCGCATCGCATCCTCGCACTGCTGGAAAAGCAGCCTAAACCCAGACATGTTTAGTTTGAATCAGTATCGAAGGTATCTTTTCTCCGTGATATCTTTCCGCTAAGAAACCGTTCATTAGGAAACTCATCTAGATAACCCTGTCTATTATTTATTAATTTGACAACAAACATTACAAATAATTAAAAGCCCTGCGAAACTGTTATGACATTTTGTCTACAGGAAGACTTTTCAATATATAAAAAATTAAAAATCAGTCTTAAGTTCAAAATATAACTATGGCAGTGTATCTAATAAATGCTTGTTTAACTTTCTTTTAGATACACGTTTATATTTCTCGAGACGGACGTCCTCGGGTAAGCTGTTAAGAATATATGGCAGGCGTTTTTTTAGTGTCCTGTCTCCGTAATAGTTTTTAATCGTAGGTAAATCTTTGACGTAGGGATAGGGATCGTCATCGATGGCTAAATATCTCTGACGTCTTCCTCTTCCTTATACCTTTTGCGATAAGTTGTAATATATAATTTCAAGTGCATTTTGTAGTGACAATCCCTCTCCATTTACAATATATGTACCTATATATATTTTTTGTATATTTTCTAGTTATTACCAAGTCTTTATTTAAATGCATAAGGTAGGGAACTATACATATTTCGTCAGATACGAGTTTGATTCTTATATTTGTATACATGTATCTCGCAGCAGGAAAATATGGCATTAATTATTGTTTTTTCGATGAACAGAGGCCAAAGATCTGGATTTACGCATATTCTATAAGATCATGGAATATGACAACCTTCTGGATTCTTCGAACATGACTGAGTCGCAATGGATACAGATTGCTGAATCTATTATGGTAGGTGTACTTCATATAATTGTATGAAATTGATTGGTTAAGTTTTTGAGGAGCAAACATTTGAGAACGAAACCTTGATTTGTCTAACCCGGTAACGCTAAGTTTGGACCTCATTTGTATCCAACGCCATAGTTATCCGGTGCAAACTGATAGTATGGCAAAATGAGCTGTGAAATATTTAAGAGGATATTTCAATTTCAATTTTTTTTATACTAGCGTCTTACCTACGGACACAGGTTCGAACCCTGCCTAAACCAGTTAAATTTTCAAATTTTCGCTTCATAAACATTTAGTTTACGCTAGCAGACGTTACTGCTTTAATAAAAAATAATTTCTTCTTCTTCTTCAGTATTTGCTGGCCTTCAGTAACGGCCCACTATATTAATCCTTATTTTCTGGTTTAGAAATACTATGAAGAGTACGACGGCTTCGTAGTTCTTCACGGGACAGACACGATGTCCTACACAGCGTCAGCCTTATCCTTCATGTTTGAGAACATAGGGAAGTGTGTCGTCATCACCGGTTCTCAGGTAAACAAAGCTAAAGTTTATGCGTACTGCTATGCTGTTATTGTTTGCTTTGCTACAATTGCTGCGGGTGTTTTCCTTTCCAATGCTCATTTGACGAATATAGCCCAACATGGGGTTCCAACCCACGCCATATTGCGGATATTTAGTGTTACTAATTTATTTCACTGGCAACAACATTATTTTGGTAACAGAGGTTGAAAGTCGGTTAATGTCACTTATGTAAACAAAGAGGAAACAGGTTCGCTATTGACGTTTAATAATGCAAATATATGACGTATCCTGAGCCACTATCCCTGAGCTAGACCGACACTTGTTAGGCTATATTTCCGATGCTTTAACATTTTCATAGTAAGATTTTTTGGCCCTTATAGCAGCTGCAGACCAACGGATTGACTGTTCTTTTTAACTTGCTTGATGACGTTGTAATCGACAGATAATAAAATTGGTCCCATTCTAAATAATTTTGAGTAAGAAGTATAAGATTTGATCATTATTGCAAGAAATAGATCGCACATGAATTAAATATATTAAATAGACATCCTACCGAAGACTAATGTAAGGTGCGATAAGACTAACATAGCTTATTGTCTAATCTAATGGAGTAAGACTATCGATTAGTTATTGGACTGTGGTAGTCTTCTCCCGTTGATAGTCTTACCTAATGTGAAGGTTGTGCTTCACGGATGGTGCTTGGCCGTCAACTTAAGAATAAAATAGTTTTAGATTTAGAATAAGACGTATGACATGAGTCATAAAAATAAAATGTATAGTTAGTTATCGTCTGGCCTCTGGGCAATAAACAGTTCTAACGAAGTACCTCTGCTCTTATTATTCATCATCTGAAGCTATCCCCCAGCAGGCGTCACACTTGGTGGAGGTGCGGGGTAGCTTCAAAAAGGCACTTTTTATTTTCATGTCTGTAATATAATAAATTTTATTAATTTTAATTAAATGTTAGGTAGGATTTCTTTAATAAAAATAACTTTAGTTTCGCGTTTTAATAATAATTGACTTTTCGACAGTGACATAGATATGTCATTGGGGCTATAGAATACATGAGCAAATTTGCCATTTGTAAAGCGGTACCTAGAGTTACAGCAGAGGTTATCGCACAGTTTCTTGTTGAGAACATATTCTGCACCTTCGGGAGCATCGAATCAATCATCACAGATCGAGGTACAGTCTTCACCTCAAAACTGGTGCAAAATACAGTAGAAGAATTTGGAGGTCGACTTCTTCATACGACGGCATACCATCCACAGGCGAATGGCTTAATAGAAAGATTCTTCAAGACATTGACAACAGCTATGTCAAAATGTATACAAGAAGATCAGAAGGATTGGTCGTCAGCATTGCCAAGAATTGTCTTCTCATACAATACTTCAATTCAAGCATCTACAGGCGTTGCACCATATCATATAGTTTTTGGACGGGAACCGCATTTTAATCAAGATTTGAAGCTAAGACTACATGAGGAAGAACACACTACGTTAAAGGAGAAAGTGGATTACATACAAGAATTATCAGAGAAAGCAATGAAGAATATAGAGAAGGCACAGCGCTCTCAAAAACTACAATATGACAAGAAGACAAAATCAGTTCAATATGAGCCTGATGATTTGGTCATGATTATAAAACCAAGACGGTTGACTGGAAGAAGTTTAAAACTTTGTAGATTATTTATAGGACCCTATAAAATAATCCACCGATTATCTCCATGGAATTATGTGGTGCAAAGACTCACTCCTAATGGTCGTGCCAAAAATGTAATAATTCATGTTAACAGATTGAAGAAATTCTTCAATCGTTAATTAAAAATAAATTTAAACAGTTCTATATTTCTAGGGTGTAAATAATAAAACTATTATTTTTCAGCAATTTTTAATTCAGGCTGACTGTACAAGGATGCAGTTATGTTTGTTGCATTTGCAAGTGTCACTGTTGTAACTATAATTTAATTTCTTTCCACTATATATTAGCTGCATTTCTAAGATATTACTATAGGAAGTTCAATTTTTAATTTCTTGCACTATAAATTTATTGCAATTTAAGTTTATTGCACTTACAATAACTTTCCTTGTAATAATAATAACTTATAACTTTCACAGAATTCCAATAATTAATTATAACACTGATTTTCTTTTCAGAACTTTAATGTTTACACATGTTATAATAATCTTTTATTTTCATGTATCACACTGCGGAGGCCATACATAGCTGTCCCAGCTTTCTGGGATTTCAGCTTCTGGTGTGACTGAATGCGGCTCGCATTCTTCATCCAGGCGGCGGCAGGATCGTGGGGTCTTGGCCTGTCGGGCCAAGGACTCTGCACCCTGCATCAGGCCAATGCAGATTGAAGATTTTATTTTATTTTCATGTCTGTAATATAATAAATTTTATTAATTTTAATTAAATGTTAGGTAGGATTTCTTTAATAAAAATAACTTTAGTTTCGCGTTTTAATAATAATTGACTTTTCGACAGTGACATAGCATTTTGACATGTCATTATGACGTGTACCGCTATCGTCGATGGTCGTAAAATCAATTATGAGGTTGTAATTTCTTTTTGTTTAGGAGTGGTACAGATAGCTGGACTAAAGATAATACTTTAGTCCAGGTATTTATTTAGAATAAGTGGTAATTAAGGTACAGATTTCTGGGGCATATTTAATATATATGCGCCAGGATTCTAATATTAAGCTAGTAGTAGACGATTGTCACTGTTTGTTTGGATGACTGAGACAAGTGTCATAGACAATGTGTCAGACATCTAATATAAGGGCAGTGACATATCGTGGTACAATTGTTTGGAGCATGCGACGTGTGTCATACTCCAGGCAGTTAAGGTGGGAACATTCGAGGCGATTTAATCGGGTAATTTATTTAAGCCGGTTTTTACACCAGGCGATTAAATTGTGGAAGCCTATCTTTTTAATATCGTATCGAATGGTCTATGCTTTAGAATAAGTCGAATGACACTTGGGGTAGTCAGATTGGTGCCTTGCCTTTTTAGCAGGGTTTTTGTCAAGGCGAAGCCAGTGTCAGACAACATGTCAGATTACGTAACATGCCATAGGCTAGTGTCTGCTTATGTCCTGACCCTGGTTATCTCTTAGCAAGAGACCATCTGGGTATGAATGTATGGGTATCCCTGCATAGGTAGGGACTTATTATGTGTTAGGCAGGAGTAGTCTGTCTAGTGTTTCTGTATTAAGATGAATTTCCCTCGTCCACCCCGAGACGGCGGGAAATGTGAAGGTTGTGCTTCACGGATGGTGCTTGGCCGTCAACTTAAGAATAAAATAGTTTTAGATTTAGAATAAGACGTATGACATGAGTCATAAAAATAAAATGTATAGTTAGTTATCGTCTGGCCTCTGGGCAATAAACAGTTCTAACGAAGTACCTCTGCTCTTATTATTCATCATCTGAAGCTATCCCCCAGCAGGCGTCAAACTACCTTACCTTAATTGCATTAATTAATTGATCAGATACCGATCTTCGAGCCCCGCAGCGATGGCTCAGACAACTTCGTCTCTTCGCTGCTCATCGCTGGCGGACTTAATATCCCGGAGGTCACCGTGTTCTTCGGGAGCAAACTCTTCAGAGGGAACAGGTGAGAGCCAATCAATCTTGGGTTTTAAATCATAAGTTGCTCATATGTGGCGTTGTTCATTAGATTCCTATTTTTAAAAACGCTGCAAAGAATTCTAGAACTTTCTACATTTTATGGTAGTCAGATAAAAGGCATCATCTCTGTGAAATGCCCCTAAACTAGAATTCCCGCAAATATTTCTACGTCATATTTCAGACTTGGCTTTCTTGTCAAATTTGGTGTTGCTCGGAGATTTTATATAACAAACCTGTCGTTTGGTGATAGTAAAAATTACGTTAATTACTCATGCGCTATAAATGCAGTATTCAATTCCCAACCCACATCAAAATAATTGAAATTTGACCCGTCCATATGTTTTTTGTATAATCTTTACTTTAGGTAAGTAAATCGACCAAGATTGTTTAAGCTACGAAAGTTGTATTCTCTGTTTATAAGGGGATGGGGCAGGAAAACGCACTAGATGTTCTTCTTTAACGTCTTTATTTATATATTTACACAATCTTTAATTATGTAGGTACACCGTTTTTATATAAAACACATCCTTCTTCCAGGAATCATTCTATAGTCTGACACTCCGTGATTCATTCATCCTTATATTTCATTCTATTCGAAATATCATTACTCATCTACCAGCCACCAATCCCACATATATGTATAACATATCCTTAATCGAACTTAATTTTTGTAGAGTTCGTAAGATCTCGGCGTTCAATCTGTTCGCCTTCGATTCCCCCAATTGCCCGCCGCTCGTCGAAGTAGGCATCGACATGGAATTCAACAAAAAAGCCGTTTTCAAACCGAATACCATAGAAAAGTGCCACCTCCACGCCAAGATGTGCAAGAACGTGGGGTTGCTGAGAATGTTTCCCAGTATCAGTTCGTCGGTCATTAAGGCGTTCTGTCAGCCTCCTATTGAGGGTAAGTCCGAACATTTTGAAGAATTCCATAAAAAGTTAATTTTACTTTATTTTTTAAGAAAAATTTCAAGAAAAATCTTAACAACTCGTCTTTGTCCTCTCATCACGTTGAAAAGGCTGGACAGATTTTAACTAATTTAAGTACAGGAATAGCTGGACACCCAAAGATACTTATAGGATATTTTTTACCCAACTAGTTAAGGTAAAGAAAATAAAAATACGCGGACGAAGTTGCAGGCGCCATCTAGTTATGATATAATCTTTAACTAACCCTTCACAGGCGTAGTGATCGAGAGTTACGGTGCAGGCAACATCCCCTCCAACCGCGAAGACCTGTTCAGGGAGATCGAGGCAGCCGTGAAGCGGGGCGTGATCTTCGTCAACATCACACAGTGCACCACAGGGTCGGTGGCGTCTCCCATCTATGAGACTGGCAGGGTATGGAGTATGTCCTTTTAAGTTCCTGAAATTGTAATCGAGAGTTAAGGTGATGGCAACATCTTCTTCAGTCGCAAATTTCTGTTTTGGGAGATTGAGGCAGCTACGAGACTAGCAGGGTACGGTGATCATCTAAACTTCCTTCAAGTGGTAACAATACCTCTTTTTGCTGAGCAGATGATCAGGTTTGGTCAAATAGGTTTGCCCTCTGTGTGTAACGACCATTCTAATTTCCATTGTGTGGCGTCCATCGACATCGATCCCCACCATGGTATATGTCATACCATGACCCTGAACATTTTAGAAAATGTTGCCTATTGTTTTTTTTAACCCCCGACGAAAAAAAGAGGGGTGTATCTGTGTATCTGTGTATCTGTGTATCTGTGTATCTGTGTATCTGTGTATCTGTGTATCTGTGTGTCTGTCTGTGGCATCGTAGCGCCCCAGCGGATGGACCAATTTAAGTGCGGTTTTTTTTAATCGAAAGAGTTTTCCGTCGAGATGGTTCTTAGCTATGTTTGGTGGAAGTAGGACCAGTAGTTTCCAAGATATTCAGCTTTAATTGGAACAAGTGACAAGATCTCAGCCAATATTGAAGCCAAGGATTCCAAATTTTGGTTAAATGTTAAGTATTATTAGCATTTTCTATATCACTCACTAAATGAGGATCTCATGATGACCAGGTAGTTGTTAATGGATCTCAGCCAATATTGAAGCCAAGGATTTAAAATTTTGGTTAAATGTTAAGTATTATTAGCATTTTATATATCACTCACCAAATGAGGATCTCATGATGACCAGGTAGTTGTTAATGGATCTCAGCCAATATTGAAGCCAAGGATTCCAAATTTTGGTTAAATGTTAAAGTATTATTAGCATTTTCTATATCACTTACTAAATTAAGGTCTCATGATGACCAGGTAGTTGTTAATGGATCTCAGCCAATATTGAAGCCAAGGATTTAAAATTTTGGTTAAATTTTAAGTATTATTAGCATTTTCTATATCACTTACTAAATTAAGGTCTCATGATGACCAGGTAGTTGTTAATGGATCTCAGCCAATATTGAAGCCAAGGATTTAAAATTTTGGTTAAATGTTAAGTATTATTAGCATTTTCTATATCACTTACTAAATTAAGGTCTCATGTTGATCAGCTAGTTGTTAATGGATCTCAGCCAATATTGAAGCGAGTAATTCCAAACGCTGGATAAATGTTGTTTTATTAGCATTTTCCTTATCACTCACTAAGTGAAGATCTCATGATAATCATCTAGCAGGGCTGGACTAAGCGGGCCAGGGCCCCTAGGCACTTGGCATTTGGGGCCCCCTCCCCTATAAGGAGAACATTATTATGGTACAAGTCCTGCGTCTTGGACTGGGTTCCTAGACTAGCTGGGCGCCTAGCCCCGGGCCTTGTGGGCCTAGGGGTAAATACGGCCCTGCCATCTAGTTGTGAAAGGATCTTAGCCAAGAATTTCAAATGTTGGTTAAATGTTAAGTTTTATTAGCGTAATCAACAATTTAATAAAATTTTGACAGTACAATAATTTGGTACCATGCAGCTGAAGATGGCCGTAGGAACTCCTTAACAGTACAGAATAAACCCGTGGTGTTTGGGCTCGTCTGATTGTTCTTGATGAGCAATTAACGTTTGTGTAAGAAAGTACAGTCGATATTAAACCGAATCTCAGAAAAACTTTTTTAATTTCTGTCACAATACTGGGTCACTGTCTCTAAGTTTTGCAATTCTGCTAAAGCTGAATTGTCATTAGGACTATTGAACAGGTTCCTTTAATTGAGGTCACAAATAGCAACACCTTGCAAGATTTTAACGCGACTAAAGGACACGTAAGTTTTAGCAAAAGTACTCGCCTAAGTGAATAACAGCTTTTTAGGATTCTGTAGTCAACAAGGAACCCTTATAGTTTCACCATGTCCGTCCGTCCGTCTGTCTACGGCTTAGCAGAGACAAATAGTGGTAGAATAAATTTTTAAAATCTATTTTTTTGTGTACACGTAAAAAAGTGGGGATGTAATTTTTTTTAACGGTTCATCCCATGGTGTGGGTTATCGATGATTAGGTCTTTCAAAACTAAGTCAAGTTACCTAGCATCAACTACAATTTTTATGAAGCTAAGTAAGCCACCAGTAGGTACTATTTGGATCCTGTAGAATGGAAACCTGGTTCTGTTTTAGGCCATAAGTTGCTACTTATGGCCTAAAACAGAACCTGCTGGTTCTTTCAACTCATCCAGTGCATTTAAAGTATATCTTTTGATTGTCTTGGCTAATAACTTAGCCATTTTGTCATTATAAGCATTAATTAATTTGACTTTAACGATTTTTTCCCAGAATGTTGCTAAAGGCTAATTTCAATCTTAGAGAAGACGGCGTTCGTTACCACTGGCTTGGGATCCTGTTGTCATACATATAGTCAAGGATCAAGCTCGAGGAAAGACTGGAAACTATGGACCTTAAGAGGCCTTATTCCTTTTAAAATGCTGATTGTTTAGACATTTTTCTCTATGATCAAACATGTTATTTAACGCATTACTGTTGTTACTACCTAGATCAGGGCTATTGAGATTTATTGGTATATACCTAGTTGAAACTACAGTTTGAATTTTCATTGATAATTTTTGTTTCAAAAACTACTCGATATTGACAAAATTTACGCGGAAAATTAGTTTTTTCAACTTATTTTCGACTACACGCAATGAAAGCATGCAATAGCTATGTTTACTATCTAGAACTCGGGGAAAAGTATTATTCACTTAAAAAAGTTGGTTAAAATTATCAATATATTTGTCATAATATGAAAAAAATAAATTTTAAAAGGAATAAGGCCTCTTAAACGGTGTAAAACCAAAAAAGTGTTAAATGTAGAAAATTCCGTGAAAAAACTAAAAAAATATAAAATAAAAATAAAATTAAAAATTTAAAAAACCCCCGACATGACAACCTGTAAAAAGAAAGAAATAAAATCTACGAAATGTGCCTTTACAATGAACAGTAAAAAAAGAATCCAAGCTTCGTTGCGTCGGGGGACCGCTAAGTAAATGAAATGCAATGTACTTAAAATCGTAAAGTGGGAAGCCCCAAATAAATGCATACTTACAATTTTGCGTTGAAAAATAATATATTTCATTTCACTTAGGTTAGGTACTTAGCGGTCCCCCGAAAGCAACGAAGCTTGGATTCTTTTTTTACTGTTCATTGTAAAGGCACATTTCGTAGATTTTATTTCTTTCTTTTTACAGGTTGTCATGTCGGGGGTTTTTTATTAAATAAGTAAGCTAAATCGGTCCTGGCTTGACCAGTTTTGTTTCACGCCACGCTTCTGGTCCTTTCGTTAGGTTTCATACAAATACTCCCTCAATTCGGGATCTGTTTGAAGAAAATAAAGAGAATTTTTTTACTTTTGATAATTTCCTTAACGAATTTTAGTGTAGACTGAGTAGGTATATAATTATAATTTTTTTCTTTGATCTTCATAACCTTTGACTAAGTTTGTAAATTAACAAAGTGTTCACCAGTTTTCAAATACTGATATAAACACCGCTAGTGTATTCAGTTCTTATTTGTTTTTTTACAGCTCATAGCGTCCCGTGGGGTGGTGTCCGGGTACGACATGACCCCGGAGGCAGCACTTACGAAGTTATCGTACGTGTTATCCAAGACTGAACTTAGTTATAAGGAGAAGACGGAGGTAAGTCATGATTGATGCCCAGCCAGTATATAACGGGTTATTTGGCGTATGTCTCATAAAAAATTGACCATCCGTCTTCCACCTGCGAGAACCCAAATTTGGTATCTTTCGAACTGTTCCAAATAAGTAGCAGTAACGTAATGATGCAGTTATTATTGGGAATCAGCTCACGAAGCCCTTTCATTAGATACTCCACATGATAGGATTCAGTAAACAAAATGTCAAAATTCGATACAAAAAATAGATGACGTCATAACTACTGCCTGCACTAAAATAAAACACGGCTCTCCTTAAAATGCTCTTAGGCTTCATAAGGTTCATCCTATTAGGCTACTTGTTCACTGACGCGGAGGGGAGAAAATGAACCAACATGGCTGCGTCTGTGTGAATCCTGAAAGAGCATTTAAATCTGAGAAACGTGATTGGCCAATTTTACAGATCTCCGTTCCGCTCCGCTTTTGCGGACAGGCAGTCTTAGGGTGCGTCTCCACTGAAGCGCAGTGGAGTGGAGACGCGCGGAATTGACCAATCACAAAAATTAAGCGGAGCTGAGATACTAATTTCCACTCAGGTGATTGGTCTATTCCGAACGTCTCCGTTCCACCTCGCTTCAATGGAGACGCAACCTTAGAGCCTTATCATATTGGCGATTTGTCCGCAAGTTGATAGCGAGGCGAGCGTGCAGCGAGATTGCCGCGAGGATGCCATACGTCCCGGCCACTTTTGTTTTAGCGGCGAGCGGCCACGGTGCCTGTGTCTCGCTCACTCATATGGCCGCCTCGCATTGATCTCTAGCTTGCCTTGCCGCCAAATGTCGTGGCATGTCCGACTCAGCCGAACTCGCTGAGCTCGCGCTCGCTCGCTACTTCTCGCTCGCTGCGAAAGCGTTGCGCTCTCGTTTCGCATTAAAGTCGTCCGCAAATCGCCATTGTGATAAGGCTATAAGATGTTTACATTTAATATTGCATCATTCTGCTTATCATGTTTATGATCTATTCAATGCTAATCTATACTTTTATGTTTCTTGTAAGTACAACATTCTGACCATTTTACATCAGGTGAAAGACTATTAAACAAAGACTAGCAGGTTTTATTTATCATACGTATATACAATTGATTTTCTTTATCAGGAAGATCAATTTGTTCATTATTTTTAACAATAGTTATTAGTAATGTTATTGCAGCATTAAAAAAAATTAGTATTTTACAATAGTCTATTACAATTTTTTCTCGATAAAGCTTTGGTCACGTGACTTCGAAACAAGAAAAAAAAAAAAACATATAATAAAATCTTATACGAGTTTACCGTAGTCGAGTAAAAAATATCCTATTCCACCTTTGGATGTCAGCTACTTACTTACTTTACCAAAATTGGTTAAAGTCCCTATAGCCGTGTCTGAGTGATGAGCAAACAAAAAAACAACAGATGTCGCTGTATGGATGGCGCCTCACGCCCATGCAACTCCTGCATCGCGCTGTTAAGCTGTTTCCTGAAATAATTCCCCATCTCCGTATCATAGCTGCCGTGCTAAGGTAAAAGGCGACCTTTTGCTATGGAACTTGATACAAAAAGGTCGCCTCTTATCTAAGGACGGCAGATTGTTACATATTATACTAACACATATAACAATACTTTCGTGTTTTCATTTCAGCTGATGTCGACCAATATACGAGGAGAATTGACCAATACGTCGTCAATTGCCATTGAGGTAATAAAATACTACTTTAAGTATATTAGGAACGACACAGTTCGATAAGTCAAATCGTTATTTACTGCAGGAAACTTCCAATGGTCAACGAAGTTTAATAAATAAAGAGGTTCAGGGTTAGTTTAATGATTTACGTACTCTTTGACTCTTTGAGTCATGGTTATTCTACGTATTTAATATATATCTATCTATATAAGTATGTATATCGTCGTCTAGTACTAGGCTTGCTAAGTCGAATGACTCTATTATCGGGAGAAACAACATTTTTTTCGGGATTTTGTGACTTTAGTTGGGAGAAACAAAAATTTAATCACATTAAAGTAAATAATAATTAAAAACAACGTCGTTCGCTGCCTATAGAAATGTCTACATAAATAAATAATAACAAAAAAAAACATAAAATGGTTTTCGCATTATTATAATTTTATCTATAATCTACAAAAATGTAATAAGGTAATTTATTTAAAGTAATTATGGAAAAATTAGCAGTTGTATTTCCTTTTCAAATTATAGTTTTATAAAGTTGTTTTTCGGGAGATCATTTACTTTCTCGGGAGGCGGGAGGACTTACTAAAATTCGGGAGAATCCCGCCAAATCCCGACCATCTGGCAACCCTGTCTAGTACCCATAACTAGAGAGCGGATTTGAAGTAGCGATCTCAATATTAATATGGATATGACTACTTAGTGCAATTTGTTAAATACATGTCATGTTGTTTACGCACACCGTAAACTTAGCTAAATAAATAATTAGATTAAATTAATGTTATTTTTGCAACAAACTACATTTAAAGAAAAGTATTTTATTCTAAATAAAGGAGTTTTTATACACCTCAAAGCTATTTAGAGAAGTTCCTATTTATTACGAACCTACATGATAGTTCATGTCAACAATGTCACTTTAATATAATAAAACGTGAATGCACACTTGAATGACTTATTGTTTAACGATGTTTTAATTTGTTATCATCATAATTTTTGCCCAATATTTACAAAAGCTTCTAAATAGTTTTTTACTTTTTGTTCCGATAAGTTACATTATTTTTGTGTGTAGAAAAAATAATTAATTATACCAGTCATATCCATATTAATATTAAGATCGCTACTTCAAATCCGCTCTCTACCCATAACAAGCCTGTGAGGCTGTCTGATATCTATTTATTTTATTTGGCTGTACCTGAAACTTGTTAACGAGTCTATAGGTACATATAATATGTATATGCGATGATTGCGATGGTAACCATACCATCTTATCATATTTCACTTTTTCTTCTTGTGTACCTACTAAGGTACACAAGGAGAAAAAGTGAAATGACTCAGGATGACTTATGGGGAAGTGTAGTTCTACAAAGTAACTGCTCGCTATACTATTCTCCATACAAATCGTTTACGCTGTCGCTAGCGAGCACGGTCACGTTAAGTCATACAGGGTACAGGGTACAGGCACTTATACTGTGGTACAGGTATCCGCAAGTCTTCTCAGCACCCTCGTCGCGGTAGGTCCTCGCACTCATATTCCGCAATTCAATACTAGAATCAAAACAAAATAAACGTTCTGGGAAATACCCATTACCTATCTCATTATCAGCTGTTTTGCATCTACACCTGTCTCCAGTGTTTATTTGTCTATTTTTGGTTCGTAAACATTCGCGTATGCAACTAATGATGGATGGTGTGTTAAGACGCGTGACTTCGACAGAGCAATACTCAATTCCTCAAGGTGTGAAATACTTTCAATGGTTTTTATACTACACTTTACTAAAGGCTAGGTAGATATCGTCTGTTGACAACAAATATTTACTAGAACGAAGCTTGTATCTCAGTATCGATATACAAACGAGATACGAGGTTTTGAAGAGTAGTGACAGAAATTTAAATGAGTTATTGTTGTCACCTGTAGATACTGCAGCGTGTAGCAGTAGAGTTGCATGGCTTTTGTCACTAGGGGGGAGTAGGGAACTGTCTGTCGAATAAAAAAATAAAATGAACATTGACAAAATTCATCGGTACGAATAATATTTCGTCAATTACAAATGATATACGATATGAAATTGGATTTTTTCTTCAGGGTACTGATGCATATCTGTTTGCAGCACGTCGATCAAAGAACAGCACGGTACAATACGGTTTTATAGTAGGAGATGTAGTTCTAGTAGGTATGTCACGGCCATCGAGTGAAATGCCTCAGTTTGCCTCTTTTGGGCATCACAAAGACACAGAATTATTGGTTAATTTTCTACGCTCTGCTTCATTGGACAGGCATTTTAATGACCCAAATAAGGATTCAATTTCTTTCTTCTCGATGGCCGTGATTTTGTAGAAAATAGGTATTTAAACCTTAATAGCAAAAATATAGCTATCAATAGATATAAACCTATTTATCTACGCACATATCATTAGTGCTCTAAAATGCGTTCAGAAACCGTAGGAAATGGCCAGCATTACTACAACCAATTTTACTATGAGAACTTTCTTATCTGTGGCAGTAGGTAAAATCTGTACTGTAATGTTATAACAGTATCAATTTTTGTAAGGTTATGAGTTTAAATTTGGAACAGCTGTCAAAACTAAAGTAGGTCTCTATTCTAGTATCCATAGATATTAATATTGTTATCGATACGAAACGTCTAGTATCCATAGATATTAATATTGTTATCGATACGAAACGTCAATTCAGTATGTTTTTTTATAAAAACCGCACGACATTTGATCTCGAGTGACTTGAGAATATGGATACATTCGTTTGTATATGATTTAGAAAAAAAAACATTCGTCTTGACGGAGGTTCGAATTGCCGCCATTATTGTTGTCATTTGTTTGTTGGTTCTTTGCTGTTACGAAAATATAATTGTGATAAGTTTATTGTAATTCACATTTTAGTTGAAAATATTGTTTCAATGTAAATGTAAATTACAACAAATAATCTGTTTATGTATTTGTTCAGATTTATTTCTTACTGCATTAGTATATGTCGTTTTTAGATATTTTACAGATAGCACTAGTGGTGCCGGTCATTTCCTTATGGCTTCTGAACCCATCTTAGAGTAGGTACCTACTTATGATATGTGTGTAGATAAAGTAGTGTATACAACTGTACATAATTAGGTCTTAAAACACTCGTGTGATCCTATTATGAAACTCGCTGACGCTCGTTTCATAAAACCACACTCTTGTTTTAAGGCCCCTCATTATGTATCAGTTGCATAAACTACTATTATTACATCGTAGATATACACATGTGTTTAGTAATAACCTTCTAATAAGGTGTGCAAATAGATAACAACATGTCACATTATACCTAGTTAGTAAATCACGTTTTTTTACCGAGCCATGGAGGTGTGTTTGTGACGTGGAAAAAGTAGAGAACTTTTTTTAATACTTAGAATCTTTTATCGATTCTGTTTTAATGTGGAAATACCACATTATTATTTTTATAAATATTGACACAAAGGTAGATTATGAAAGAAAATGTAATGTTTTCCACTGCTATGTAAACAGGACTCGAACCTGCGACCCTACATTTCCGGCGTAGTGCTCTCCATCACACCACATTTTTGATTCCATAATTCTACGCTACTGGAGCGCCCACTGCGTCATATATGTTTAAAATGCTTATGCGCATTTACATAGGTACCCTAGGATGTGCGTTTACACGCACGATCCCCAGTCCCCGTTGCTTGAGTCACAGGTTCGCGTCCTGCTTACATTGCAGTGGATCACATTACTGTTAAATATAGGTCCTGGTATACGGCAGGTCCTCAGCAGGTGCAGGATTTAGGAGCTTCAGTAAAACACGTCCGTTCATTTCGTTATTTAATTGACAAGAGAAAACCAACTACCTTCACAATATTTATAAAAAAGATAACTTAAAACTACCCCATACATTACATACATTACAAACTCCATGGAAAGATTGGTAGTCCAGGGCCAGATAGAAGGCAAGAGAGGACGAGGCCGATCACCGACTCGCTGGACCGACCTTAGGTATTAAAAAGACCACACGGAGCTCCTTGGTGCAGTGCACTCGATCCGCAGACAACCGGGTGAAATGGAGATGCATCGCGAGAGCTGCTGTCTGCCAGAGGAAGGATGAGGACGAGAACCCAAATGTGGACACTATTGCCGTAACCACGACCACTCTGCCAAGAGTGAAAGACTGATGATGATGACATTACAATTACATTTTTCTTTCATATTTTACCTTTGTGTCAATATTTATAAAAGAAGAAAACTTGTTATAATACAGTACCTTAAGAATAAAGGAGTTTCTTAAAAATGAAATTGTCCGCTTTTGGCAGGTATTATTAGGTAGGTAATCAATCAATATAATCAATAATATTTTGTATCTAGTGTAGTAGCATGGAGTGAGAATATTCAAACAAATATAAGACACATCAACATTGGTAAACATGTTTTCGTATAAAAGCTTAGCAGTCTGTGTAGAATCCCAGCATAACTATGACACGCGACTCCATGTAGCGCGTCAAATACTATCTGTCACTTTCCTTTCAGTACCGTACGAGGAAGATAGGTGACGCTGAGTCGAGCGACAAGCGATGTCGCAGAAAGATATGCTAGCCCCGGCACGTCTAGCATAACTGTGACACGCGACTCCATGTCGCGCGACAAATACTAACTGTCACTTTTCTTTCAATACCGGGCGAGCAAGACAGACAATGAGTCGAGCGATAAGCGAAGTCGCGGCAAGATAATGCTAGTCCAGTCCAGCTGGACTACAGCACAACTATGCTTCGCGCTTCTTGTCACGCGACATAGCGCTACCCGTCACTCTCTCACGTTACTGCACAGAAAGAGACAGGTAATTATCTCGAGCGAGAAATAGTCGCGTATGACAGTTATGGGATCATCTTTCGCTGAACGGAGTATAGGTACGCGATTTTCATCGTAGACTTATTAGATGGTATGCAAGTTCAGAATATTATCATGCAGTATTATATGTAAAACCACATAAGATTAGATGTATAATAATAAGAATCATCTGCTATTTCAAATATTATTCAACGTGACTGATAACCTTTGTGCAGCATTCTACGCGTCGTTACACAGATACTGCTATCAAATAACAATATTTTTATAGTGACGAAAGGTATCACCATAACATGGTGTTATTCCTCTGCGTAACGTAAATTTAGTGGGGGGTGCTCATTCTAATGCCGTTAGTTTCGTTGCCCATGGGACAGTTTTTCCTGGTAATCATCCAGTTGCCTCAATGCCCAATAGGTTAGTCTATTATAACACACCCAATTAGGAAATGGAAAACCTATAATAATAATAAAAACGGTTTAAACTCACGTACAAATTTTCAGGAATGGCCCGACATGATGATGATGATGATTTGGTGTAGGGACGCCTTGCCGGAGACGGACGGGCTGTCGATCGCTTGGCCCGACATGGTTCGAATTCAAATTACAACTCGGTTCTAACTCAAGCAGCCCGGATAGGTGCCCCTGATGGAAGCCCGTTTTTATAAATAAGTACAAAATTAATGATGTCTCACGATAGTTTTAATAATATTAATTGGAAAAACGGTTATAACCGGGTACTTCTACAGTAAGATAATCGTTTTTGCATTCATAATGGGACCGTCCTTTGATACATTCAGGTACCTATAGTGTCTGTTTGTAAATTATCTAAAGGGACTCTACGTTTTAGCTTCGAACGAAACACAAACACCCTTGAACGGGAAAGCATATTGACCGGACTTTGCAGCGTCTTAAAATTGGGCAAGTGCGAGTCCGACTCGCGCATGAAGGGTTCCGTATCCGTACCATAATCTATAACAAGTTTTTTGTATGGGAGCCCCTCTTAAATATTTTTTTTTGTATTTGTTGTTATAGCGGCAATAGAAATACATCATCCGTGAAAAAATCAACTGTGTATTAGCTATCACCGTTCTTGAGATACAGCCTGGTTACAGACGGACGGACAGCGAAGTCTCAGTAATAGGGTCCCGTTTTAACCCTTTGGGTACGGAACCCTAAAAAGAACTCGACTCGAACTACTTCAATATATACATTAACAAAAATATGGAACAAGCCTATAGCAATCAAAAATAAAACTAAATCAACTTGTTTCTGGCTTCGTTGCTCTTAGGGTGCTGCATTACCGCGAGCAGTACCTAAAGAAAAATTTAGGTAAATTACTCAAAAACAAAAGAAGATCAAGGACAAGGAAAAGAAGATTAAGCATGGAGTGTTCTTAGGACCTGAAATCTTTCAAAATCTTTGACTTGCTAGTACACCATATGAATTAATCACCAAATTACTCGTCGGGGGTCACTCTAGTTAGCTTAACCTGGTAGACCACAGACCACCCCCACTAGACGGAGCATGTGAGGCGACCCGCGCGCACCAACGATATGGTACGGCAGAACATTAAAGTATCAACACGGCGGCCACCGTTTAGTTGCGTCCTTGTTTATGATCCATGTGTACGTCAACGAAAAAAGAAATTAAATAAATAACATGGTAAATTGTAGTGTTAAGTGGTGTAGAGAGACCTCATAAACATGAACGCAACTAAACGGTGGCCGCCATGTTGATACTTTAATGTTCTGCCGTACCATATCGTTGGTGCGCGCGGGTCGCCTACGGGTCGCCTTACATGCTCCGTCTGTCACGATGAGGTCCGGGAGGTAAGTAAAGTAGGAACAGGAACGGAAGAAGAGACAGGGCAGAAGAAAGGTATTTATTATGTAAAATAACAAAGGCACCTGCGAACAAGCAGATACAGACTTAAGTTCTAGATTTAGGTTAAAGAGATTGACATTATAACGGTTATATAAAATACATAGGGGACTTACGTTTTACGTGCCTTTGTCTTTAATTTAATAACATATATATCCCACAGGATCCAGCAATTAGAACTACATATCTGATGTCACAGCACAATAGCACAGGTTAACTTTTGGTAAATTAGGACACTCTTGTGTGGTAAGCTAATTATAGACTGATAAGTATAATGAATTGAGGATGAGCAGGATCAAAAATTACGTCTTGTTGGTATCCTTTCAGCACCAAAGCTCTGGATCGAATGAATCTTTTAGACATGTAACGAACAAGTGTGGAATTTAGAATGAAATTTGAATTTGAATGTTTATTTTTAAGATAGAGAGTAACCAGACAGTCCAAAAAGTTATCTAAAACGAGTTGCAACGCAACACGTTACACGTCTAGTGGGGGTGGTCTGTGTGCTAGACCCTTTTTTAGACGTACCTATGGTCTGATTTTGTTTGTGTTTGAGAGGTACTCGGATCAAAATTATTTAAGATAGGGAGTAAGTCAGTGGGGATTTCTATCGGCTCAGCAATTATATGTTTTCCAACTGACTTAAAAAATAAATTGTCATTTCGTTTTCTTTATGTTTGTTACCTCAGAAATCTGTCATTTATAAGTCGAATTGCTCCTTTTTTCATCCGAGCATATTCAAATAGAACATTATATGAAATTAAATTATAGTTAGTGTAATACAACAAACGTTTTTCCTGTTTCAGGATAACACTTTAGTGGATGCTTTGGCTTCGAGTCTCAACATCCAGTCACCCAAGAAGCTGATAGAGGTGACGGAGAAAGTGTTCAATGCCCTACTTCTGTATGCTATAGAACATGATGACAACAGAGCAGTGACGAAAATGTTGGGTGAGCAACCCAAGCGCTTATTGATAACTTTCAATTTAGATTGTTCCACACATATATGTAGATCAGATGCAGATTTGGCGTCTTGGTCAACCTGGTCTAAGGCCATGTAGTAAGTAGTGGCTCTTTTCTTAGCAATCTATCCACGATTGCTCACCCTTCATATCAGGCCTCCCTAGACCCGGCATGAGACCACGTGGCCGCAGACCACCGCGATGGACGGATTTACTACTAAAGGCAGACAAAATGCCATTCCATGAAGTTTTCAGGCTGCCGCAGGACCGAGTGCGATGGCGACAGCTTTGCGATGATGCCAAATTAATAGACGGGGTCACGATCTTCAATACTTGAGAGACTTAGTGGACCTACATAATACCGTTTCTTTCTTACAGACATGGGGGCAGACGTCAATGCTCAAAATTCTGAGGGCAGGACGCCTCTCCATGAAGCTATTCTGAAAGGGAAGCAGCCTATAGTGGAATACCTTTTGAGGAATGGGGCTAATGTTCACTTAAAGACGAGGCAAGTACAACTAACAGGGTTTTACAACTTTTGAATGGGTAGGTATTTCACTTGTTCCATTCATTCCTACGAAGTTTCTCATTTCAAGCGTTGTGCCATCAAACCCCTTTAAATCCCATCAGACAATTAATATATCGAATAGGAGTCAGAAAAAAAATTGTGACAGCAAAGTAAAAAATATTTTACACCTCCAAATTTCGATGATCGCTTGCTTTTTTTTAATCCACCACTCAAAAAAATCTAAAAGATAGTTTCTAGAATAATGCAAAACTCATCACTTTCTTCAGATGCGGCGAAACCCCACTGATCACAGCCATTCACCGCGACGACTTAGACATGATAAAACTGCTTCTCCAATGTGGTGCTCATTTATCCAACGCTGATCAAAATTCAGTCTCCGAATTGCTGTCTTTAGCAGCTAGGAGTGGCACGATTAGCAAAGTTGAAGCACTAAGAACGGCAGGCGCTGATCTTAATATCCCAGATGAACTGAAACAAACACCTTTGCATAAGGTAAGTTATTATCACTTTTGTCACAGGAACACCCCAAAGTATATCAAAATTGAAGCTGCTCATACAACACGCGGTCCAACCTTTGCAGTAGTCCGTCTCTGAGTTATTGTCCTTAGCGTCCAGGGGTATCCATTGTCATAGATGAATAAATCAGATGCCGCTGCCTAAAGTAAGGGGTACCTATACAAAACCCGACGTATAGGTACTTGTATGCATTCGTTTATGACTTCCAAGTCTGTCTTGAAGACTTAATTTTGCAATAAGAGTGGCGAGAATGTAGGATGGTAAAGGATTTGAAAATATAGCAGAGCACTGGGCAGCCTTCGAGATGCGTCTGTCTTACCGCGGGTCTCAGTTATCCGCTCTCAAGTAGGTATGCTCAGTAAGTTCCTTGGCCCTTACTTCTTACGTAAGCGTGTCAGCTCTAAATGTTCACTTACGAAGTGGTTAATGTAACGAGTATTCCTTTTACAAAGTGTTCTGTTTATTATTAATGTTCTAATTACATTAATCAGCATAGCGATCAAAAAGTTGTTTCCTCAGCACTGCATAAATCGTATGTAATAGACGAATCGGCCTATAATTATATGATGAATTACTAAGTATTCCATTGGTCCACAGGCGGTTCTCTGCAACCATCCCAACATGGTATCCTATCTGATGCAGCACGGAGCCGATTCGACCCTGCAAGACCTACTTGGCCACACCGCTCTGGACTATGCCATCAAGCTGAACCGACAAGATATCGTTGAAATTTTAAATAAAACTACGTGAAATATTATGTCTTGTCTTCTTTAAGTTAGGTATAAGAATATCTGCGACTGTCCTTGGTCCAACATTCGATTACCTTGAGAATTAGGAAGGGATTTGGAAATCTTTACTACTTTTGTTCCGTTCGTACTATATCGATGACACTGATAACTGTACATTTGTAAACTAATATAAACCTTATTACAACGTGTGGGTGTATAGTTATCTGTGTCTTCGTTTGTACTTGTATCATGGAGATAAAAATGAAATTTCTAATTCCAATTTGAAAGAGATGGACGCTGATGGTGGTGATTTTTTAAAAATGAAACTAAATATTCGAAACGATCAGTCTTTAATTACAAATTAAGTAGTTACAACATGATATTATATGGGCTCAAGTTAGTCATGACATTATATCGAGCGATATCCCAAGTAGCCTACAGCTAGTTTAACCCTTAAATGGATACAACACAGACCACCCCCACTAGACGGAGCATGTAAGGCGACCCGTAGGCGACCCGCGCGCACCAACGATATGGTACGGCAGAACATTAAAGTATCAACACGGCGGCCACCGTTTAGTTGCGTTCATGTTTATGAGGTCTCTCTACACCACTTAACACTACAATTTACCATGTTATTTATTTAATTTCTGGGGTGGTCTGTGGGATACAATTACACTAATTTTATTTCTGAAATGACGTAATTGTACTTGTATCATGGAGATAAAAATGAAATTTCTAATTCCAATTTGAAAGAGATGGACGCTGATGGTTGTGATTTTTTAAAAATGAAACTAAATATTCGAAACGATCAGTCTTTAATTACAAATTAAGTAGTTACAACATGATATTATATGGGCTCAAGTTAGTCATGACATTATATCGAGCGATATCCCAAGTAGCCTACAGCTAGTTTAACCCTTAAATGGATACAACACAGACCACCCCCACTAGACGGAGCATGTAAGGCGACCCGTAGGCGACCCGCGCGCACCAACGATATGGTACGGCAGAACATTAAAGTATCAACACGGCGGCCACCGTTTAGTTGCGTTCATGTTTATGAGGTCTCTCTACACCACTTAACACTACAATTTACCATGTTATTTATTTAATTTCTGGGGTGGTCTGTGGGATACAATTACACTAATTTTATTTCTGAAATGACGTAACGCGTAGGTAATTCTTCAGTCGCAAAGCCCGTTGACAGCTTGGTAGGCGATCCAAGAGCCAAGCTGTCCCGACATTATACCGAAGACATCCCGGACATCAGTCTGTACGAGATTAGGATGGCCCTGAAGCAACTTAAGAACAACAAGGCGCCGGGTGAAGACGGAATCACCTCAGAGCTTCTGAGAGCGGGTGGAACACCGGTACTTAAGGTCCTCCAGAAGCTCTTTAATTCCGTCTTGTCCGAGGGCAAAACGCCTGAAGCATGGAATAGAGGCGAGGTGGTACTGTTCTTCAAGAAAGGTGATAACAGCCTATTGAAGAACTACAGGCCCATCACGCTTCTAAGCCATGTTTATAAGTTGTTTTCAAGGGTCATCACGAACCGTCTCGAACATAGACTTGATGACTTCCAGCCTCCCGAACAAGCCGGTTTCCGAAGAAGCTATAGTACCATAGACCACATACATACGCTGCGGCAAGTTATACAGAAGACTGAAGAGTATAACTTGCCATTATGCTTAGCGTTTGTGGACTATGAGAAAGCCTTCGATTCGGTGGAAACATGGGCGGTGCTCGAGTCACTTCAGCGATGCCATATTGACTATCGGTACATTGAAGTGTTGAAGTGTTTGTATAGTAACGCCACCATGTCGGTCCGAGTTCAGGAGCAGAGCACAAAGGCCATTCCATTGAGAAGAGGCGTGAGACAGGGGGACGTTGTGTCCCCGAAACTGTTTACGGCCGTTATGGAAGACGCCTTCAAGCTCCTGGAATGGCAAGGACTTGGCATCAACATCAATGGCGAATACATCACTCACCTTCGGTTTGCCGACGACATCGTAGTCATGGCTAAGTCGATGGAGGAACTCAGCATGATGCTCGATGACCTCAATCGAGTTTCTCAACGGGTGGGCTTAAAAATGAACATGGACAAGACGAAACTCATGTCAAATGCCAAGGTTGTGCCCATCCCAGTCTCTGTTGAAAACTCGGTACTCGAAGTTGTTGACTCATACATCTACCTAGGACAAGTGGTCCAATTAGGTAGGTCCAACTTCGAGAAAGAGGTCAACCGCCGAATCCAACTCGGCTGGGCAGCGTTCGGGAAACTACGCAATGTCTTTTCGTCCGACATACCTCAGTGCCTCAAGACGAAAGTCTTCAACCAATGTGTGTTACCAGTGATGACTTACGGCACCGAAACGTGGTCTTTCACTATCGGCCTCATCTCAAAGCTCAAAGTCGCTCAACGAGCAATGGAGAGGGCTATGCTCGGGGTGTCTCTACGTGATCGAATCAGAAATGAGGAAATCCGTAGACGAACTAAAGTGACCGATATAGCTCACCGGATTAGCAAGTTGAAGTGGCAATGGGCAGGCCACATAGCACGCAGAGCAGATGGCCGATGGGGCCGTAAAGTGCTCGAGTGGAGACCTCGGACCAGCAAGCGCAGCGTAGGACGTCCACCTACGAGATGGACAGATGACCTTGTGAAGGTCGCCGGAAGGCGCTGGATGCAGGTCGCTTCCAACCGGTATATATGGAAGTCCAAAGGGGAGGCCTATGTTCAGCAGTGGACGTCCTATGGCTGAGATGATGATGATGATGTAGGTAATTAGCAATGAAATCCACGTCAGTTTGAGATTTCGGGACAATCAAAAAGTCTTTATTGACAGTATTCAGATTTTGACTTGTGTTTGTGTCATTTCAGTAACGTGTAAATATACATCATCAACATCATGCATTGAAGGGTTAAGTTGTATAAGGGCTGTATAAGCGCTTATCGTCGGGGATAGTGCAATACCGCGTAAGTAACAAGTGTAGATACGTGGTAGATACGAATCAATATTCAAACAAATACTAAGTATTTTATTGAAATGAGAACATTATCGACAGCTGTTATTTATTTATGCGGTATTGCACTAACCCCGACGTTATGCAGGCTGTATGCTATTTGAGTCAGTCGAGTCGAAGTGATGTAGATCATAATTAAAATAAACAGTTTAAATTCTAACTATTGTTATTATTATTCGCTAAATGTACCAAACTCCTCATGAGCATCGGGTAGTGGTCAACCGTCAGCGGGCACGGCGAGTAGGCTGAGCAGTCGCACCCGCGGCGTCCAGACAGAATCGCATCTTCTAGTGCCGAAGCGTTCACCATGCTGGATATCAGTTGGTTGCTGAAAATCACACTGATATTATAAAGGCGAAAGTTTGTGAGTGTATTTATGTGTAAGTGTGTTTGTTTCTTCTTCACGCTCAAATGGCTGAACCAATTTTGACAAATTTTGGTAAGAAGGTAGCTGATACCCTGGATTAACAACATAGGCTACTTTTTATCTCGAAAAAAATGTGTTCCCGCGGGATGAGGTAGCACTACACGACGCAGCTTGTAAATAATTACTTTGAAATCATAGTTATGTCTTTTTCTGAGGAAATAGTCATCGCAAATAGACAGCAAAGCTCCATAGGGTAGGGTTTCAGCCGCCGCTCCTGTAGCTAAATATATTTTGAAGTATATAATCAGTTCCGTAAATAGAATGATGCCAACAGTGGCCAGGCACAGGGTGCAGAAAAAAAACAGTTTTTTTAAGGAAAGGGCTGATTAGAGTTGCGGGGACTCGCTGAATGCGGGTCGCTGCTATCCGGCCCATGTGGAAGTCTATTGAGGAGGCCTGTGTCCAGCAGTGGACGTCCTATGGCGTCCTATGGTAACAAATTAAGTATGTTTCGGTTTGTTCTTATTTTTTTTTCTTTTTTAATAGCCTGATTAGGTGTCCCACTGCTGGGCAAAGGCCTCGCCTTCTTTTGTACTCATAAATTAACGTTATTTAATTGTAATGAAACGCACCTGATTTTCGAGTTATTTTAGCTGATCTGTTGCAAACCCATCTGAATTAAATATCCTATAATCATGTTCTTCTTCTATCATGACGACATTCTTCAAATATTATGTTGAATGTTAACTACGAAAGTACTTACACATTTCAAAAGATTTAGCTGTTTAGGAATAAAAGCATAACCATCTCCGCTTGATCTTTAGTTTACCTCATAACTCCGCTCCAGATGCTCGCAGTCTCCTCGTGGTTGCTCTGCCCAGACCAGCACGCGACCCTGAGGGCGCATCCGCTCATCCCGCCACTCAGCACGTTACTGGCGAAGTCTAACACACTGTCGGCTCCGAATTGCGTGTGTTCTAACACTGAAATCGCAATAGGGTCAGAAGTCGCAATAAGGTCACCTCCACCACCTCGTCGTGACGTGAAACGTTACGACCTGTAGGTAGTTTTGCATCAACATGACGTGGAAATTTACGTAAGGTAAAGTAAAAAGGTCATACCACACCTAATGCGTGCAGTGCAGTCCATGTGGGTGTAAAGTATAGGAGGTTATAAAAGAAACAGTGGTCACAGCCTACCCAATATTCAATGTTAACACGTTCACTGTCCCAGTTTGACATGTGAACCTTATGTCTCTGTAATGGAGGCTTGCCGTGATTCCACATATGGGACACGGACAGTGAACGTGTCAACATTGAATATTGGGTAGGCTGTGACCACTGTTTCTTTTATAACCTCCTATACTATAGAGGTAGAGGTCCTTTAAGAAATAAATGTGGCTAGGAAAAGTCTTATATCAATAGATGGCGCTGCTATCACCAGTACGTACTTAGAGAGAAGACAGATTGATTAACGATAGCAACGATACTCCTTCCATTTTTTTTTGGACAGCATCCGTAATAGTTTCCAGACATAGATATAGTATAGTAGTTAGACCATAACAAAATGTCAAATCTATAAAAGGTTAATTTCATTTCATTAATTACCTTTTCATGAGTACTTTCTTGGCCAGTAAGAATGTTTTGACAATAAGCAAACTGTCAGGTTGGCTATGGCGTTCTCATTTTAAGTGGCTGTGGAGTCATGTCATAAAGATGGTGGGATAACATCAAAATTTCGGGTTACAAAATAAAATTATCAGTGTCCACATTACTCTCCTCTCAAGCAACTTAGGCATTAAACACAGTAAGTACTATTCGACTAATTATTAGTAACATTGTACACTTCAATTTTACGATTAAAACAAGAACTCATCATCGGATTTGTTCCGCGGCTTAGATGAAATTAAAAAGGAAAATATGTAAATTGAAGTTGTTGGCAAAAAAAGGCCATTAAAAATTGTTCATTGACTCTCTTTCATTTCTTCGGTCACCTCCAATATAGTCATGACACAGCGGTTGGTGCCATAAAGAGGGCGACCACTAAAACCGCGGCCTATTCCTTTTTCTTTTCATTTGAGGCGTCAAAAAGAGTTTCTGTTTATCAAGAATGCATCTTAAATTAGTGCAGAAACTGTAATTTAAACTTAAACTAAACTTGTCCAAAAATTTCACTGTTTGGAATGTTTGTTTTAAGTCATGTACCTTTTTTTGAAATCAATTTAGTATTAAATACTACCTATATTTATTACTTATAAAAATGTCGTTTAAATCAAATTGATAACTCAACTCCTATAATTCCGCTATTAAATCATGTAAATATTGGTTTTCAATAGTGTTAATCAAGCCAAATCTGAAATAAGTTCATACAAGGGGCACAGGGCGAAGTGTATTCTGACAGTAAACCATTGAACTCGGCAGGTCATGGAGCAATTGTACCTGATAGAGTTATTCATTGATCGAGTGGCGATATTTGCGTCCCCAGACAACGAAAACAGTGGCGCAGACAAGAAACTCATTCTCAAAGTTGCATTCGGACCAAAATACCAGTTCATCATAAAAGAACAACAACTGGCCAAGAACCCAAAAGTCGAAGACGACATAATCGAATGTGACGAACAAGGACGGAGAAAATGGTCCAGGACCTTCAGAGTTGGCAAGTCTTTCTTGTTTCCGTCCTATCCCGATACCGTCCTTAATATTCTGGACAAGTTCCCCTTAGAAATAGAAGTATGGAACGACGACGAGAACGAAGTTGAAATCTTCGTTGGCGTTGGTACTATGCAGTGGGAAAGAGAATTCTTCATGATGCTGAAGGAAACTGCTGAACCTTGTAAACTTCACGAGCCTCTAAGTATCAAACAACGTATAAATTTGATGGCCGAGTGCTGTTGTAAGCAGTGTGGAGAAATTGATTTTATTCTAAGAATCAGTGCTCTGGGCGAATCCATCATTACTGAATTCCAACAACTCATGGAGGACCCGGATAGTTTCGTTTTTAGAACGAACAGAGCTCCTAGTATGTTCAAATGTAAACGTGTAGAAGGCGATGATCCTAACTTCATCATGGTCGGGAGCCTCTATGAGACTACTACTTTAGAAGATCCAGACGTTATAAACAATGCTCAAAAGAGGGTTGAAGTGTGCACCGAATTACAAAGCTGTGGTCAAAAAGTTGATGGAGATGTTCGCTGCGAACATGAGCAAAAGCCTGAGAAAAAGGAATATCCTATAGAGAAAATAAAAATGGGAGAAATTCGTGGACCATGTGGTAACACCAATTGCGCACTGGCTCATAAAGTAAGGTGTTATCTCAGAAATCTAGAAAGCTATAAACAAAAAGCTAGCGGTATAAAAGATACTAAAAATACGACGAAAAAAGTGTGCGGTGCGTGCGATTGTAAAGACGATCGGTATCACCGCGAAGAGTGCCCTACCAAGATTGAAGGACAGAAGATCGAATGTAAAGGTTGCGGTGGTGTGGTTTTACCAGGTCATACTTGCCAAGAACAAGAAAACAAATTGGAGAACGCTGCAAAACCTCGTACTATCGATAAACAAGACAAGGACCCTACGGTCGCTTACGTGTTTAGTATGCCTACATTTAAAGAGGCTACATCTGGAATGGAGTTTTCTTACTATCAATATTTAGCTATCGATCAGCGGGACTTAGATACTTCAGATGTCGAGACATCTAGAGAATGTTGTTGTAAAAAAGCAAATGCAAATAATAGGATGTACCCTGGAGAGGCAGATGTGTATAACTCATTAAGTGTCCCTAACATACGAAATGTACAATCATTGGAAACTAAAAGTAGCAAGAGATCAAACACTCAGCTGGTATACAACGTGACAGTGGGGCCAGAAAAGCTTTGCTTGGACATTCCAGATGACAAAGATTGTAAATGTAACCCACCGAAACCCACACCAGCATGCAGGACCTTCGACTGCGATTGCTATACAGAAGCCCAGAATGTAAGTGCCAGGAAGAAACACAAATCTTACTGTCCACTGTACAAACACAAAAGTACCTGTCCTGTCACTACGATGCTGGAAGATGAGGAGATGGTTGAAGAAGTTGAAGATGTAGCCGAGCCATTGCCTTATGGCCTACCTCCGATCAAACTCGGCCCATGTCCGGTGATGGGTCGGCCTTGCAGTGTCCCTGACGGTTTCGCAAGGATGTATAAGACCGCAGTGCAACCCAAGCTACCTCCAAGCTACAGCGATGCTGGCAAAGTCTGCTGTTCCAAGGAATTCGAAAGAATCAAGGCAGCCATAAAAGAATACATGAAATATGACAAGGAAAAAGACATGCGATGCGTGAATACGTTTAACGTAGATACCGAGAGAAGGTGCTGTGACAAAGAACAAGTTCTTTTGTCATTAATGGGCAAGAGCTGTTGCGGATCCCATAAGTTAGCTATACAAGAGAAATACCGCGAAGACAAGAAATGAGTTTTTTTTATCATTGACTATTTTATTTTGTAACCCCGTGTAACATCATAAATATACCATTTTAAGTAACTATAGCTGTTTTTTCTTTTACTTCATTTCAATTACAGAGATTAGTATTTTTCTTTGGAATATAATGTTCAATAATCATTTGAAAGACCCGTATCAAATAAAGGTGGCGGGCCGCAAAATGCAGATTGTACATAGTGGCTAGAGAAGTAGAGATGTGCCGTTCTCGAGAATATTTCCCAATTTGTATGGAAAGAGAACATTCTCGAAAACATTTCCCATAAAAAAAGGAAAGACTTCCGGAAATTCTCGAAAACAACATATCACTATTAGTGGCTAAGTATGAAGTATTGAAATCAAAGCAACGTAATTAATCTGAAATGTACTAGGAAGCAATGTACAATGATTTTCACAACGTTAATTTAACAGGTTCGCAGTGCCAAAGTGATGTACAGCTTCTTTCTACAGTTCCCTATAGTAATAACCAAAATTAATAAAACACCCCTAATTTATTGTAAAAGTCCATGTTCTGTGAATGTGTTATTTACGGTCAATGGGACGGCTCAGGCTCGTTCCAAGAAATGACTCTATCCTATAATGTCAGCAAATGGTTTATCATGCCACTGTCGAGAATGACCGTTTCCTATTATGTCCGTTTCGAAAATTGACCTGCTTCCTATAATGTCCGCTCCTTGTGATGTCCTATTCCTACGATGTATGCTTCCTATAATGCCCATGCGCTATTAGTGTTCTAAAGCCCGATTCCTACAATGTCTGCTTTTCACAATGTTTTCTTTTTTGTCCCTTAATTCAAGAAGTAGTTTCCGGAAGTACTTGAAATAAGCATGCCTGGGATACCTTTTAAACATTTTAGACATTTTCAAAAGTAGACATCATAGGAAACGGTCAATGTGGAAAGAAGGCCACTTTAGGAAGCAGACATGTTAGGAAACGGACAGAACGAGCCTGACCCAATAGGACAGTAATGGTCAATGGGGAGCGGATAAGACCTAGGAAAATAAAATGATTAAAGGAATTTCATATTTCATTATTGTCCATGCTTTTCCCGGCTGTCAATTTAAGAGGCCTTATTCCTTTTAAAATTTATTTTTTTCATATTATGACGTATATATTGATAATTTCAACCAACTTTTTGAAGTGAATGATACCTTTTCCCGAGTTCTAGCTAGTAACGTAGCTATTTCATGCTTTCATTGCGCGCAGTCGAAAATAAGTTGAAACAACGAATTTTCCACGTGAATTTTGTCAATTTCGAGTAGTTTTTCGAACAAAAATTATCAATGAAAAATTCAAACTGTAGGTTTCAAATATATACCAATAAATTCCAATAGCCCTGTTCTAGGTAGTAACATGATATGCTAAGAAACATGTTTGATCATACAGAAAAATGTCTAAACAATCAGCATTTTAAAAGGAATAAGGCCTCTTAATGTGAGTAAATATAAATAAATTAATGCTTAAATATGAGGTTTCTTTAGCTTACAGTCATAGCAATATTTCATACCTCGTGGACCACGTGGTGTATGCTTGTTTAATCCATAGGTAGTTGATTATAGAATCAAAGATTTGATGTCATTAACGTAACGTTGAGATACCTAACTCAGTTTCGCAGGTTCAAATCCTACTTACATTGCATTGCATGTGTTTCTTTAATAATTAACCTTTGTGACAATATTTAATTAATAAACCCATTTTGACCATTGAATTTCCCCCACCGTGATAATGGTACTTTATATGCTCACTATGCGTTATAAACCGTCTTCTTTTGTCATTCGTAGAACCGTTCAATCTCCAAACATGGGTGACGAGGATGAAGGTGAAAAGAAGAAGAAAAAGAAGAATTCGAAATACAATTACACATTTGGAGACAATTACCCCCGTAAGATATAAGATTTTTCATAATAAGTATAACACGATCACCGTCATAAGTAACTTTCTCCCGTCGTTCATAGTATAAGTAGAGTACGATTATTTATAGGTTTGACAAAACTTCTAATTCTCACATTCTCTGCTTTGTTCTCTTCCGAATAGGCATTCTTAGTTAGCAGACTAAACGGTGCTGTACAATGAGCTGCTGAATTGCATTTGTGCAGCCCATAGTACATAGTAGACCGTATACCTACTGGTCCGACTGTGTGGTAGTAACACAGCTAGTTAAACAGCGGTAGTATCAAGCCAATTTTATGATGGGAGATGAAATAATAAATTATTATATTTAACAAACTTATCATCTTTGAACTCATTGGATTTGTGTCGACGGTAAGGTACTTATATTTTTGGAGTACGCACTTCTCGGACCATGGTAAAAAAAACTGGTATTAAAAGGCAGGTTTTTGTCAAGAGTTTTTTATTTCTTACACAGCACGGCACAAGGTATGCGACGACTCTTGCGCGCGGCCGGGTTTGCCGGTGCCCAGTCGCATGGGATGGCTCTGGAACGCACCCGACATACCGGGACTTAGGGTAAGTTTAACAGTATACAGAGCACAAAATATGGAGTTCACAGAGATATTTTACGATGTATGATCAGGACACTTCCAAACAAATGTGTTTGATCATGTACATTTTCTGTGTACTGGTACAGTCGAGTTCATTTACATCTACACACTTACGAGAACTAAAATATCTGAACACGACTTTATGCTCCTGATAATAGGGTCTTGTTCAGATATTTTTGTTCTCGTAAGTGTGTAGATGTAAATGAACTCGACGGTACAACTAACTCAATGAGACACATGGGAATCTAAAAGAAGAAAAGAAAGTTAGTATAATAGGTGGTCTTTTTTACTACTATTATGATCGAGGGAGCTCGTGAATTTGAGTAGAAACACCAAAGGAAAAAGACTTCTATAATCTTAAATAAATATGTTATATTGTTATTAATTAAGCCTGAAGGTAATAAGACAAAAAAAAATAGCTTATAATATATGTGGGCTCGGTTTTTTCAGCCTCTATTGTTTTTAATTTAGCATGAAGGTGATTGTTATAATATAAGACAAAAAAATGCTTGTCAAATCTATATAGCCATATGTGTCTGTTTCTATGACTATAGCCATTAAAAGGCTGGCAACCCGGTCGCATCGGCAAAAGCGTAGCCAAGCTCATGGTCTTCAAAGCTCCTCGAGCGGGGATGGACAGAGACAAGAACAAGAAAAAGAAAAAGAAGCGCGGCCAATATGTCGGCGGAGGAGACTCGGAACCGGAAGAAATGTTGGAGCCAAAACCTGCCCTGAAAGTGCAGAGAAAAGGCGACACTTTTACTATCCAAGTAAGTGTGCCTAATATTACTAAACCACCCTTGAAAATACCTTAACTTAATATTATAGGCGTTTGGACAATTTTTTTTGAGGATGTCAATCGACTCTATTTTTTATGAGGATCAAACTCCATAAAGGTCACAGCACACATATCAATTCAGGAGCAGATCGTCACCGCCTCGCCTCGCCTTTCCCCTTGCCGTCAATCAGGCGTCCACGTAACGTCAAGCGGATAAGAAGCCCCAGCACGTCGACTCGGCTACGGCTAGGCGACGCCGCGCTTACGGCTCGCCGACCGTACGGTTGACGACTAGGTGCCAATTTAATGGAGGGGAGGGGCGTGGACGAAAAGACGTAAGCTAGGGTACGGATAGGCGCAAGCGCGGGAACTGCAAGTCGAACACGCACCGCACCGCGGTTCGTGAGCTTGTCCCGAGGTGAGGCGATTACGTTACGATTTTATTTATTTATTCAGGATTACCAACAGATAATACATCTTACATGCTCTTATATCTAGGTGTAACAATCATGGCTGATGCTTATCTAATTATAGGTAACCACAACTTATATAAGTTTCTGTATTCCGATTAGTCTGCGTTGCAGTAGGGAGTTTCATACAAATGATACTGAACGGCTCTAGTTGATAGGGTAACGATCCCATTCCGAGTTGATATGTGTGCTGCACGGCTAGCATAACTTTGACACGCGACTCTTTCTCGCGCGGGATGTCCTGTCTGTATCTGTACAGTACTATGAGATAGTGACGGATGATCCTATCTCGCGCGACATGCGTCGCGTCGCGTGTCAAAGTTACGCTAGACGGGCTGCTGCCTATGACGTCATCTGTGGATTGGGTACCAGTAAATAAGTAATTTGCCATTTTCACCGCGAAAAAGTCCGTTTAAGTTTGTTTGTCATACTAATATTGTTTTTTAAAATTATGAGGATTCTAAAAACAATTTCTAAATTTCTTTTGGGTTAAAAAAATAAATTATAAAATAGTCGTAACTTTGAAGACAGATATATTTAAGTTAGTTGCACCGCCCACAACTTATCTGCTTTGCCCGATGGTTGACTGGTAGAGAATGCCCTATGGCATTAAGTCCGCCTTTTGTACGATTTGTTTTTCTTTTGTGCAATAAAGATTAAATAAATAAATATAAAAAAAAAAAAAATTGCTTTGTTTCATGACATTGAGCTAATTTTATTCATATAACTGCACTATGTTATATAATGCAACATCAGTCGCATCCCCTATTGTAGCCTAAGTAAAGTAAGTAGCTGATAGAATGGTAAACTAAACAACCTTTGAAAATGACTTAATACAATATGATTGTAGCGTTATGTAGCTGATAGAAGGTTAAACGTAAGGGAAAGGGGAAGAAAATTGCGATCGATCTTGGTTCAGCAATAGTAACTTAAATTAAACTTTTTTAGCAATATGCCATATCTCCGTGCTATATTTTGTTTTCAAAAGCGCCACCACGCCACGCCAGTATTACCTACTTGCGCATTAAATTATGACTGACAGAGGTGGGTATTCTGCCCCCCGCTCAATCTAGGACTAATACAGTTGGAGGCAATATTGCCTACTGTTAAATCAGGGAGGAAAAAAAAGTTAAGTAAGTAATAAATGCAGTTTAATATGTAGTTCAAGCAATGTACTGATCAGACTATGGTATTTACATAAATTTATTTGTTCACAGGTAAATCCCCTGAAAGATTTGACAGAAATATCTCCTAACGAGGACCCGTACGTCGATTGCGACCCGTTAGTTTTCAAAATTATCAAGAAGCGTAGTCCTGAAGAACAAGCCAAAGTGGAGGCCCGTAAGATGGTCAAGCTAAAGAAACAGAGAGACTCGCAAATCCGAAAGGCTTTAAGCGAAGCCGTTGAAGACATATGTAAGTGCGCCTACATGGATGTTTACTGCAACGATCTAACCGCAATAGACAAAGTCATAGATAGCTGCCCAGCATTCAAAGAACCAGACTGCGTTTGCCAAGAGGAATCTTTGAGCTCCTTATCGAGCAATGCGACTTGGGATATCGAGTATACGCCCCCCTTTGGCTGTTTCGATTTAGCTCCTAAGAAAAAAAAGCATTTTATCCATGTAGAAACGCAATATACGAAAGCGGATGCGGGTATACCGGAGCCTCCGAAGTTAAAATGTACAAGATGTTGCCCAAGTTCTCAGAGATCGAAGAAACCATCGAAACGAGCAACTTCTGGGCGGTGTAACTGCATGAGACGATGAGGTTTCTATTTTTCATTCTGAATATATTTTTTGACAAACGCACGAAAACCTGTTTGTTAGTTCGGAATTGTAAATTGTCTGTGCCTGTCTAGTGAATAATTAAAAGTTGTCATTCTAAATACGTCTTACATGTACATAATATATAAAACTCACTAAGTAACAAATACCTTCTTAAAACAAAGGCCGTATCTCAGTAACAATTTACTAAGTAGATACGAGGTTTTGAAGAGCAGTGACTGAAATTTTAGTTTTCTGTGATTTTAGTGAGTTTTGGTTGTCACCAGGCGATATTATGAAAATAAAATGAATTTGGGAAAATTCGAGGAAACGCGTAAATATAGATACAAAACGAATAAATCAATATAAAATCGCTAAAGATACGAAGTATAACAATTAATGGCTAGTGCTGATTGGCAAGGCTCTTCGTCAGCAGGGCCACACCTTCCTCTAGCACTAACATGTGTAAGGGGATAAGGAGGCATGCATAAGTAGGTTCGCGTTAGATATCCTGCAAGGTGTGTGGAACTAACCCTTAGCGTATCGCTGATAGTTTGGATGGTGAGCGAAGCTCTTGAACAGCAGCGGGAGTAGAACGGTCGTGGCCAGGACTACACCGCCTCCTAGCACTAGAGCTGGTAGGTTCACGTTCACTGACGGTATGCCCTGTAAAATACCATTAAAGACACAAATTTAGTATACGTCTACAGTAGAGATGTACAGTTCTCGAGAAAGTTTCTCGATTTGTATGAAAAATTTTCTCGAGAACATTCTTTTCCCGTACAGATCGGGAAACGGTCCCGAGAACGGCACATACATTTAGAATCCTCTATCCTACACGATAAAGTCGGTGTATTATTTAACTTTTTCTTCGTTGTACGATACAAAATGTATCTTTTTAAAAACTTTCAAGCGAACGTGAAACGTGAAGGTAAACAAAAAAAGTGAGATAAATATCATCCTCAAATCCAAATATTGCCTCAATTATGATTATTGTGAGGCCACCCGGAGAGTTAGCCCTGTTTGTTTAACTAGGTCTAGGGCAATTTACTCACTCAGGGTACCTGCATGGCTAAGGTAATTCTTAAGTCTTTTTTATTTTCTGCTAGTCGAAGTGAAATGCTAGAAAGACAGACAAAAAGAAGAAGCACTCTGTTTTACACATGCCTAAAACCTATTCTGACACGAATATTATCTTCGTTCGATCATTTAAATAATCACTTAGGGTCGCAAGAGCTTACTTTAACCCCTTGTCAAATAATCTACTATCATGTACCACATCATCTTAATTAAACACTAAAACTTAAAGAAACAGATCTTGAACTCACGATAGATCCGAATACGTTCTCCATGGTCGGTTTTACCGGTATTGAGATGAAGGGAATCGAGAAATCCAAATCAACCTGTAAACAAATGTAGGTATTACGTAAAGTCTTACTGTACAGTGTCCGCAAAATGAGACTATCTTAGTGAGGCAAGGTGGGGTAATACTATCGGGAGAAAACTGCCATTTACGAACTAAGCATTTTGGCTCAGTGACCCAAAGAAAGCCTCCGAAACGAGATCACACCGATGATCGAGATTACGAGTTTTTATAATTCAAGCCTACATTTGTTGAGCAGTGGATACGTAGGTATAGGTATATTACACCTGGAGGCCTTTGGGGATATTGTATAATAATAATAAAGAAATTAGACGGGAAATAATTGCCCCGTAAAAGGAACGATAAGACGAACTTCTAACTAAGTAGCAAGGTGGGGTAAGACTAAAAGTTATTTGGGCCATTTTTCTAAAGTTGTACCCCCCACTTTTTTTTTTAATTTTCGATACTTTGGGTATTTTCTACTCAGAATCACGAGCTCTTTCGATGTAATTAGGAGAAAAAAACTGTTCCAAAATATTCATACATTTTTCGTTTTTCCATTCCGTTACCGCTGTAGTACCTATATATATATGTAGTGCTGTAGTAATTATTGTATTGTATTGTATTGTATTGTATTGTATTGTATTGTACCTAGGTTATATGGAAATGGTAACGGAATGGAACGAAAAAACTTGGGACAGTTTTTTCTCCTAATCAGATCGAAAGAGCTCGCGATTCTGATTAGGAAATAACCAAAATATCGAAAATAAAAAAAAGCGGGGTGTACAACTTTAGAAATAAAATTGGGCAAGTGCGAGCCCGACTCGCGCATGAAGGGTTCCGTACCTATACATATATATAATCTATAACAAGTTTGTTGTATGGGAGCCCCCCTTAAATATTTATTTTATTTTATTTTTAGTATTTGTTGTTATAGCGGCAATAGAAATACATCATCTGTGAAAATTTCAACTGTCTAGCTATCACCGTTGTTAAGATACAGCCTGGTGACAGACGGACGGACGGACGGACGGACGGACGGACGGACGGACGGCGAAGTCTCAGTAATAGGGTCCCGTTTTTACCCTTTGGGTACGGAACCCTAAAAATGGCCCAAATAACTTTTAGTCTTACCCCACCTTGCCTTAGTTAGAAGTTCGTCTTATCGTTCCTTTTACGGAGTAATTATTTCCCGTCTCATTTGTTTATTATCATTATACAATATCCCCAAAGGCCTCCAGGTGTAATATACCTACGTATCCATCCACTGCTCAACAAATGTAGGCTTGAATTAATAGTACTCGTAATCTCGATCAAATTCATTTTTCAGACAAAAACAAGGACATACCTATAAATTATTCTGGGTACATCTATTTATAATAATAATAATGCGTGTTATGGAATATGGAGCTATGATTCCGGGACAGGAGACTTAAAACATTTTTTTAACACATTTAATAACTTACCCTAATATCTTCATTCACAGTATTAAAGGTAAACAGCCGAGCTTTTCTGGATCCAGTTTTCATATCTTTTTCACATGACACGACCACAAAAACTAAAGACACCGAAAATAAATTTCTTTGCCACATTTTCAATAATATAAATATAAGTACGTATATTTTTTGTTAAAGCTTTTTTTATTGTTTAATTGTAGGTAATAATAAAAATGCCAAACGTGATCCTCCCAGCGAAATCTTGGGGCGTTTGGTGACAATTCAAAGAGTTTTACCTGAAGAAGTGTAGGAAATTAAAATTATGTGACAATGTGTTTCCGTGGGCCTATTGTTGGATAACTCGAGATGTAACGGCTTTGGACTTAGAACGATTAGAACTGCCAACCGTACCAAACAACATAACTCTTTTACCAGTACTGCGGTTACGCGGTTGCGGCTACCCTACTGCGGTTATTGATAATTTCTAGGGTTCTGTACCCCAAGAGTAAAAAACGGGACCCTATTATACCTACTAAGACTCCGCTGTCTGTCCGTCTGTCACCAGGCTGTATCTCATGAACCGTGATAGCTAGACAGTTGAATTTTTTACAGATGATGTATTTCTGTTGCCGCTATATAACTAATACTAAAAACTATAAATATTTAAGTGGGCCTCCCATACAACAAACGTGACCAGTTGCGTTAACTTTGCACGTCATTTGTATGCGGCGCCATACATACCAGGTGCAAACTTAACATAACCCGGCCAGTTAAGATGGGAAGTGTTTGTACGGAACCGTCAGTGCGTGAGTCCGACTCGCACTTGGCCGGTTTTTTTTTAAAGAATACTATTAGATTAAAATGCTATTAGATTAGTAGTTTCTTTATATTTTCATACAATTATTACGAAAATCTCTGCAAAGAAAATTTCGATTCGACTCAAAGTTTTCTTGAGAACAATTGGGAACATAGATCCTATCTCTAGAAAACATAATGTTCCCAACATGCGGTAATTTCTAACTTTTAAAGCAGTCTATGTGTGGTAACTGGTAAGTCCTATTAGACATTTGACCGAATAAAAAATAGACTCGATTAACGTCCTAAAAAAAAATATCCTGCCTATTCTTCTCATTTGTAGCTCTATACCATTCAATTATTAGGGCCAATTTGTTCCATTTTCACGCAGCTTACACCGAGAAATGTGTTATTTAAGTTCGCCAAAACATATTATTCTATTGTTTTTCTACAATCGCAAGTTGTCGTCGATCAGTAAATAGGTAGGAGGATGGAGGATCATATTGAATAAAGAGTAGATGTATAGTGAAAGTGAAGTAATAGGGCGGGGGATGTCGAGTAAACGCACGTCCTACAAGTTAGTTTTTTTAACACACATTTGACACTTGACTGTTGATGTTTGTAGTGATGTGGCAAAGGCAAAGACATATTGTATGCCAAATCTAACGATTATGAATGTGTGATCGAATAGATTTTACCGATGATTTTTTTATGAACCTGCATATATTTTATTTTGTGTACCTAAATCAATATTTTTTTGAGCTATCAGCTGTCGGTCTGAGCTGGACTCACGGGAGCTTTATATGTAAAATAGTAATTTGTTTTATTGTTTTCTATTCTTGTTATATATGGGCCCCGTCATGTGTCAAATGTGTGTCAAAGCGTTTACAATGGAAAACTTAAAACTAAACATTAAAAATACCATTATAATTAAACTTAAAGCACACATCACTTATTTTAGTCAACAACGTGTGCCAGCTCTCGGCAAACACGTCGGCGTCTTGTTCCAAGACGAGTTTGTTGAGCAGTACGGGCGCACGCGCGCCGGGCGCGTTGCCGGCGCGCCGCGTGTGCGTCGCCGTCGCCGCCGCCGGCGCAGCGAACAGCGGGCGACGGCGGCGCCCCGCGCGCACGTACTGCTCGGGGACGAACAGTCTGATTTTGATAAAATGAGTGTGAGTGACAGATGCTTTGTCACTTATTTATCACGTGATAAACGCAACCATCATAGGCGCCCTGCGATGTAGTAGATCGCGTAAAAAAATGGATTTATATGTTTAACCTCCGTATCACAAAAAATAAGTTATTCTTGTTTAGTTCAGCGTCTTAGAATACGTCTAGAAATCTAGTTAGTGCTTGAAAGTGAAGCCAGTTTTGGTAAGACACGGCCCGTCATGGGCTTAGTTTCGTCTTGGGTAGTGATGTGCTGTTTCCGAGAATTTCTGGAAGCTTTTTGTATGGGAAATTTTCTCGAGAATGTTCGCTCTCCATACAAATTGGGAAACGTTCTCGAGAACGGCACATCTCTAGTCTTGGGCGATACTTAGCCTGTCGCTAACCAAAACTGGCTTCACTTTCAAGCGCTTACCTATTAGGTTATTTTAGTTACTTATTATCGTATTAAATGCTGAATATTCGGGTAATAGTACTATACGGGGCTGAAGTGTAACCGACGGTACTGAAAACTGAAACCATGGCATCAGACCATTAAGAGATAGAAAATATTGAAATAGTGCTCGAGTTTTTTCATAATTCATAATTAAGAGTTTTTCAGAAAAAAAGTTGTAACTGTACTAGGTCATCATTATCTTGTGGTGGCCTACTCACCTTTATGTACCTACTAGTAAACGAGTACTACTGCGTCGAGGCTTGTAACTAACTCCGTTCGGTGATCAAGGTATCATACCGCTACACCGGTAATATAAGGTCGCAGGTTCGAGTCCTGTTTACGTTTCAGTGGATTTTCTTTAAACTAAGAGAGGTAGCATGCGGCTACGTGTTGCAGCAATTCAGTAGTGATTAAGTCACGATACAGCCGCGATACACTATCGATACAGAATTCATTCAGACGCGATAACCCCCCCGTATTTTGCCCTAGACGACGATATACTAATACCAATATATGATTAACATCCATCCATTGTAAGACGTCGAGTTGCGGAAAACTAGCCCGCGATAACCTACTTATTCGATACCTGGGCCATTTTTTTTAAAGTTGTACACCCCACTTTTTTTAATTTTCGATATTTTGGGTATTTTGTACTCAGAGTCACGAGCTCTTTCGATCTAATTAGGAGAAAAAAAAATGTCCCAATGTTTTTTCGTTCCATTCCGTTACCACTTCCATATAACCTACTACAACGGTAACGGAATGGAAAAACAAAAATGTATGAATATTTTGGTATAGTTTTTTTCTCCTAATTAGATCGAAAGAGCTCGTGATTCTGAGTAGAAAGTACCCAAAATATCGAAAATTAAAAAAAAGTGGGGTGTACATTGTACAACTTTAGAAAAAATGGCCCACCTAACACCCAGGAACAAATATTCGAGTTCATCCATTGACATAAAATTCATCACACAAATATTTCGTCTGTTGACAACGAAAACTCACTAAGTAACAAATACCTACTTAAAACAAAGCTCGTATATCTCAGTATCAATCTACTTACTAGATACGAGGTTTTGACGAGTATTCTAGTGAGTTTCGGTTGTCACCAGGCGATTTGTTCTCGACGGGATTCGAACCCAGGACCACCGACTCAGAAGACAGCTGCACTACAAACTGCGCCAACCTAGTCTTCAAATTGAATAAAGCTCCAAACATCATACAAAATTTGTAGATAATTAATATTCTTACAAAACATTTTATTTACGTAAGACTTTGTCTTACTACTTACGAGTACCTATCAGCCTTCGCGACACATGTTAAACAAAAACAATAGCAGGTTTCACGCTCTGAATATTTCATCTTAACTTGGGTCAATAAACATAATGAAAAAAAAAACCGGCCAAGTGCGAGTCGGACTCGCGCACGAACGGCAGTGTTGCCAGATGAAATTTATGAAAATCCGTAGGGTGAGACATAAAAGTCTGTAGAATTCCGTAGATTGTCGCTTGAAAAATCCGTACTTCTACAGATTTTTTTTCAATGCATTATTTGACTATATTAAAGCTTAAAATGTTATTAAAAGTTGGTAACTTTTGCAAAAACTTGGGTGGAAAAACAAAAATCTAATATTTTAAACACCTTGTCCATAGTATATTATAGTTTGGAGTTGGTAAAAAGATGAAAAAACGGACCACTGAGTGAAAGTGCATGATTAGTCCGCGAGTGTTTCAGCCAGAATTACAATTAATTCGCAGAAAAAGTACATTCCTTTTCGATTATGTTGGTTTTTTGGTGATAAATAAAAGTAGGTAGTCTGAATTTCCGTAGGTTCCCCAATAATTTCCGTAGGTCTGGGCACAAGGCCTAAATTCCGTAGATCTACGGATTTTTCCGTAGTTCTGGCAACGCTGGGGTTCCGTACCAATATTGAACAAAAAACACGTTCTTTGTATGGGGTCTTCCTTGAATTTTTACTTATTTTTTATTATTATTTGTTGTTATAGCGGTTACAAAAATATACATTCTGTGAAAATTTCAACTGTCTACCTATAACGGTTCATGAGAAAATGCCCGTTGAACGAAATATCATGCCCAGCCCTGCTGAGCCCCCTTAATTATTATTGTTTTATCATGAATAGTATTTGTTGCTATAGGGTCATTCTTCGAGAAAGCGATTTTTGCCTTATTCCTCTGTCATTTTTTATTTTTGAAATTTGACCTATAAGGACATACTCTTGTGAAAATAGATTTATTTTTAGACATAATTATGGTTCTGGCCCACATTTTTGTGAACTCATTCATAAAATAAATTCATTTTAATTTTTGGGTCCAGAGGAATAAGAAATTAAGGTCCATAGGAATAAGAAAAGTCAGAATAGGTTAACAAAAATATTTAAAAAACCGTATATTTATAAAACATATATTATACTTTTGTTCACAAAATAATTAAAAAAATACATTTATAAATTTACACTACAGATTTGTCAAAAATTAGTGTGACAGAAAGACGAACAGACATACGAGTCAAAGTTCCGTTTTTTTACTAAGGTACTCTAAAACATAGGAAATCACTTGATAACCTACTCTTCTTTTTGAAACTCAGTTAAGAAAAACAAGAAAAACTTGGAAAATTCTTATTCCATTGTCCAAAAATCCATAGGAATAAGGGACAGAGGAATAAGAAATTATCGAAAAAAAGCCAATGATTCATAATGTGTATATACAACGCAGCTGTCGTTAATAATATGAAAAGATAGTACGTAAAGCAGTTAATTAAGCAAAATAGTAAAATTTTAACAGTTATACAAATCGAAAAAAAACGAACAGAGTAATAAGAATGGTACCTGAACCACGGACAGAGGAATAAGATATTTACCTTCGTAACTCCGGAGCCACGTGCAACAGCCGACACGTCCACCTTCGTACACGTTCCGAGCGCGACTGATTTACTGCCCGCGGGGCAAGTTTGTCTACAATCTTCAATACGTTTACGATACAGGCGAATAAAACCCGCGCCAGAGAAATAAGAATTTTGTCGCGGACACATTTTATTTCCTAAATTTTAAATACAATATTATAGATAAAAAAATACTTGTTAAATTTTAGTAATATAATAACTAATAATGTATGCATGTAGTCAATCAAAATATTCGTTAAGTTGACTGAATTGAAGTTGTCATCACATGTTTTGAGAAAAATGGAGAACGGACACGACAGAGTAGTAAGAATAACGGATGTTTTTTTTATAATATATAAAAAATGTGAATGAGTTTATACTATTACCGATCGAAGTCCCAGTCGACTACAGATATAAAGTATCTCTGAAAAAAAAATCAGGCTTTTAAACTAAAGTTTTCAGTGAAATAAGCCCCCGGACATCGAAAATTAGGGTCTCGGAGAATCACCCTATAGCGGCAACAGAAATACATCATCTGTGAAAATTTCAACTGTCTAGCTATCACCGTTCTTGAGATACAGCCTGGTGACAGACGGACGGACGGATGGACGGACTGACGGACGGACAGCGAAGTCTCAGTAATAGGGTCCCGTTTTTACCCTTTGGGTACGGAACCCTAAAAACGATGCCAATGAAATCCGATGAGGAAATTGTATATTAGGTAGGTTTACAGTATTTCAAGCTTTTCAGTAAGCTTAGCAATGTCGCAATTGACTTTGAATGTAAATGTTCAAGCTCGTGACTAATAGGAGAAGCACGATCCTGCACTGGTTTACGAGTCATTTTCAAAAAATATATGTACTCAGTTAAGGGCTATAATAAAAAAAACCTTAAGTAATTGATTCTTTTTTGTAACGAAAATTTTTCGTATGGCTAACTTTCGTTACACAAAGGGAATTTACATTTTATATTAGCGGAGTTTTTCCAAAGAAAGCCTTTCCTTAAAAAAAATATTAATGGTAATTTCCCCGGATAAAAGTTGCGTCTGAATACCTGTAATGTTAAATGTAGCTATGCTTCCCAGTCCGACCACCGTATTATTTCCGTTTTTATTAATGCTCACATCGGCATAATTCAAATAAGAAATATCTGCAACAAACTCTTTCGCAACCGAGGAGATCGTAGCGCTACGCGCGTAGCCGATAACATGGGGAAATGCGTATGTAGCGAAAACTCGCTATGAGGACTGTGCCCACGGGGCGGGCTCACGGTGTTGAATGTGATTTCCGAATCATGTTGGCTTCCGTGGTCGGGTCAGGAAGTATTACCACAGATTAATATAATAGCAATGTCTTTTGGTCCGACATACCTCAGTGCTTCAAGACGAAAGTCTTTAACCAATGTGTGTTACCAGTGATGACTTACGGCACCGAAACGTGGTCTTTCACTATCGGCCTCATCTCAAAGCTCAAAGTCGCTCAATGAGCAATGGAGAGGGCTATGCTCGGGGTGTCTCTACGTGATCGAATCAGAAATGAGGAAATCCGTAGACGAACTACAGTGACCGATATAGCTCACCGGATTAGAAAGTTGAAGTGGCAATGGGCAGGCCACATAGCACGCAGAGCAGATGGCCGATGGGGCCGTAAAGTGCTCGAGTGGAGACCTCGGACCAGCAAGCGCAGCGTAGGACAGTCCACCTACAAGATGGACAGATGACCTTATAAAGGTCGCCGGAAGGCGCTGGATGCAGGTCGCTTCCAACCGGTATATATGGAAGTCCAAAGGGGAGGCCTATGTTCAGCAGTGGACGTCCTATGGCTGAGATGATGATGATGAATATAATAGTTCTTGTATTACTACAGATTAATATTATAGTTGTATTACACCAGTGCCCTTACCATGAGTTAGTTAACGTGACCGTACTCGCTAGCGACTGCGTAAACGATTTGTATGGAGAAGAGCCCCAGCATTTACTTTGTAGACCTACAATTCTCTATCCAAATAACAAATAATATTTTTAATGTACAATAAGGATGGAGGGAATAAGCTGGACAGAAAGAGTCACCAATGAGAAAGTATTGGAAAGGGTAAAGGACAAGACATATACTTCATACAATAGAAACTCGAAGAGGGAAAATGATAGGTCATTTGATACGACACGACGATTTAATACAAAAGATAATGGAGGGGAAAATTGAAGGAAGGAGAGGAAGAGGAAGGAAGGGTTAGCTATTTGGACCAGATCAGAAAAAAAAAGATGTCGGGTCGTATCGGGAAGTCAAAGAACTGGCGTTAAGTTGAACGGACTGGAGAGAACTGCACCGACAAGAGTGAAACTTTTAAATAATAATAATAATAAAGAGTTTACATACATACATACAAATCGTATACGCAGTCGTTAGCGAGTACGGTGACTGATAACTCATGGTAAGGGTACAGAAGTGCCCAGTGGCGTAACTATACCATCTGGGGCCCGTGGCAAATTCTTTTGATGGGGCCCTATCAGTAAAAATCATTTTAATAAACTTCGAAATTTTCAGCGTACTCAATTACACGTTGTATATGTCCCACTAATGACCACTGTAGTCCCCACGCTAGCCCAATTTGTATTGGAGACTTCACATTCATCCATAGAACATAATATCTAAATGCATTCATCATCTATTCGCTAGCTTTTCGGTGAAGGAACAACATCGTGAGGCCTGCATACATTTGCAATGAAATAGAAATAACAATTTAATTTCAATAAGATATTTACTAAAAAAAAATATTTCTTAAGCTTTTTGTTCCGCAAAAGTGTCTATCACATCATCAAAGTTTAAAGATCGGGCCATACAATTTTCAATAGACAGAATAGCCAAGTTACATAACCTGTCTTGTCTCATAGAGTTTCTTAAATAGGTTTTATCAATTTTAGTTTTGAAAATGATCGTTCAGCACTAGCTGTAGTCACAGGAATTGTAAGAAATAACATTAATGCAGCGCATACTTCAGGAAAGCTGCAGGACATAAAATGATTTTATATTATTAATAAATCAGCAAGGTCTCTAATACACAACGATTTTTCTATTTCGTCTCTAAAAGTGGAATTAAAACTGAGAATTTATCTGGCAAATGATTCAGATATGTCTCTTTTATATATCTCAACAAATTCCAGAGCTTTTTTTAATAGATCAGTATCATTTAAAACTTAAAGTGGAAGGCTGCAGAACACTGAAATTTGAAACAATTTCATTCATTGGAAGGAAACGCTTCAGTTGGTTTATGATGTCCAATACTCGATAAAATATGTTCACTTTGAACAAACTTTCCGGATCTTGGAGACGCTCATCTTCGCAAAGCTCATCAAAATGGCGTTTTACCTTCCTCTGACGAGTTTTTGAAAATACAGGGGTAATGGACCATTTTTCTGCTACACTATTTGCTTCCATTTTAAAATTTTCAAATTCATGTCGATATCTTTCCAATTCTTCTAGATAAATTTTCAAACGTTTTAAGGCATTTGAAAGATTGGTGGCTTTAGACTGAAGAGCTATAGAGGCTGCATCGATAGTAAGTAGGATCTTGCAACGGAACCAATAACATAATAAAATTGTAGTTTTCGATGTTCTTTTTGAGTGAAACAGCTTCATTTCTTTCATCTGATTTGCCATTTAACAGAACTGTTTTCGTATTAGTAGCGCTTTTTGGACTTCAACAAACCGAACTTTTAAAGCAAAAACGGCATCATAACATAACGTCCTGCCCATCTACTAGGGTTTAATGTTTTTAATGTTATTGAAGTTGAAGACTCACTTTCTTTATTAGATATAAAACTCGATAAAATATTCCATCTTTTGATACTAGGTATGCCCAAAAAATTCTAAATTTGTTTAACTGTTCCAAAAAAAATTGCTTTGGGTATTGTTTAGGTTGGTTGAAATGTTTAACGATTAACTGGAAATTGTATTATGGTCTTTAGTTGTCTCACTTTGGATTTTAAGCAAAACTTATAAAAATATACTTTTCAAATAAAATAAAATACTCAGATACAATGTAAAAAAACATTTTTGAGCTTGTGGCCTCTTGGGCCGGGGCCCTTTTGGGTCGGGGGCCCGTGGCATTTTGCCAGCCCTGCCACCCTATTGTTACGCCACTGGAAGTGCCGCTAGAGTCTAGACGAGATGGCGTGAAATTTTTTCTTCCCATATTCAATCAATTGCTCGAAAGTTAACTGAAAGATATTCGTCCTTATAGGGATAAGTACGTCTTTGTATCTGTTATTTGTTATACTTAAATGTATTTTTAACTGTTTTTGTGTACAATAAAGTTTTTACATTGTTAGGCGGGCAACTACAGCCCCGGACTGTTTTATGATGCGACCACGACCGTTCTGAGAAGTGACAACTTGAGTTGTGCCGATCTCAAGTTTTCAGGAGAGAAAAATTCTCGTGAACTCAATAAATTCAATACCTATTCAATATAAAATGAAGGCTTTTCCAGAAAATTCTCGGAAACGGCACAAATCCCGCTGACGGGATAAGCGCACCTAAAAAACAAATGCGAGTCGGACTAGCCCAACTATACTTTGTACGGTACCCTCATTCCATACAAATTATAGTTTTCAGATTCTTTCCTATACTTGTAGTAGTAATTGCCTTTAGCTCTAGTTTTAGATCAACGGAAAGTACTCTATAAATTTTGATTCTCTTAGAGAGGGTCGAAATATACGTTTTTTGCGGCACACAGTTAGATTTTTTTAATGTTTCATTATTTCCTTTTGAGGTACGGAACGCAAAAAAAAAACCTACAGATGTTAAATATAAGTAGTTGCATGGTTGTAAGACGGCGTTAGATGAAGCATAAACAAAACTGCGAGTTGCTATCATATATTTTTGTTTATGGCTGCATGGCCGGGCACACAGTAATACACATTTATAATTAAATTAGACGTAAATAAGTAGGTATATAGATAGGTTCTGTTGAATAGAATACAAGATAACTCCCGTGAGTGACGTATCTGCTACTAACAGTTATGGGTGTAGCTGAAGACGGAAACGTTTACCACCTTAACTCAGTCAATAAAATTTATATGAAAGTTTCCATCGTGTGACGTTGTCTTAGGGTTCTATTTTAGCCTTATTGTATTGTTAATTTTTATCGCACAATGGTAATTTTTCCAATCGCTTTATTTTCTCGTTTTGTTTGGCAAACTATGCTTAAATTTAATCAAATTTTTTGGTCCTTCTTAAACTCTTATACTACTAAATATGTCTGGTGCCAATAAACGTGTCCCATACACCTGTTACGTTGTCATCACTAACCTCATTCTTCCCTCTTCGATAGCATCTGCCTTGCCTACACACCGTGACGTTGTAACTGCCATTGTGCAACGTAAAGATCATACAACGGTTGACAATGGTGTTTCCCCATAACATTGTCTCGAGGCATGGCTCGGAACGAACAGTATATATCGTATGCGGACGGGGAAGACAGCAGTTGGTTATGAGAGCTGGAGAGATGAGTCCGAAGGAGGTTCTGTGTTTAGCGACGTTGGGGCTGCTGATTGGTGCGGTGGTAGGGGAGTATAACGATGGGTAAGTTGCGATAAGTGTTAACCAGGGTTTGCGGTTCCGGGAAATTTTGGTTCGGAAGTCCCGGAAAGTCCCGGGATTTCCGGGAGTCCATACTAAAGTTTCCCGGTACTACAATCCCTAAGTGTTAGGTAATTTAATTAGATGAAAAATATATTTTTTCTTCAGTATTAATTAAAAAATCATTACCTCCCACAGATTGAATCGCATCGCATATGTCTATATGTAGCTAGAGATAAACCGTGGCAATAGACTTTTAATGGACTCCAAATGTATATTGTTTTTTTTTATTGGAATAAGAAAAATACTATGATTTTATGTTACTTTCGGAATTTGCGGTCCATATTTTATTGGTAACTATTTACTTTCCCCGGCTTCATCTCTATTTCGTATGCAAGGATATGTTGTTTTTTCTTCGTGGAGTGCATTTGTTCAATATTAAAAAGTGGCCTAATTATGTAATTTTCTAGATATTGTATGTTTAACCTTTTTTACCGCCACAGTCAGCTGTGGCCGACGATGAATAAATGCCCCACGGACGCCAACGTTGACAAGTGCCATCAAAATTTCAATTATCAAAAACTTTGTATTTTTTGCCGCTAGAAGTATTTATTTTTCGATCCCTGTTGTTTTGGAGCACATATTTTTTTTGCTATGGCGTTAATGGCACGGTGAATTGCTTTATCACTGGCTGTGATGAGACTCTCATCACAGCCAGTCTGCATTTGGGGCTGCTTCTGGTTGCAGTGGCGGGAGAGTACAGCGATGGGTAAGGATTAGGGTTAATTTGGTATTAGACAAAAAACAAGTATGACTCGTTATCAACGAGCATCACAAAAAATAACTATACTTAAGGTGAGGTGGGGTAAGACTAACATAGTTTATCGTCTAATAGGGCTTAGCCCACTAACTGTAAGTTAAGACTAACTGTTATTGGACTGTGGCAGTTTTCCCCCCGGCGATAGTTTTAACTCATCTTACCTTAATGTAAGTTATCATTTATTTTTTATTAAAGCAGTAACGTCTGCTAACGTAAACTAAATGTTTACAAATGAAGCGAAAATTGAAAAATTTAATGATTCGGACAGGATTCGAACCTGCGTTTCCAACGGCTTTCCGGGCCAACACTGGCGTCCTCCCAATTGGACCACCGAATCAGATGTCAGAGTCATTGAATTTTTCAACCAGTTGCTTCGACATGCCTTAGGGTGGCATCGTAGCGCCATCTACCGTAAAGATTTAGACTTACGCTACGATGCCACCCTAAGGCATGTCGAAGCAACTGGTTGAAAAATTCAATGACTCTGACATCTGATTCGGTGGTCCAATTGGGAGGACGCCAGTGTTGGCCCGGAAAGCCGTTGGAAACGCAGGTTCGAATCCTGTCCGAATCATTAAATTTTTCAATTTTCGCTTCATTTGTAAACATTTAGTTTACGTTAGCAGACGTTACTGCTTTAATAAAAAATAAGTAATTTGGGTGTAGCACATCGTTACTATCGACTCTCAACAAATTTGAGACGATGGTGCCGACGATAAAGTCTAAATCTTTACGGTAGATGGCGCTACGATGCCACCCTAAGGCATGTCGAAGCAACTGGTTGAAAAATTCAATGACTCTGACATCTGATTCGGTGGTCCAATTGGGAGGACGCCAGTGTTGGCCCGGGAAGCCGTTGGAAACGCAGGTTCGAATCCTGTCCGAATCATTAAATTTTTCAATTTTCGCTTCATTTGTAAACATTTAAGTTATCATTTTTATCAAAGATTTCATTGATTATGTCAACATTGTACTTGACTTGAACCATCCAAGTTCGTCAGGATATGATTTATAATCTTATTAAAACTTTCGTGAGACATCTCTTATCATTATAATACTTAGTAGGCGGTATAATAACCAGTTTTGAGTCACTTAAAAACTGTCATGAGCGGCCTGACATGCTTTGAACTCATAATATTATGTAGCTCTTCATCAGGTAGGTACAGCTAAGTACAGCCCCGAAAAAGTAGTGTTATTATAGGAGGGTGAATTTATGGCAGGATATTTTCACGGCGAACATAATGATGCAAAGATAGAAACAACTTTATCACCTTCCCCAGTTTGGATTTTAGGGGTTTCATGCCGAGCTCCAGCTTCCGGACTGAAGACCAGCTCGCGGAGCCTTCGGCGCGCGTCGAGAAGAGCAGAGAAGAGAGGGAGCAGAATGATAGGACGCAACGATTCGGGATATCCACGTATGGGACTACGGGAGCGCAGGTTAGTATCACCCTGTTTCGTACATGTTTGTGAAAGGGAAAGGGATGGATTCATGCCAAGCTCCAGCGTCCCGAAGGAGGACCAGCTTCCGGACTGAAGATCAGCTCGTGGAATCTTCGACGCGAGTCGAGAAACGCAGAGAAGAGAGGGAGCAGAATGACAGGCCGCAAAGTTTTGGGGATATCCACGTATGGGACTACGGGAGCGCAGGTTAGTATCACCCTGTTTCGTACATTTTGTGAAAGGGAAAGGGATGAATTCATGCCAAGCTCTCCATCCACGTATGGGACTACGGGAGCGCAGGTTAGTATCACTCTGTTTCGTACTTGTTTGTGAAAGGGAAAGGGATAGTTACATGCCAAGCTCCAGCTTTCGCAAGGAGGACTAGCTGAACACTCGGTGCGCGCCGAGATGAGCATGAGACAGGACGTAGTAGCGCTTCGGGATATCCACGTAAGTGACTACGGGGGTACATGTTAGTCTACTCGCATTCGTGCTAGTTGATGAAAAGGAATGGGATAGATGTTAGTCTTACTTGTTATGGACGGTTTTGGCCTGGAAGCTGCACTTTGTGATGGAAGCAAGCCGTTTTGCACAGTGATAATATAGACCAAAATAAACGATTTCACTCGAGGCGAAATTAGTTTAACCCCTTAGGAACAGAGATGGCGCCACTTATTCAAAAAAAGTTTAAAAAATTCTAAATCCTGAACGGATACTCCGATTTTGACGTAAGAGGTGCCAATCGGCAGATAATAACCCAATTTAACATGAAAAAAATTAAAATCACGTAGAAAATAATTTTGGATACCTAAGAAATAATATTTTCTGAAAAAAATATTTAAAATTTGTGATTTTTGGAATTTTACTCGTAAAAATGTATGTACATGGTACTTTTTTTATTTATTTATATTAATACACAACTAATTTTACATTTACGAAAAAAAACCGCATATCATTAGCTCGTATAATTCCAAAGTTATTGAAGAATACAGACATGGCGCCGCTGGGTCAAAAAATCTTACAAAAAATCTAAAACCTCAACGGATATTCCGATTTTAATAATTAAGGTGCTAATCGACAGATAATTACTTAAATAAGTTTAAAAAAATAAAATAAAAATTCAATTAGGCAAAAAGTAATAATATTTCCAAAAAAAAAACATATTTTTTGAAAAAATATAATTTTATTTGGGACTTTTATGTAATTTCATATAAAAAAAAATATGAATATGGCTTTATTTTACTTATGTATATTATAACACTATTAGGTAATTGATCGTTTAATAAAAAACCGCATATCGAGAACTTGTACAGTTCCAACGGTATTGAAGATTTTACTATAAGGTGCCGGTGCGATGTTGCCGCCACACGTGCAACTTATGTACATGTATCTAGAAAAGTATTCTCCCGTTTCGAAGGTACTGATTACCCTGAAAATATAACCACAATTGAAAGTACAAATAATAATCATCCCAAGTAGCACACAACACACTTATATCCCTTTTACAGCTTAAATTAGAGTTTTAACGGGTGAATAGGCTCTTATACAACCAGTTTGCTAATATCACAAGTATATTCTGCATATTTTCACTAAACTGTGCATTGTAACGTGCATGTTAGGCCGTTGCATCGGCTGCAAGAACGCATTTTTCCATAGCTCGATTTGCACCTATACTAACTGTTCTATTGTGGATCGCACCTGCAACCTGCTTCCAACGCCATTCCATTCCCAAAAAGAAAGGACTTGGGACAGGATATATCCAAATTAAGACGTTTATTTCACATTTGGCTCGCTTGAAACGCTACACGCAGAACATGTTGTTCAATGGCAGCTGAAGTAGTCGGCGAAAGGCTTGTCGCCAGCTCTGTGAAAGCATCGAAGCATTCAAATTGCAGTCGTCAGTGCAACGGTGTACTAGTAGCAGTTTACAAAACAGTTATTACTTTAAGTAATGAAATTATGACTGCACTTCAAGGCTTTCACAGAGTATGACAAGACGTCTAATTTTAATACAATAAGAAAAGAGACCTGTTTTAAAACTTGCATGTTATACCCTGAAATAACTACTGCTTTTGCAAGTACATCGCTATCTATAGAAATTCTCTCTCGATACGTAACGGCTCATGTGAAACGATTACTTAGGGCCATTTTTGTTTCTTTTTTTTAGAGTGTGCTTACATAATTAATGCCATTCATTATTATAACAAAACGGGATTTAAACGAGTTCAAAAATGTTTATTTACCGCAATTAAGTCCTGTTTTATTATTTTAATATAATGTGTGAAAATCGTGATTCAATCACTATATTAATGTCATTAATTGGTTCTCAATTAATCGTAACGTTGTTGGTCCCAGATTCACATGCAGGCTATACGATGCTCCAACAGAGCATATATTATTACTGTTAATGCGATTCGAAAAGATCTGTTTAAACTAAAAAACACTAAATTAAACAAGCTTGTGAGATACCTTCCATCTATTTCAGCTGCCATTGAATACCGTTTCATGCAAACCAAATGTGGGTTCACGTTTTAATTTGGAAATATCGAGTACCAAGTCCTTCTTTTTGGGAATGAAACGGCATCAAAGGTAGGTGGGGTCCACAATAGTAGAAGGTTAGTTCAATTTGGAAACTCCTTGAACATTATGGATACAAATTGGGCTGTGGCATAATGCGTTGTTGTTTTTTTTTATGATGCGACGGCCTAAACTTGCACGTTAATGCAAAGCCTGCAAAGACTAAAGTGAAAATAAAACGTAAAGTAAGTAAAATATTGATTCAGAAATGCTATTTAGCATCTAATATACTTGTGAAATTAGCAAACAGGTTGTATAGGAGCCTATTCACCCGTTAAAACTCTAATTTAAGCTGTACAAGGGATATTTAAGTGTGTTGTGTGCTACTTGGGATGATTATTATTTGTACTTTCAATTGTGGTTATATTTTCAGGGTAATCAGTACCTTCGAAGCGGGAGAATACTTTTCTAGATACATGTACATAAGTTGCACGTGCGGCGGCAACATCGCACCGGCACCCTATAGTAAAATTTTCAATACCTTTGGAACTGTACAAGTTCTCGATATGCGGTTTTTTATTAAACGATCAATTACCTAATAGTGTTATAATATACATAAGTAAAATAAAGCCATATTCATAGTTTTTTTTTATATGAAATTACATAAAAGCCCCAAAAAAAAAATATATTTTATCAAAATGTATGTTTTTTTGGAAATATTATTACCTTTTGCCTATTTGAATTTTTATTTTATTTTTTGAAACTAGTTTAAGTAATTATCTGTTGATTAGCACCTTAATTATCAAAATCGGAAAATCCGTTGAGGTTTAAGATTTTTTGTAAGATTTTTTGACCCAGCGGCGCCATGTCTGTATTCTTCAATAACTTTGGAATTATACGAGCTAATGATATGCGGTTTTTTTTCGTAAATGTAAAATTAGTTGTGTATTAATATAAATAAATAAAAAAAGTACCATGTACATACACTTTTACGAGTAAAATTCCAAAAATCACAAATTTTAAATTTTTTTTTCAGAAAATATTATTTCTTAGGTATCCAAAATTATTTTCTACGTGATTTTAATTTTTTTCATGTTAAATTGGGTTATTATCTGCCGATTGGCACCTCTTACGTCAAAATCGGAGTATCCGTTCAGGATTTAGAATTTTTTAAACTTTTTTTGAATAAGTGGCGCCATCTCTATTCCTAAGGGGTGAAACTAATTTCGCCTCGAGTGAAATCGTTTATTTTGGTCTATATTATCACTGTGCAAAACGGCTTGCTTCCATCACAGAGTGCAGCTTTTTTTCATAACAAATAGGACTATGTAGTAACGGCCATAGAAGGTAATTTAATGTGTAACATATGAAAATGTTTTGCGGTAAAGTGCAAAGCTTTATTTAGTACCTGCAGCTGCATACAAACAAAGCTTTTCAGCGCGACAGGTTTTAATCCAACAAATTCAAATGTTTTAATAAGGATAATTGCAAGCATTTCTTTTGTGTGTGATTAGCGGATGTTAGATCTTTATCAGGTTGTCTTGATACTTAGATATTTGTTTAATTTATTTTCAGGGTGGTTACGGTGGGTCAGCCCCCGGTCTGTACGGACCAATGAAGATTGATCTGGGTGGTGTGCTCATTGGCTCGATCCTGGGCTTTGGAGCAGTTCTCATATTGCCTAAGATCATACACGTTTTGTCGTATGGCTACGGGGGTGGATATGGACGCAGTAAGTGAATCTTGTTTATGGGTTTATCAGACAGTGGAGCGTGTATTTAAATGGGGGCGCTCCATTTGTTCTAAGGCCCAGTAGGCCCGGACCTAGGGTGGCCAGATAATAGGGGCGGCCAATCGACGATGACGTGCTGAGAAAGAGAGGTGGCTGGTGCTTAGTAGTGTCACCTGGGGCTTGGAGCGGCCAAAACGCAAATCTGCTACAGAACGGCACCGTCTACATGACACCTTTATGAAAGACTACCAGTTTAGATATTGATGACCTCAACTGTTGTTGCCAGGTATCGACGCTGACACATCCCAAATATCGGACATGTTGAATCGACTGGACGAGACACTCGCGCGCTACAACATCGACTCGGGCACATGTACACAGCGGCTCGCCTGCTCTTATGTGCAGCAGTCTAATGAGAATATGCAGGCGGGCAATGCCACGGAGTTCGATGCGCTGTTAACAAATTTGTCCAGGTAACTATAATACTAATATTTTGATCATAAACATAGGTAAGTATGTACCTAAATATTAAGACAGACTACACGGTTCAGTTGATAGATAACATTGTCTCTTGAACAATAACCCATAACCTCGCCTATAGCGATGGGATCCTATTTCTATTTAGGATATTTTTCGCTTCTAAATAAGCATTTTGATCATATTTCATTGACTTTTGCTACAGTCAGTTCACTTTAAGTAGATATTCATATGGCTGTGAATTGAAAAGGGAGCAACGGAAAAGCAATCCAGACTTATTTTTCTGTTGGTATACGTAAGTACCTACTTACATAACGAACTGTTCAGAGAATCATGAAAGATCATGACAAGCCTTTTACCTCATCTACTGCATAGGTACCTATCGTAAACGTCAATTTTATTATGTTAAGTATCCTTTAGTTAATCTACACGGATTTATTTTTTGACTACAAAAAATCCTTGTCCACAGCAACTCGTTGGTCCGACGCATGCTGGATGGTACGGCAATATTCGAGGCAGTGAGCGCAGGTCGCTCGCGGGGCGACTGCCAGCAACTTTACCCGAAGTGCAAGCTGGACAAGAAGACTGTTGTCAAAGTGCTCACGCAGCTCGTTCCTTCGTAGATTACACGTTAAATAAAAAAGCTTTAGTTGATTATTTGTATTTTATTTGTCAGCTCTAAACCCGGGTCGACTTTGCATCCTAAGTATACGTTAAATCTGCTCTAGCGAACCGACAAAAGACAGCCTACATCTTTGAATGAAAAGTTTAAGAAAATACGCAACTTACTTATTTAGCTGTTTATTTAACATTCACAGTATGCAGTGTAAAAGGACCCTTTTAAAGTCTGACCAAAAAGAGTAGAAATTAAAAAGTGCAATACTGTAGTGCCGTCCCCATTTTCTTAGATTGAATAGAAGCCAAGGGACCACACTACAGTATTCATCATCATCATCATCAGCCCGGAGTCGTCCACTGCTGGACATAGGCCTTCCCCAGTTCGCGCCACCATACCCGGTCCTCAGCTTTCCGCATCCAACCGCTTCCCGCCACTCTTTTTAGGTCGTCGGTCCACCTGGCGGGAGGCCGTCCTACAGGGCGTGTCGTTCGTGGTCTCCACTCTAGAACTCGTCTGCCCCATTGACCATCGGCTCTACGACAAATATGCCCCGCCCACTGCCACTTCAACTTGCATATCTTAAGGACTATGTCGGTCACTTTGGTTCTCCGTCGGATCTCCTGGTTCCGGATTTTGTCCTTCAGAGAAACTCCGAGCATAGCCCTCTCCATAGCTCGTTGAGCAACTTGGAATTTGTGGACGAGGCCTTTTGTTAGTGTCCACGTCTCGGCCCCATAAATAAGGACCGGAAGGACGCACTGGTCGAAGACTTTGGACTTAAGGCACTGGGGCAGTGATGATGACTGAAAAATATGGCGCAACTTCCCATATGCTGCCCAGCCCAACCTGATTCTTCTGTCAGCTTCCTTGTCGAAGTTGTTTCTACCTAGCTGGACCATCTGGCCTAGGTACGTGTACTCTTTAACAACTTCGATGCTAACATTATCGACGGTGATCGGTATTGGGTCTACGAATGAATTGAACATAACTTTAGTTTTATCCACATTCATTCCCAGACCCACCCGTCTGGAAGAAACATTTAGGCTCCGCAACATCTCCGACAAGTCCTCCAGCGATTCAGCCAAAATGACTATGTCGTCGGCGAATCGACTACAGTATTGCCACTTTTTAATTTCTACTCTTTTTGATCTTTACACCATTATTTTAATTATGGTCGATAAGTATAGTTTTTGCTTTATCATTTTCCTCACCTAGTCACACCTAATCAAAGAATCACCTAATCCAAGTTTTGAATTTTATACACTATTGAATGCATCTCTGTTTACGTGTTAGATGAACGCAGTCATATAATTGACAGCTGATTGTTATTGCGGCAACATTGTAATCTTTAAGGATGATACAGAAATGTTTTTTAGTTATCGATAAACTTGGATTTTTTATAATCATTTCGAAGAACTTATTTTTTTATTACAAATGCGTTAGGTGTATTGTGTATGGAATAAAAATGATAAAATTAGGTCATCACTTTCATTAAAATCTAAAGATAACTAAAGCAATTCAATTAAATTTCCACATGAACAAATCACGTGCTCAGGTGGCAGCCAGTAGAAAATGTCGATATTATTTCGTCCCTAGATCATGCAACACTTTCGTTCATTCATAAATAAAAAATCATTCATTCTGTTATAATTCACTTTTCTTGAAGTGCGGAAAGCATGTAAATGTATGTGAGAAAATCACATTTTTTTTCTTATGATTAAGCGCTAAGTCACTCTTAAAAGCTTTAATTTTATTCTTAAAACGTGGAACAATGGCAAGTAATGCTGAAACTACCGGGCCCCTGTCCAAGGAGGATATCGAGGCGGCGGAAAAGTTAAAAAATGAAGCGAATGACTATTTTAAAAGTAAGTACAACATAAATTACCATTCAAAAAATCATACCGCTTTTCACAAGATAAATGACATTTCAATATTGATCGTGTCAAGAATAGAATAAAAATTGATTGTCATAACCTCAATTCCAGAACAGCATTACAATACCGCTATTGACTTGTATTCGAAAGCGATAGAGAAGAACCCTAATAATGCGGTATATTTCGCGAATAGAAGTATATCTAACCTACGGTTGGAGAACTTCGGGTACGCGCTCACGGATGCGTCGAAGGCTATCGAACTGGACCGGGCATATACCAAGGCCTTTTATAGGCGGGCCGCGGCGCATATGTCTTTAGGGAAGTACAAACTAGCACTTAAGGATTTTGAATATGTGAGTACCCTTCTGTTTAGCCTTGGAAGTCTGCATGAAAAATATCTTTGTGAACTAACAAATAGATGCAAACAGCTTATCTTATTACTATACACCAGGGTATTCAGTGCATGAATTATTTGGCTCCTACTGTCACATCATTTGTGCACCGTAAACTCCGGGATATGCTGATAACCATCAAAAAGACACTGTTTATAATGCTTAACATCTTGTCTCACTGGCAGCCGCTCTATACTCAGTGTAACATAATAGGCTAGTTTCCTGAATACAAATAAATCAACACCGGCCAATAAATAATTTTTAATAAATATACATGTAACAATGATCATGATCATTTTCGCTTAGAAAAATATTTTTAAATTACCAAAAACCAAACAAAAGAGCCTAATTTGATTATAGAGGATGGTGACATCATAGTTTGTGTTTATTTAAGTTATAAGGGCATTCCACCGGGATGTCAGGCATGTGATGCTAATATTTTCTTACCTATGAGAAGTTAGAAAATCAGTTTCAGGGGTTTCATCATTTTATTACTTAGCCATTGTGTTGATAGTGAATTCTTGGACTTTCTGCATGTTTTTAAGGTAGGTAGCTATTATAGCCGTCACATGTCTGACAAAGTAGACATTCTGGTAGAACTTCCCTATAATAATGAAATTGATAAACTGGTATTTATTTTTCCAAGAGGGACACGGAATCCAGGAGAGTACACACCTTACAAATGCTGAGGAAAATATCCTTATGCCAAATCATAAACAGTAGTTTTTATAAAGAGCCCAGATATGTTATTGACAAAATGTTTTATCATGTACCTGGCATATTTGCTTTTAATATATTATATATTAAGTGATGCCTATGGTTGTGTATGCCATTCGTGTATTGGCTTACATAGCCACAAAAAAATGATTTCCTATCTTGGCCTCTAATTGATAGATTAATATTAAGTAATACATCATTTAAATTACCTAATATTTGAACAAGGAAAATGTATGTTCTACTTCTTTGCCTTTACAACTTATTATTTATATACACTTTATAATTTATATTTATTTGCTTCATATGTATTTTTATTTGATTATCACTGATTTGCTGTGGTAAGATCGATTGAGAATACACATGAAAATGTTACGTCACCCAGACTACGAGAAGACTCCCTCACCCAGACTAAGATTGTACCAAAATTCAATCCAAAATATTTTTGGTTGTTTAGAAATAGTCGCGGCTTTTTACAATTTTATTATTATCAATATTATGATGTTGATTTCTTTTATGATTTGGCGAATATTGCAATGGAGTATTAAGGCATTTCAAAAGCTCAAATAATCAAACAAATATTAATTAATCATTCTAAACTGTGTGCTATTTCCATTTTAATACATGCTGACGATAAGTAATCACTGTTTGCAGGTAACCAAAGTTAGGCCAAATGACCAGGATGCAAAAATGAAATACAATGAATGTAATAAAATTGTTAAAAAGATTGCATTTGAAAAGGCCATTTCTGTGGACAAGAAGGAAGTGAACATTGCTGACTCTATCAACCTCGATGCTATGAGTAAGTAAATAATGATGATAACTTTTTATTTAATTTGTGAAAGGAGCATAAACATAGCAGGTATACTTTCTGTCAAAAAGTAGATACAATGAATTAATAATAGGTTGTATGGGTAACCACTTAAAAAATCTGCTCTCAATAGTTCTCTCTGTTTTTCAAGTGAATGTCTTCTCTGGATAATGTCAAATATATCACTCTGAGATACCCGGTGTATGGTAAGAAGGGATGTTGAGTTATATGATTACTTTTAATTATAATTTGATTAGGTTGATTTGAATGCACGTTTGCCTCAGCCGCTCTAAGAACCTAGTGTTGCCAAGAATTCGCCATCCTGTATTTGATAGCAATACTGTATTAGTAGATTATGATATGATACTGTGCGGTAGAACCGCGCGTTCAAGTGAATCTTGCCTCAAGCGGCGTGGCGTCATCGTCATACAAAAATTCAGAGCAAGCTGGGGTATTGCTTATTTTTTCTTCAGTAGCAATAGACCATTCTCTATTGCTACTGAAGAATCCAATCGTCCTGAAGTGGACAAGCCGCTGGGAATCAGGTTCTATGAACGCCACGCCACTGCTGTCCTCACAAGCATTGAAAATAGACATGCAGGGATTTCTGTTCATATTTTTTGAGTCTTAAAGAGCTCAGGGGTTAGAGCAGAAAACTGGATATGGTCCAATTGGCTTTATATATAAATATTGTTACGCCGGTAGGTTAGTTCAAAAACTTTGAACGTCAATTTCAGTGCTTTAGAGGCGTTTTCAGCAGGCTGAAAAGTCATTTCAGGCCGTTTCAGAAGTTGCTCTATCACATATCTAAAGATCGAAATTTCACCCAAGTTGCCGTCGTTTTCAGGCGCCTGAAACATGTTTTCAGTCCGTTTCAGGGCACCCTCTATCAGATGACGCCATAACCTGAAAACCCGTTTTCAGGCGTTTTCAGGACCCCTTATGGGCCTCTGAAGCACAAATCGTTATATGGCGAAATATCCCGTAGGAGTGACAGAGATAGCACTAGTAGAATGAGATAGCTATACTCGGAACATTCGAGAAGTGTGTGACAGAGATAGGACTACTAGAAAGAGATAGCTATATACTCGGAACATTCGAGAAGGGAGTGACAGAGAGTGCACCTTTAGAGAGAGACATATATGGCCTCGAATGTTCTCGGCCCTCACACTGGACCTTACTAGAATATTCGCGATATGTGTGGACAATGCGTCCAGAGCGGTTCCGCGGGATATAAAAAGCGCCGGCGGCCGGCGCGAGTTAGTTACATTTTAACTGCGGTTGAGTGCTAGTACAAGGATAATCGGAAAGAAAGACTCTTGAGTGATTAGTGCGCTTAAGTACAGTTCGTGTGAATAGTGAGTGCATAATTTGTGAAATAGTGTGTGTGTTTTAATTGGTGGATTTTAAGTACAGTTCGTGTGAATTGTAAGTACGTAATTTGGGTAATAAAGTGAGTGTTTTATTTAGTGGATTAATTTGTGCTTTTCTATCAAATACGAACCCCACGCTCGTAACATTTGGTGTCAGAAGTGGGATAGAAAATGCCCTTAATGCCACGAGAAACCGAGCCGAAAGGAGTGACGACGCGAAGCCAAACATCTGGATCGGGAGACTCAACGCCTGGTACGTCGGAGTCACCTGCTCCAGCTGCACAGGGAGTGGACCTTAACGCCATCTTCGTCCTCCTAAAGGAACAGGCGAGAGAACTAAAGGAACAGTCGCGAAAACAGGACGAACAGGCAAGGAAACAGGAGGAACAGGCAAGGAAACAGGAGGAACAGTCTCGAATCCTCCGGAACGAACTTCAGGAACACCAGGAGGAACAGGCTCGAATGCTCCGTGAGGTACACGTGTCTACGACCGAATGGAAGAAGGAAATGTTTGAGGTACAGGAAAAACTGGCCGATATGGACATTAAATTGGAAAGTCGAGTCCATGAGGTCGTTGAAAAGGTGGAAACTGTAAAGGAGGACGTCAAAGCCTATAAGAACCGCCTCCAGAAATTAGAAGTTAAAGTGGCTAGTGGTACGAGCACCTGTGTACCCGTCGAATCGGTGGCTGGAGGTGGCAGGTTCAAAGTGCCCCCCTTTGATGGTACTTCATCGTGGACCGCCTATAAGCTGCAGTTTGAGTCCGTTTCCCAGGCTAATGGCTGGAGTAAGGAGCAAGCCAGGACAGCACTGACGTTGGCGCTGCGCGACGAGGCCCTTACCATACTCGAAGCTCTGGGGAACGACCGGACTTACGACCGCCTTCTGGAAGCCTTGGAGGCACGTTACGGCGACAGTCACCTGGAGCACGTATACCGAGCTCAGTTGAAAGATAGGACGCAAGGACGTAACGAGTCCTTACAACAGTGGGCCTTGGAAATCGAGAAGTTGGTTAGGAAGGCCTATCAACGTACGTCAGCATCCTTTGTGGACAGTATGCTGGTGCAGGCCTTCATCGATGGGATCCGGGATCTGGAAGTGAGGGCAGCCGTGAGATTGGGTCACCATGGGAGCCTGAAAGATGCAGTAGCCCACGCTCTCGAAGTAGAGGCGGTACGGCACGACTCATTTAGGCTTCACAGGGTGCGAGAGGTGTCGGCTGGGAAACCGATAGAGCCCCGCCGCGAATTTGGGCCACGTTGCTACCATTGTGGAGAACGTGGGCACATACAGTCAGGCTGCCCGGAAAGGAATAGGCGAGGAATGTCGATTGGGAAGTCGGTATCTCCCCAGCGCGAATTTGGACCACGTTGTTATCGATGTGGAGAACGTGGACATATACAGTTAAGCTGTCCGAGAAGGAATAGACGAGGCGTGTTGACTAGGAAGCCGGTAGCTCCTCGCGGCGAATCCGGACCACGTTGTTACCAATGTGGAGAACGTGGACACATGCAGTCAAGCTGTCCGAATAGGAATAGGAGGGACAGGGATCCAGCTTCAATTGTAAAGGCAATGGGCCCCTTGGGGTCAGTACCACAACGGGTAAAAGCTGACGCTGTATCACGAAGACCTTGTGTGGATAACGATGAAAATTGCTTAAGACGAGATGACAAGGAATGTGTTCGAATTCGAATGTTAAGAACTGTTACCGGCAGCGATGAGTGGAGTGATGAAATCATGCAAAAAGCGCAACAAGAGGATTCTGATGTGAGACCCATTTTACATTGGATTAGTACGGGTCTGCCTAAGCCAAGATGGTGTGATGTGGCTCCGATGAGTGCGGTAACAAAAAGTTACTGGGCACAATGGGATAACTTGGTTATGCATAATGGTGTGTTGTGCAGGCTGTGGGAATCTGCAAATGGGAAGGATGTTCATTTGCAAGTCGTTGTCCCAAGGAAAAGAGTGAGAGATGTTTTAAGATGCTTTCACAACGGAGCGTCTGGTGGACACCTTGGAGTCAAGAGGACCCTAATGATAATTCGGCAACGTTTCTATTGGATGAACTACCGAGAAGATGTTGAAAACTGGTGCAGGAGATGCACTAAGTGTGCATCAGACAAGGGACCGCATTCCCGTAGCAGAGAAACTCGACATGAATGGAAGCCTTTCCAAGAGGGTTTTAAGGAAGCATCTTTGGTGAGGGTACATAACCCTATGCGACGAGTAGGAAAGTCGCGGAAACTGTATCCGAATTGGGAGAGGCCTTACAAGGTAGCCACTAAAATAAACGACGTCACGTATCGAATCCAGCGGAATCCTCGTAGTCCGAGCAAGATTGTTCATGTTGACCGGCTGGCCAGATACCACGGAAATAATGATGCTCGGGACGAGCATGTCTTAGGAGGGGGTAGTGTTACGCCGGTAGGTTAGTTCAAAAACTTTGAACGTCAATTTCAGTGCTTTAGAGGCGTTTTCAGCAGGCTGAAAAGTCATTTCAGGCCGTTTCAGAAGTTGCTCTATCACATATCTAAAGATCGAAATTTCACCCAAGTTGCCGTCGTTTTCAGGCGCCTGAAACATGTTTTCAGTCCGTTTCAGGGCACCCTCTATCAGATGACGCCATAACCTGAAAACCCGTTTTCAGGCGTTTTCAGGACCCCTTATGGGCCTCTGAAGCACAAATCGTTATATGGCGAAATATCCCGTAGGAGTGACAGAGATAGCACTAGTAGAATGAGATAGCTATACTCGGAACATTCGAGAAGTGTGTGACAGAGATAGGACTACTAGAAAGAGATAGCTATATACTCGGAACATTCGAGAAGGGAGTGACAGAGAGTGCACCTTTAGAGAGAGACATATATGGCCTCGAATGTTCTCGGCCCTCACACTGGACCTTACTAGAATATTCGCGATATGTGTGGACAATGCGTCCAGAGCGGTTCCGCGGGATATAAAAAGCGCCGGCGGCCGGCGCGAGTTAGTTACATTTTAACTGCGGTTGAGTGCTAGTACAAGGATAATCGGAAAGAAAGACTCTTGAGTGATTAGTGCGCTTAAGTACAGTTCGTGTGAATAGTGAGTGCATAATTTGTGAAATAGTGTGTGTGTTTTAATTGGTGGATTTTAAGTACAGTTCGTGTGAATTGTAAGTACGTAATTTGGGTAATAAAGTGAGTGTTTTATTTAGTGGATTAATTTGTGCTTTTCTATCAAATACGAACCCCACGCTCGTAACAATATGGTTTTAAGTCAACTTGCTCGACATAAGAATGTCTAGATTAAAACCTTATTGATTTTTCCGATTCCATAAATGCTAAGAGCTCATCTCTCTTCAGGAGCTCATCTGCAGGGTTAGCATATTTTGTCGCGGCTTCGCTTGTTGCGCGATTCAGCATTACCTGTCTTCCTCGCATGCTATTTATCGTCCGAAAGAGTCGCATGTCACAGTTAAGAGGCGTTTACACGGGTCGATCTTCGCCGTGCGGCTAGCCGAAATCGCAACCGGTACACAATAAATAGCACTAGTACATCCATTTCCATTAGAAAATAATAGCTAATGTCATTTCTATCTATGAGTTCTCTGTAGCGCCGCTGGAGAGTATGCTCCCCAGCGGCGCCACAAACAATGTCCATTATTTCGTTCCCTGGTTCAGGTACAGCCAAAAACATGATATGTACATGATGTACGTTCAACGTACATCATTTCAACATAATAATTCATTGATTTTGACTATGGTGGCGCCGCCACAGAGCAAGCAGCACACGATATTTATACTTACCTTTGTTAATCTCACAGCCATTGAGGACGAATACGAAGGCCCGGCTTTGGAAGACGGTAAGGTGACCATGAAGTTTGTCTTGGAACTAATGGAACATTACAAACAGCAGAAAAAACTCCACAAGAAATATGCTTACAAGGTAATTTAGCCATATCATATAGGGCCTGTAACGGCGAAAGTCGGGGCGCTGGCCCCTAAAGGGCATTTTTAAACTAGGTCTTGGGCCATAACGACATAATTATAATGAAGGACGGATAATATGCCAAATTTCACCTGTAATCATTTTTAGGGTTCCGTAGCCAAATGGCAAAAAACGGAACCCTTATAGATTCGTCATGTCTGTCTGTCCGTTTGTCCGTCTGTCTGTCCGTCTGTCTGTCCGTCCGTATGTCACAGCCATTTCTTTCCGAAACTATAAGAGCTTATACTGTTGAAACTTGGTAGGTAGATGTATTCTGTAAACCGCATTAAGATTTTGATGCAAAAATAAAACCCTCGGTGCGCGAGTCCGACTCGCACTTGGCCGGTTTTTTTTACCAAAATTTTTGATGGACAACTACTGATCTGTAATACTGACTACAAAAAAAATCCTAAAAAATCCAGCATAGAAATTTATAAGAAATTCATTTATAATTTATAATAGAATCTATTTTACAGACACTTAATTTACACTACAGTGCGTGCAGCTGTCAGAATGCTTTTCGGGTTTTATATCTGTCTCGCTCGCTCTTACGCGACCCAGATAAGAACCTCTCAGTTTTCACCCAAACCGGAATGGCAATCTGAGAGCTCACGGACTGTACGAGGATTTTGGATTCTATACCATATGATTAATAATGTAAAGTTGTAAACTAATGACAATATTTATTCATCAGATTTTAATTGACGTCAAAAGCTATCTACAAAAGCAATCATCGCTTGTGGACATCAAAGTTGGAGACGACAAGAAGTTCACAGTATGCGGAGATATTCACGGGCAATACTATGACCTTATGAACATTTTCGCCCTCAACGGTCTGCCATCAGAAAACAACCCCTACTTATTTAATGGTGACTTCGTAGACCGAGGGTCCTTCAGTGTTGAGTGTATCTTCACCTTGTTCAGCTTTAAACTACTTTTCCCGGACCATTTTTACATGTCAAGAGGTAAGAAATAATTAATAATTAGATGTATCGAACTCGTATGGAGCTCTTAATCAGGGACGCGCGGTAACTTTATACGTGTGAAGAGTTTTATACGAGTTCGAAACAGTGTAAACCATACAATAATTAAATATGTCTCACGAAAGTTTAAATAAAATTATTAATAATTAGACGTAACAGATGCTCTCTGTACAATTAGATTTCCGATTTGCACCAACTTTTAGTATCTCTGTTTGGCCCTATGGTAGAGAATGCCATTTGGCATTAAGTCCCCCATTTGTACTGACTTTTGTTTTGTGCAATAAAGGTGGTGGGTTTGGTTGGTTTTTTCCGGTTGGGTTTCTCATGACAATGGGACCAACTAAAAAGTACACACTTCAAAACAAAAAACGAATCATCCAAATCGGTCCAGTATTCTTCGAGTAATAGAGGAACGTATATATATATATATAAAAAAACAAGCATATTGATTAATTGAAAACCTTTCCGATTTTCATGTCGGTTTATTAAGTTGTAATCTGGCTGTTACCGTCGGTCCTGGAATAATTTTATCTACTCTCATTGTCTCAAGCAGTGATACACCGAAAATAATGAATGAAACTCAGGTTTTTTACATTAATATTCCAGGAAACCACGAGACTCTAGACATGAACCGCATGTACGGATTCCGTGGCGAAGTTACCTCAAAATACACCTCCCAAATGGCCGACCTCTTCACCGAAGTATACAACTGGCTGCCACTTGCTCACTGCATCAATGGCAAGGTTATGGTGATGCATGGAGGACTCTTCTCGAAGGACGACATTACGTTGGAGGACATCAGGAAGGTGGATAGAAACAAGCAGCCTCCTGAGGATGGTAAGTCAAAAAATATACCTAAATTGCCGACCTCTTTACTGAAGTGTACTACTGGCTGCCTATTTCTCACTGCATCAATGGCAAGGCTATGGTGATGCATGGTGGTGTTCTGTGGAAGGATGACATTAAGTTGGAGGATGTTAGGATGGTGGACAGGAATAAGTCTTAATACTCTCAAACGATCGACCTCTTCATTCCAGGGTACCATCACCATCGGATACTCATACATACGCATCTGATCACACTCACACACTCTTATTGACAGGGACTTAGTTTGCTTCAATATATAGTCTGACAAATAGTGTAGAAATTAAAAAGTGGCAATACTGTCGTGTCATCCCGTTTTTCTTAGTATGATTAGAAAGGGACGACACTACAGTATCGCCACTTTTTAATTTCTATTTTTTTATGTCGCACTATATCTGTTGGCCACTGTTAAAGGGTAACTTCTGGTGATACACGAAGGATTGTTCTCGAAGGCTTACGACCCATTTGAAGGCTAGTTACTGAGTGGTTGGTACACCTCACAAATATTGTGATAGTATGACGTTTTCGATCTTGTGCGAATTATGTAACGACTAATGATGTTTTTTATCGCCATGCGGATCAAGTCGTGATCGTGACATCGACTGTTCAAAATGCTCAAATCGACCATTTCATCAAAGTGAAATTAAAGTTAAAAGCAAATAATATAATACAATTCCATACTCAATTAGACACTTTTACGAAATATGTAAATTGAATGTACAAATAAAATATGCCAATATATGGCTCTCTCATTAGCATATTGTTAATTCAGATTGCCGTAAGCAGGTCGTGTATGTAGACAATTATTGTGATAATGTCTTCTGCCTTTATCATAATAACTTCTCTAACAGAAAATCCTTTCTGTTTGCTTCTGGGTGCTTCCGAAAACCTTTTTCGGAATTGTAAGCCTTCAATCTTAAGAAAAGAGTGTACTTTCAGCTGAAAGGCCGGCAACGCACTTGTAACGGCTCTGATGTTTCAGGCCACCATGGGCAACGGTAATCGGTTTCTATCAGGCTAACCTGTTGCTATTTTATTTTACGTCAAAATCTTTAAGCGAGACATGATTTAAGTAACAACGAAACTTAGAAGAGTTGTCTCCACCTCCTTACAGGGCACTACCACAGTCTAAGAAACAATACAGTCGGTCGACGAAGGCGTCTAGACAGGGCAATCGTGCGGGGTGACAGAGGCGGCGGCGGGAGGGGCGTTCCCCATGTGTCATACGACGAAATTGTTAGTAATGAGGGAACTAACTTTGAGGGCTGACGCGTCTTGCAACTTGCAATACACAATTTAAATGGTGCATACGACATGTGCTGTGCGAAATTTTATAGCGCCTAAGTTATACATTTTCTCATGTCATGCTAAAACGTAAACAAAATGGCGGATGTAAAAGCGCCTGCCAGTAAAAATTTAAATACCGCAAAAATATCGCTATTATCTATATATATATTACGCGAGGCCGATTTTTGTACATCCCATCAGATCTACAGTTATGGTCCGATTTTGATAAATGATATGTCATTAGATTCGTCTCATGCTGGAGAGGTGCATAAAACTCTTGGATTTTTAATTTTTTCCTGAAAAAGTACTGAAAAATGGATTTGAAAAAACTACTGTGCGCTAACCACGTGACTTTGACCACGTGACCTGTGATCCCTATTTTGACATAAGATGACCAGATAATAACAAGCATGATTTGCTCACAAACCTGTAGTAAGTTGTTCAGCATGATGAAATATTATTTTTGAGTCGGCAACGTAATATCCGCAACACTTAAAACATGTACGAATATGCAAAAATAATTTTACAGTTTGTTGACAATGAATGACAGTAACCATATTCTGACTACTTTTAATGTATTTTTTATTGGGGGTTATTATGTCAATGATCTAAATTGCCAGGTTGTTTTTCTTTTTAAAATGTTGATATGAAAACTTTTTTCGCATAACTGTTAAAAATGTGAAGGAACAAGCCGGTTAAGTGCGAGTTGGACTGGTGCTCGCAAGACTAAAACTAACCGTCATTCAAGAATAGATTATTTTTAGGTATAGGCGAGTTTTACAATAAAAAATCAAAGCAGAAAAAATGTAGTAAAACTAATTTAAACGTCATTCAAATAAGTAAATTTCTGATAGATTATTATAAATATGATTATTATGATTATATAAGTTCATAAAAAAAAAACCAAGGAAAATGGCATGAGTTATGGTAAATTAAATGGTATTTTACAAGAAAAAACTTAGTCCTTCCGCTTGCATGTCGACGGGATGGGAAATGTGTTCGAGTTGAGAATATGGACGACTTGACAATGTAGCTAAGTTAGGAATGTATCTACATTGGTAATATGGATGAGTTGGTAAAATGGACGAGTTGAAAATGTGGTTGAGTTGAGAATATGGACGACTTGACAATGTAGCTAAGTTGGGAATGTATCTTCTACATTGGTAATATGGATGAGTTGGTAAAATGGACGAGTTGGAAATGTGGACGAGTTGAGAATATGGACGAGTTGGCAATGAAGACGACTTGGTAATACGGGCGAGTTGATGATATGGAAGATTTGGCAATAAAGATGAGCTGATAATAAGGACAAGTTGGTATTGTAGACGAGTTGGGTGTATCGTCGAGTTGGGAATATGGACGAGTTGGAAATGTGGATGAGTTGGCAATGTGGATGAGTTGGTAAAATTGACAAGTTGGGAACATGGACAAGTGGGAAATGTGGACGAGTTCGCATTATGGACGAGTTGGCAATGAAGACGAGTTGGTAATACGGACAAGTTGGCAATGATGACGACTTTGTAATACGGACGAGTTGGTGATATGGAAGATTTGGCAATAAAGACGAGCTGATAATAAGGACAAGTTGGTATTGTAGACGAGTTGGGTGTATCGTCGAGTTGGGAATATGGACGAGTTGGAAATGTGGATGAGTTGGCAATGTGGATGAGTTGGTAAATTGACAAGTTGGGAACATGTACAAGGGGACAATGTGGACGAGTTCGCATTATGGACGAGTTGGCAATGAAGACGAGTTGGTAATACGGACAAGTTGGTAATATGGACGAGTTGTCAATGTGGACGAGTTGGGAATATGGACGAGTTGGGAATGTGGATGAGTTGGCAAAATGAACAAGTTGGGAATATGGACGAGTTGGCAATAAAGACGGGCTGGTAATAAGGACGAGTTTGTATAGACAAGTTGGGTGTATCGTCGAGTAGGGAATATGGACGAGTTGGAAATGTGGACGACTTGGAATTGTGGACGAGTTGGGCCTATGGACAAGTTGGAAATGTGGACGAGTTGTATTTGTGGACGAGTTAGCAATATGGACGAGTTGGCATTGTTGATGAGTTGGAAATGAAGACGAGTTGGCAATGTAGATGAGTTGGGTGTATGGACGAGTTGGTAATGTTGACGACTTGGCATTGTGGACGAGCAAGTAATATGGACGCGTTGGCATTGTGGATGAGTTGGGAATATAAATGAGTTGGCAATGAAGACGAGTTGGTAATATGGACGAGATTGACAATAAAGACGAGTTGGTATTGTAGACGAGTTGGGTGTATGGACGAGTAGGAAATGTGGACGAGTTAGCAATATGGATGAGTTGGCATTGTGGACGAGTTGGCAATATGGATGAGTTGGCAATAAAGACGAGTTGGTAATATGGACGAGATGGCATTGTAGATGAGTTGGGTTTATGGACGAGTGGGCAATGTGGACGATTTGGCATTGTGTACGAATTGGGAATGTGGACGAGTTGGAAATATGGACGAGTTGGAAATATGGACGCGTTGGAATTGTGGTGTTGGTATATGGACGAGTTAGCAATATGGTCGAGTTGGCAATAAAGACGAGTTGGTAATATGGACGAGTTGGCATTGTACATGAGTTGGGTTTATGGACGAGTGGGCAATGTGGACGATTTGGCATTGTGGACAAATTGGGAATATGGACGGGTTGCCAATGGAGACGAATTGGTAATATAGACGAGTTGGCAATGCAGATGAGTTGGGTGTATGAACGAGTTGGCAATGTGGACGTGTTGGGTGTGTGGACAAGTTGGCATTGTGACCCAGATGGGAATATAGACGAGCTGACATTGTGGACCAGTTGGCAATGTGGAATAATTAACATATTACCCTAACATGCGAAACTTGATGGTAGAAATAACCTACATATGATGCAAATTTCAAAAAATTGACGCCCTCAAGGATAAATCATATTTGAATTAATGACGTCTGGCTGATCATTCTTATTCTCATTCAAAATAAAATTTGACAAATTCTGCTATCAACAAAACAAATTGATTTTGTAAGGCTTCCGTTTTTACCGACTTTGGTAAGGAACCCTAAAATTAGGTTTATATCATAGACTTGAGAGTATAGATAGCATCTCCCTCACTCTTCTGTCAGACACTATTTCAATGAGAGGAAAGACGAGTTTGAATTTGGAATTCGGGTATTAGGCCTTCAGCTCTAAATTTACTGACAAAAATATGTCTGACTTTACTATACGATCAAGGATTTTATTTCTTATTTTAACAACTGTACCTGGGGATGTCGAATAAGTAATTTGACGAACGAGGAACTTGACGAAAAGAAAATTTGACTTAAAATCAAAGTTGACCAAAAGACAGCTTGACGAATAGGAGCCATGACGAATAGCAGATTTGACACATGGATTTTGACTCATAATTCATAAATGATTGATGATGATGACATGGCAGCACCCATATTAAGAAAATTTGGACGATCTATTGAATTTCATTAAAAAAACAAGCATTGATAATAGTGGTTTTTCGTGTATCTATAAACGTTTTATACTCTCTATTTCATACAATTGAGTTTATTTAACATTTTTTATTATCACTATTTTTAAGTATTTACGATTATAAATGAATACATAAACAGTTACGCACTACATGATTTCCTTTTTAAAACCTGCGTAGTGAGTGCCCAAATCTGTCATTTCGATTCATGTGCTATTTCTTGAAATTGATAGAAATCGATCAAATCGATAAATTTATGTCCTGAAGAAAGAACAACAAATTAAATTCTACCAATCTTATGTTCGGTCCTATGAAAATATGTCAATTATTTTTTTAAGATATGGAATTATTTTTATGGGTTAAATTTTTCCATAAATCGAATAACATTCATTTTATTTGTGAAACAGATCAGCAGATCACATGTCATTAATGCACAACTTATTTTTACAAGAGTTGAAAAAGTTGGTACGATGAAGCTGGCAGTTGGCTACCAGGCCTAGCTCTAGCCTGGCATGTTTTACCGTTTTTAAAACATCATTTTAATTCTTCGTTCGCCAAAAACTTCTTATCGATAAAGTAGTTATTTTCTGTAACACTACCGGATTTCCATATTCTAGCGGCGGTTCGACGCCGCAACGGGCCTCTAGTATTATATAATTGCTTGTAGGTATCTGTGTAAACAAAAAATATATGATCTGACATGTCACATGAATTTTTAATTCAAAATGTCGGACATGTTCCATAGCTTATTTTAAGTAAAAATTACGAGTTACGTAGTTTAAGACTTTATTTAAAAAGCAAGAAATTGTTCCTTGCTTCCGTTTGTATATTATGAATCCTGGAGTCAGATTTTTTAATTATTTTTAAGGGTCCTCGGGGTGCCGATTACTAGAAAGACATCCATTTTGAAATCCAAGATGGCGGACATTTTTTTTTCTTAAAAATCGATATGGGTGTCATCTCCAAGGTTCCTCGGGGTTCCGATTACAAAAATGACATCCATTTTGAAATCCAAGATGGCGGACATTATTTTTTCTTAAAAAGCGATATGGGTGTCATATCCAAGGTTCCTCGGGGTTCCGATTACGAAAATGACATCCATTTTGAAATCCAAGATGGCGGACATTATTTTTTCTTAAAAATCGATATGGGTGTCATATCCAAGGTTCCTCGGGGTTCCGATTACGAAAATGACATCCATTTTGAAATCCAAGATGGCGGGCATACATTTTTCTTTAAAACCGATATTGGTGCCATTTCTCAAAAATATATCTCCGCCAGTTTTAAACCTAATTTTTTATTTTGAAATCTACACCCCTCGAAAAACCCAGAAAACGACATTCATGACGATTTAAAAAAAATGACGTCCGCCATCTTTACTTCCAAAATGGATGCCATCTTTGGAATTTTCACCCCCAGAAACCTAGAAAACGACACTAATGTCAACTTTTTCAAAAAAGTGACGTTAGCCATCTTTAATTCCAAAATGGATTCCATATGTAAAATTAGTACACATACGAGTACATACATGAACCCCAAAAACATTACCCTCCTTTTTTGGGCAGTTGCGTAAGTCTGTGACAACCCTTGGTCGATACGGTGGCCTTGAGCGGTGTCGGCACTTACGCAAACATCAAAGGCGTCGGCCCACTGTTACTTTTTACACTGTGGCACTACGATCGAAGAAATTTTGCATTTCGATTACATTGCACGAATTATTGAAATACATTTGAAACGGGTTTACTCACGTCGTTCAAGTCGAATATAGCGATTAACCTTTTAGAGTAGTAGGGCCTCGTGCAGGGTCCATCCGGATTGTTACTACCGTCTTGCCTGCTAACCCACCGCCAAACAGCAATGTTCGCATTGTTGTGTTCCGGTGTGGGGGTAAGATAGCCGGTGAAATTACTAGCATAGAGGCATTCCATCTTCGTCCTCCGGGTAGGCAAGCACTTGTGACTCCTCTGGTGTTGCAGGTGTTTATGGGCGACGGTAATCGCTTTCCATCAGGCGATACGTTTGCTCGTTTGCCCCCTATGACATAAAAAAAAAAAAAGAACCTTTACCATGAGTTTACTGTGACCGTACTCGCTAGCAACAGCGTAAACGACTTGTATGGAAAATAGTACTGCCGTGCTACGGTAAAAGGCCGTATCAAACACCGGATTGACGGGGGCAAATCTGAACTGACGTTTAATAGTGCGAGGACAAATTAAATTAATTTTATTACTTGATATCGATAAAGATGACTTACAACTGTTGTGTAGTACCTAATAGGATTTTATATAATCATATACACAAAAAAAAATGATGAATGATCTTATTTCATATTTTATGTAGTTTTCGTAATGTACAATCTGAACATTTTTTTCTACATTTTCAGACTTTAAAGTTGTCAAAAGTGATTCTAGTCCAGTCTCAATGTCAGATATCAGTTGTTTAAAGTTGCGATAATTATAAATAAATGAGGTTTGCACATAATTAAAAGGTATTCCAACTTAGCCATTAGTTATGATAATGGTGATTCAAAATTGCATTTTATCGATGTCGATAAATTTAATCTACATTTAATCAATTACTAGCACCGGTACATTTTTGCCCCCGTCTATCCGTTGTTTGGGCCGTATCTTTATACGGATTTCATAGTAAGATACGACTTTTTAACGTAGCACGGCAGAGTAGTTCTACAAAGTAACCGCTAGGGGCGCTGTACTATTCTCCATACAAACCTTTTACGTTGTCGCTAGCGAGTATATTATGGTCACGTTAACTCATGGAAGGGTACTGGAGTTCGGTGATCAATCGAACTGATTCGAAACATACCTGGCACAAGTTATTACAATAACTTACAAGGAGACGCCGGCCATTTGTAAAAATTGTACTTACTCTTGTTGCAATAATAAATAATTTTGATTTTGAAAAAAAAAAAAAAAAAAACATAAAATAAATAAATAAATATCGGACAACCTCACACAAATCAACTAGTCCCACAGTAAGCTCTAGGCAGGCTTGTGTTATGGACACTAGACGATGATAAACATACTTATATAGATAAACTAGCGACCCGCCCCGGCTTCGCACGGGTGCATTGCTGATAAATTATGCATGTATTATACATATAAACCTTCCTCTTGAATCACTCTATCTATAAAAAAAAACCGCATCAAAATCCGTTGCGTAGTTTTAAAGATTTAAGCATACAAAGGGACATAGGGACAGAGAAAGCGACTTTGTTTTATACTATGTAGTGATACATACTTAAATACAAATAGAATCCATTGCCCAGGCACAAATATTCGAGTTGATCACACAAATATTTGCCCTTGCCGGGATTCGAACCCAGGACCGTCGGCTCAGTAGGCAGTTGCTTAACCACTGCGCCAACCGCGTCGTCAAAAACATGTCGAGCGATATTCGACTTTGTGAATTTAAATATGTCTGACACTCACGCGGGAGTATTTTATCCTGAGTTCCAGTGTCCTACACATAGTACATAAACTCAATTATTAGTTAACTGTCACTATTTGTCATAAGGTTAAAATTAAACTGACAAATTATGAATGCTGGTCGTCAGGAGGCTATGTAAAATTACACACATTCTCTTTTCCAGGTATAATGTGCGAGCTCCTCTGGTCGGATCCTCAACCGATGCTTGGTCGTTCGCCATCCAAGCGCGGCGTCGGCTGCCAGTTCGGGCCCGACGTGACCGCCAACTTCCTACAGCGGAACGGGCTGCAGTACATCATCCGCAGCCACGAGGTCAAGAATGAGGGCTACGAACTGGCCCATGACGGGAAGTGCATTACTGTGTTCTCCGCGCCTAACTACTGGTGAGTAAATGTCAGCAAAGCACTTCTTATAGTCCTCGCCTCCTTGCTCGTAACAAGGGTTTAAATGCTAGAAACGCGGGGGGTAAGTCGTAAATTACGCCCTAGGGGGGTGAGTAATTTTTATCACACTAAGGGTTTACGTGCTAGAAAACCGGGCGGTAAGTCGTATATTACGCCCTAGGGCGGTAAGTAATTTTAGTTTTGAGTACTATTTATTACTTTTGTTTTATTTCCTCCAAAGTGTGATGAAAAACGTCGTACGTGACTCTAGTGGTAAAGGAATTCCAAAGTCGTGTCATTAAAGTCCTAATAGAAACTAGCAAATTAACTAGCTGTAATAAGGAGAGTGAAGCAGTTCAAGTACATGGGGCACTATGTTACTGAGGACCTTAGAGATGATGTGGACATCGAGAGGGAACGCAGAGCATTGTCGATAAAGGCTAATATGGTGGCTCGTAGGTTTGCTAAGTGCTCAGACGCGGTAAAGATAACACATTTTAAAGCGTATTGTACATCTATGTACGCGAGCAGTCTATGGGTAAAGTATACCCAAAAATCGTACAATGCTCTGCGGGTCCAATTTAATAATGGGTTCAGGGCGCTGATAGGGTTGCCTCGCTACTGCAGCGCCTTTGCAGAAGCTCGCACGGATGATTTCCATGCCATTCGGCGGAAAAAAGTAGCATCACTTTTGGGAAGAGTGCGAGGCAGCTCCAACAGCATCCTAAAAATGATAAGTAACAAATTTGACTGCCCTATAATTATAAGTTTATATTGACTTGTCAAGTCAATTTTAGAGTATAACTAATACTTATTGTCTCCATACAAATATTAGTTCCCAGCCCCAGGTAGGGCAAATGTATGGAGCGTTTTTAGTGCTCTGTAGGAATGTTGAACTTTGACGGTCATTTCTGTAGTATAAGTAGTCCCATATAGATATTTAATCCCAATAAAAAATCGAATCGATTGACATCCTCAAGAAAAAAAAAACACACGCCTATTCAACATCAATCATCATTTTCTGTTTCAATTTCAGTGATACAATGGGAAACCTGGGTGCTTTTATCACAATGAACGGCAAGGACCTGAAGCCAAACTTTACCACCTACGAGGCTGTGGTAAGTTGATCTATATTAACACATTCACTGCCAACGATTTCGTAGCGCTACGCGCGTAGCCGATAACATGGGGAAATGCGTATGTAGCGAAAATTTACTACGAGCACAGCGCCCACGGAGCGGGTTCCCGGTGTTGAATGTTTAATATTCACATACCTACTATTATTGCTCCTTATGGATGTTTATACATATATACTGCTACAAAAAAGAGCCACGTAATTTTTCATGCCCATTTTAATTTCCTTAAATACAGCTGACTTGAAAGAAGGGAAAAAATTGGGATTTGAAATTACATAGCTTTATTATACTATTGTGATGTTACCTTTCGATAATATTTAGACGATGATTCTATATAAACATTTGTGCATGGGTCATGGATATTATTTAAGTATTAGGTAATTCAAAAAAATATTGAAATACGCGAAAATTATTATATATAAATATGATTATTTCCTTTTGAGAATTTTCGAGAAGAAGTAAGAAGAAGGTATATCTCGGAAATTATATGCAGCGGTTAGGGTCGATTAATTTGTATCGTGTTCAGGAAATTAACCTATTTACAGACAGCTCTAGTCCACACAAAAAGGGCGTAATTAAAAAAGTTTGGTAGTACTTGTGACTCCTCTGGTGTTGCAGGTGTCTATGGGCGACGGTAATCGCTTTCCATCAGGCGATTCGTTTGCTCGTTTGCCCCCTATGACATAAAAAAAAAAAGTATACATTCTAAACTTTTATTTCTTTTTTCCAGCCTCATCCCGACGTGAAACCCATGGCATACGCCAACTCCTTCCTGAGCATGCTCTGCCAATGATCGGGGAAGCACGGTTAACCTGCCATCGCCGAGTATGACTGACACTATACATTGCCATAACTCAACCCTTCGTCTGCTACAGCACCTCTGGCATAACTGTCATACAGTTGCCGAGAAACTTCTTGAGCCTAACCTTGACTGCGCAGTAGCCGATTTACGTACAAATATGCATGCGCAGATCCGCCATTTTGGGTCACGAAGTTTCTCGGCAACTGTACGCGACTGTTTCTCGCGCGAGATAACTACCCGTCACTTTCTATGCAGTAATGTGAGAGAGTGACGGGTAGCGCTAAGAGTCGCGAAGCATAGTTCTGCTAAACGGGCAGGATATTGTCGGTTGACAATCAAAACTCACTAAGTAACAAATAGCTAAAACAAAGCTCGTATCTCACTGTCAATCTACTTAGGTTTTGAAGAGCAGTGACAGAGATTTTAGTGAGTTTTGGTTGTCACACGCCGATATGTTTCGATATGAGCGGACTACGTCCCAAATTACTTTCAATGAAAATCTGACTCTAGAAATTGAGTCGCATTTTGTTCAGGTTATCGAAACATGTTGTGACAGCTGGAACTCATTGAAGTATCAAATATATCTTTACTTGTGTCGATTTCATACAGAGATACGATGTTTTGAAAAGCAGCCGCCATTCTAGTGAGTTTTGAATGACAAGAAACTATATTAAATACTTATTAGATAAACTGCGGTTTTTATGAAAAAAAAAACGTATTTTTTATTTTAATTTCACAGGCAAAAACGCTTTATCTTTCGTGAGTTCAGATGTTGCAATTCATATATACAGGATAAAGAAAAAAATGGCTAAGTACTTACTTTTAAGCCGTTAAAGTACAGTACAACATCTTACGTAATGTAAAATTTTGCAAATGTGACTTAGCCAGTTTTTTCCCTTAGCCCTTAAATTGCATTTCGGCTAATGCAAAGTTTATCTTGCGTCTCGCTAAATACAATGTTTTATAACACTGAGTACCTTAGGAAGGCTATAAGATTTCGGCCAGTGTTTACGTTGAAATGTTGTCTTACTTTAAAGTGTAGTGGAGATTTGGCTGGTTTTTCAAATTTCCACTAGGACTAATGCGGCTATTACACTTTCCTAAATTAGTCACTAATGAGAGGGATGCAGCAATGTGTGATATACGTATGGAGATAACTCCATCTCAATCCTTCGTATTGCTGTCCCTCTCTTCAATGACTAATTTATGAACGTCTAATAGCGGCATAAGCGACAGAGTTCACCAATAACGCACTATAGTGAAAACTCAGTCTTATGGAGTTAACATAATTATGAGGTACAAACTTGTATACTGTGTTCAATGCAAAAGTGGTATCTCACTATGAAACCTTTAAGAAAAGAGCGTACTAACACCTGAAAAGCCGGCAACGCACTTGTGACTCCTCTGGTGTTGCAGGTGTCTGGGCGACGGTAATTTATTTATTTATTTATTTAATCTTTATTGCACAAAAGAAAACTTATCGTACAAAAGGCGGACTGAATGCCATGAGGCATTTTCTATCAGTCAACCTTCGGGCAAAGCAGAGAAATTGTGGGCGGTGCAACCAACTTAAACAAGTTTTAATAAATAAATATTTAGATAAATACATATATTCATATAATATATACACATATAAATAAATACAGATGAAACATACTAATCAGATAACCTAAGAATTCACAACTCTGCTAGCGTAGAGGTCACGCAAACATTTTTTGAAAGCGCATTTGTTCGGAGCTTGTTTGATCTTGAGGGGAAGGCGGTTCCAGAGACGGGAAACTTGGACGGTGAACGATTTAGACATAAAACCAGTACGGTGACCAGGGATGGAGAGAGATAGATTGCCAGAAGAGCGAAATTGACGGTCGCGGGTTACACCATAATAGTGAAAGAAGTTTTTGAGATATACGGGAGATATTGGGTTTTGGAGAACAGAAAACAGAGTGCATAGCATTCGCTTTCCATCAGGCGATCCGTTTGCTCGTTTGCCCCCTATGACATAAAAAAAAACATGAGACGCTTAGGCTGCCTGTCTATTAAAACGAAGCGGAGAAAATTAAAATTAGAGAAAATTATTCAGTGCGTTTTTGTGACGCCCAAAAGAAGTGCGTTTTAATCTGAGGACTGTGATTGACCCATTTTACACAGCTTTGCTAGACATAGCGCTACCCGTCACCCTCACACATTACTGCACAGAAAGAGACAGGCTATTATGTCGCGCGAGAAACAGTCGCTTGTGACAGTTGTGCTAGAGGCATCCTTGTTGAGATACTGCTTTTGCGCTTAACACGGCAGTATATACGTTTTAAAACACGGTAGAATTGTTCAATGCGGCTCTTTATCTGCGAGAGACGGCGTCAGTCTATGGAATGTATAGTTAGTATGAAATACATCACATTTACGGCATGCTAAAAGTATCTATGTATTATCTCGCAAATGCCGTAGACCGCCTTTATTAAGTACACAGCGCGGATTCCGTTTTTGAGAGTCCGTCGCTTTACACTTAGATTTCCAAGAACGCGGTTTTTTTTGTAAAAAACATGGGCAGGGATAGTGTTAATTAGTGCCACCTCTTGCGCTGAAAAGCACTAAATGATCGATACAATAATACGCTTTAATAGAACCAGTGGTTTAACTTTGTAACTGCGAATTGATGGGTTAGCGCCATCTATACGGACACGGTGAATTACTTCACTGAGATAAATTATGAAACGGATCAGACTACATTCATAATTTGGTACCTAACTTGCTGCCATTTTTTTCTTTAGCTATAATTGTGTTAAACATTACGACCGGAATTAATAGATGGCGTTAATTGTCGCAAATTAAATAAGAAATAACATAAATTATGTCAATTTACGTACGAAAACATTAAATAATTGAGCAGGCATCAATATGAGCAGCCTTATGGAGATATTTTTCTAAATTAGACAGTATTACGTGTTTGCTTGTGCCTTCACTAGAAAAATCACAAATCATGGAATGAAAATATGTTTCGTGTTGTTGTTTATTCAGCTATTTTCGGGTTTCCCAAAATCTCGCGAATCTTAAATAAGAACGCTAAGCACTAAGAACATCGTACATTGACCCGCCATTTTATATCTCTGTCGCAAGCGCATAATTATATTGCTGTCGCTCGGCGCTCGCCGTTCAATGCTACTGTACAAGCGTGACAGTAACATAATGATGAAATTGATGAACGTTCGATAGAGATAGCTAATGGCGGGTCAGTGAATGAAATTCTTTGTGTTTAGCGTCCTTACTTTAGATAGACGAGAATCGGTATAAAATGGCCTTACTTTATTAACCATTTGCGGTACAACAAGATATTTGGCCAGTTTTGCGTTTATTATTCGATCGATAGTATAGTACTTTCTTTCGTACTTTTTTCATTGAAGGCACAATGTGTTTGAGGAAAACGGATTCTGTAGAAATCACTGTTAAATAATTATGACTGAAATAATCTTGTTCTTTAGGCTCTATGTTATATGAATTCTAGATCTATAGGAAAATAATTATAGAAAACTTAACATTATTCACCCCTCACAGATATACATTTTCCCCAAACGCACACGAATCGAATTCAAGCAATCTAGTTAATGCATAATTATTAACAGTACTTGTAAGACGTAGGTATTGATAAATGCAATGTTGACTTACATGAGGGGATGTTTCGACGCATAACACACTTACCAAAAAATGCTTTTTTACGGCGAGGGGGGAGGTGTCTGAATCACAGTTTTGTCAATGGGCTGGAAGCTAAAAAGGTTCTTTAAATGCATGAAGTATCCAAAATTCGACAACTGAAATGACATAAATCGAAATCAACGTCATTTTGAGACTTTGTTAAACTCAGTCAGAAAGTTTCAGTTGTCTTGGATTTGATTTTTATTTCAGTAATTTCAAAAATTAAATGCAGTGTCTGTTTGGATATCGTATGGTTGGCATTTCTGGTAGAAATTAATTTACTTTCTCGTTCCCGCTTCGCCTCGCCTTGCCTCACCGATGAAAATAAGACAATGCTAGATTCCATTTATGTCAGGGAGGTCAGTAGGGAGAAGTCACAAAGTATAAGAGATAGGGAGGTCTGTTTTTAGGAAACATGGCGTTGATTTTAGATTTAATAAAACTGCATATTTTTTTTTGTATAAATCTCATACATAATTTCATACATAACCCAGTCAAAACCGCTGGAAAGAATGTTACAATAACACATACGATTACTTACATACCTTAACCTTACATACTTACATACTACCTTACATACTGTTAACCAGGTTCAATTCCCGGTTATGTATGAGACTTGTAAAAAAAAAAATTGAATGCAGTTTCTCTCTTCTCTTCTTCTTCGTTTCGCTCTTGTCAGAGCGGTCGTGGTCATCATGAGGGAGGCTTGGGGGCTGCTGTCGCCCGCCTAACGATGTCTCGCCATCTCGTCCGGTTCGCAGCACTTCTGGTACATTCATGCAATGGTTTGCCCAGAGCAGATTTTATCTGGTCAGTCCATCGCATTGGTGATCTATCACGTGGTCTCGTGCCCTCCCCTCTCCCCTGAACAACTAGGCGCTCAATGGAATCACTATTCCGCCTCGACACGTGTCCGAAGAACTTGCGTGATTGTACGAGAGCAGATAGACGCCATCAAGTTCCTGAAGTATGGACACATTTGTACGATACTCGGTCCAAGATATCCCCAGCATTCGCCTCCAGCACCACATCTCCAGAGCATCTATCTATTTCCTTTCTATTTCCCGCATCGTCCACGTCTCAGAAGCGTACAAAAATATGGGGAAAAATATGTTTTTATGAGCCGGGTTTTAGTTGCTTTGGTGATGTGTCTATTCCGCCATATTTTTTTCAGATTATGAAATGCAGTTGAGTATGAGAATGCGGTTTCTATTAAATCTAAAATCGACGCCATGGTTCCTAGGAACAGATTTCTCTATCTCTGATATTTTTAGTTTTCTTCCTACTGACCCATTTGGATTGATCACTCTGTATAGCATTGGACTGGGATGCCTATTCCAAGATTGTTATGTCTAGATGACATCTTAATATCCAAGAGCTTGATTATCGTCGACACATTCGGCCACCATATTATTTTATGCAACCGTGCTCTTAACTTATATTATTGTCATCTGTTCTTATATAAATACTTTTCGATATTAAATGAAATAGGAATTAGTTTCAAAATCAAAAAAGTTACCTTGTAACTGAGTATTTGTGACAGTTTTTAGTAAAATGTCCCATTGTGGCACAAGTAACATAATTTAAGATACGGGCTAACTGCTTATATACAGCTTAAATTAGAGTTAAAACGGCTGAATAGGCTTTTATACAGCCTATCCGCTATTTGGGGGGTCATAGTCAGTTTAAAAAACAAAAGTCGTCCTACCAGTGGTCAATAGTTTAGAGCTAATTCAGTGATGGTGGTCGAGTAATTTGTATTGTGTTCAAGAAATTAACCTATTCATAGATTGACGACGCGGTTTGCGCAGTGGTTAAGCAGCTGCCTACTGAGCCGGCGGTCCTGGGTTCGAATCCCGGCAAGGGCAAATATTTGCGTGATGAACTCGAATAGATACTTGTATCTGGGTCATGGATGTTATTTGTATTAAGTATGTATTTGTATATGTTTATCGTCGTTTAGTGTCCGTAAACAGAAGCCTACTAGAGCTTGCTATGGGACTAGATCGATTTGTGTGAGGTTGTCCGATATTTATTTATTTTATTTAAAGATAGGTCTAGTCCACACAAAAAGCACGCAATTTTAAAAAGTTGGGAGTATACATCTAGCTTTTTTTTTCCAGCCTCACCCTGACGTGAAACCCATGGCATACGCCAACTCCTTCCTGGTATGCTCTGTCTGTCAATAGTTGAGAGCTTGTATGAATTCAGGTTATATGCTAATTTGCTATTTACATCGGGTTATAGAAGAGGGAACATTCTTTATATACGAGTTTTAACAGAACACTAGTTCGGCAATTTTACTCAATGGTTCACTTTCGATATCAATTTGAAGTATTCTGATATCTGCTATATTTACGGAATTATCGCCTGGCTACACTTAACGATTACACCCTGTATATGTAATAATATATTCCTCTTGAATAACTCTCTATTAAAAGAAACCGCATCATAATCCGTTGCGTAGTTTTAAAGAACTAAGCATACATAGGGACAGACAGCAGGAAGCGACTTCGTTTTATACTATGTAGTGATATAGCTGATTAGGCCCTGGTATACTTAATTTCGCTTATGTCCACAGAAAATACTTAAATCTGGCTATGACCCGCTTACCGTAAGGACGAATTTTCATTGCATCTTTATAGTAATTTGCATAGTAAGCCTCACATTGGAACTGTTTTCTGTTCATAGTCACATTTTAGAGTCGTGTTTGGCTATTTCATAAAAGTTACAAGTTAATAACAAATATGGGTTTCATGACAAGTGTTGGTCGAACATTAAGACTGTCACAAGTGTAGATAATATTTATAATTGTAATATCTCAATTAAATTAGTAAAAATACATAATTGTTTTACAAACGGTTGTGTGTGGTGTAGGCTAACTTTTATGAAAATGACTTTCGCAGTATTATGGTGACAATATACGAAAACATCATTGTCAAAATGTACACGCTTGTATTAATTCAATTTCTCTGTTAAAATTCCTTCTGGGTCAGTCTTTTATAAACTGTGAATTAAAACATCAGCATGTAATAATGTTATACCGGGTGGGGCTTGTAATAGGAGCAAAAACATTTTAACATTGATTCTACTCTTCTAACTGAACAACATTTGTACAACAACTTAACACGATCACTGTCCCAGTTTGACATGTGAACCTTATGTCTCTGTAATAGAGGCTTGCTGTACCCCACATATGGAACATAGTGAACGAAGAAGTTAAAAAAAGAAGATAGTTTCAGATGTTCATTATATTTCAAACAAGTTAAATAAATATATTAACGCTTTAAACTCACGTAAAAAGTGTCAGGAACGGCCCGACATGTTTCGAACTCATATTATGGAGCTGTTCATCAGGGATATTAAATAGTATTTTCAAAATACACCGTGCTACATTGTCTTCGCCTTAGGGTTAAAATAACTGTCACACTACTTCCAATACACTTTATTTTACAAGATCTTATTTTAATAAAAGTTGCTAAACGAATGTTGTATAGTGTTAAGAGTAGAATTTATGTTGTAATGTATTGGTTCTGTTACAGGCCTCAACCGGTATATTTCATCTTAAGAAAGACGTAAATGCATTTATTTTAATATTTGATATGACAATGAACAAACGACGTGATATATTTAGCATTTTTCAAAATGTAAGGGCAAACAATGCATTTCTTAGTACATTCATTTTTGCCTTTTCGCTGAATTATTTTTCGTGGAATGTTTATTTTTTTGTACAGAATAGTACAGCGCCCCTAGCGGTTACTTTGTAGAACTACAATTCTCGCCGCCGGGTTCGAATCCCGGCCAGGGCAAATATTTGTGTGATGAACTCCAATATTTGTGCTTGGGTCATGGTTGTTCTATGTATTTAAGTAAGTATATATTTATCTATGTATGTATATCGTCGTCTAGTACCCATAACACAAGCCTTGTTGAGCTTAATTTGGGACTAGATCGATTTGTGTGAGGTTGTCTGATATTTATTTATATTTATTGATTAGGTTTGATAACAATCCCAAATAGTTTGCGGTTTTCAAGAAAATGCTTTCCACAAAATGACACTTCGGCGAAGTTAAATTTTCGACGAGAAATAATTCGGCAAAACGGCAGAGAACCCATTCATAATGAACAAATCGCGTAACCCAATGCAATAATGGTTAAATGACCAATAAGTTAAGCTATTACATAAGGAATAGTGTCAAGGACTTAAATTTAAGGATGCTTGTGAATCGAATAGTTCAGATTTAAAGGTTATTTTTGTTGTGTTCTTTTCGCGTCTGATAACTTTTTGACAGAATTTAATGAGATTTGTATTTAATTTTTTGAGTGCCAACGTTGTGCCTCAACATCGTCTAATGATGTCCAAATTTTAATTATGGTGCATTTTTCTATATCTGTTGATTTTGAAGCACCGCTATATTTTTTTGCTGTGGCGTTAGGAGGACGGTGAATAGCTTCATCGCTTGACGTTGAAAAGGTTAAAATATAAGGTTCGGTTAATCGTCCCCATTTTGGAATATTTGCTATTAAAGTCACGCCATGTTGTGATTGGTTGCTTTGGATCATCAGCCGAAAGAAGAATATGACAAACGGGACCTATTCTCCCAATCCCACTGCCTTTTCGTAATATTAGAATTTCCTTTCATCTGTTTCATTATAGCGTGTATCGGCGTTTTAAACTTGCCATCCTTTTCGCACGTATGCAATACAAGCCCGGAAAAAGAGATGGATATGTTTTGTTGTCGGTATACTTAGTTTAGAAGACAGATCGATTTGGGTAGTTGCCCTTTCACGCATATAGGTAATGGTTGGCACTGAGTTATATTCCATAATGCATTTTGTAAGGAAAAGTGATGAGGAAAATACTGTAAATAACCTTCGGGTTTATACCTCACTCCCTCTTATGTGGGTGAGATAACTTCTCTGATTTTTCGCGATCCCAACGGCTTCGCAGCTGAAAGGTCAAAGCGCAGTGTCTCGCTCACTCCTATCGGACATGCTACGTTGTTCAGCGGCAAGCGGTTGAACGAGAGATCCGAACGGCGGCGGCCATACGAGTGAGTGAGATACGTACCGCTACGACCGAAGTCGTGGTCGGGCCGTAAGAGCAGTATACAAACTTAAGTTTTTGTGGACTACGGTCACTAAATTAATATAATAAATGCTGCGTTTATTTTAGAACATCAGAAAGCGTGTGAACAGAAATCTGCTTCAAATCTGTTAAATAGTAATTTTAACATTTTCTTTAGAAGTCTGGACCTGTAATTATACAATTCATAATGTAATTTTTTATTTCTTATTGCCATATTGGTACTCATAGGGTTGACTGTTATAAGTAAATATCGTCTGCTGAAGCAAAACTCACTAAAAGTAATAAATACCTACTTAAAACAAAGCTCGTATCACAGTATCAATTTACTAAGTAGATACGAGGTTTCGAAGAGCAGTGACAGAAATTTTTGGTGAGTTTCGGTTGTCACCAGGCGATTTAGCAGTATCTCAATTTAGGGTGCGTTTTCATTGATATGGAGAAATTGTGAGTGGTGCTATTATTACTTATACCAAGTCATCGGTGTCGTAGCGTTAAATAATTCAGAAATATAATCCAAGGTCCTAAGTCATTCTAGTCAGCACCAAAAGTATCTGTCAATTTTACAAGTGGTTTATGTCAATATGCATACTAAAATTGACAGCTAATTTTGATGCTGACTGTACTAGGTGGATTTTCTATACACTTTCATTCCCTGATAAACCTTAGGGATTTATGAATATCACATTTTCTGCTGTTGTAACGGCATGCCTTTTGCCATTTCGTCTGTTGACAACCAAAACTCACTAAGTGACAAATAACTACTTAAAACAAAGCTCGTATCAGTGTCAATGTTACTTACTAGATACGAGGTTTTGAAGATCAGTGACAGGATTTTTTATAAGTTTTGGTTCTCGTCAGGTGATTTATTAAGTTAAAAATGCGGTTTTTAACGCTACGTCATTGCTACCCTGTAGTGTTATTTTTTGTTGTTGTATTTTAAGAATTTTGATGCAAACGTTTGTTTTGGTGATTGGCGACTCGTGGTAAAAAAAAAACAGCCGTATCATATCGAGCAAGAGACGTTGTACATTGTACATAAACATAAGTACCTACTACATATTGTACATTAGTGGCGACATGGAAGATGGCGAACGTGTTGAGGCTTTAGAATAAATACATCTAGAAACCTAGTCAGCGCTTGAAAGTGAAGCCAGTTTTAGCTCAGTTTCGTCCGTGTACGCATCTGTCACAACCTCAATAACAAGCAAAACGTCTATGATTGGTTCGTAGACACGCACACATAAAACCAAAACCGGCTTCATCCTTCGCGAATCTGTTGTATAAAGACTATCCTAGGCGTATTTATTCTAAGGTTGAGGCGAATTATAATTAGGAAGTACGTAGCAAAGTGACGAAATCGATATTTTTACAAGCTAACGGCACTTAAAAGCCAAAACGGTTTAATTTTATTGAACACCATTTTTATATTTACACTATACGGGCCGTAGCAATATTTTAGCAAATTTTTTAGCTTAAATTTGTTGCGATCACCGAAGCAAAACTAGCTAGCACAACTCACGTCCTTCTTTTCATCATCTCTCGCCTATCTCACACTATACTTAGGAAAGAGATGGATGGTATGAAATCGAGTGATCCGTTGTGCAAGACCTTAGATGGGGTAAGAGGAACCGCTGGGATACAATAGGCCTGCGCAATTAAGTGATTTATAACTGTACTAAATACCATTAAACTATGGCTGTATGCTTAATATTTTCATTGCTCTAATGTACAGGGGGCTGCACAAATGCATGTCCAATTTATGAATGGATTCATTCATGCATTTCTGCAGCTCCGTACAAACCGTCTGCGATCTCTGGCTATTCTGAGAGGAGGGGCTACTCCTAAGCGCGTACCATTTGGTCTAGTATGTTCTTATTGCTCTTCCATAATAAGAACGATAGGGATGGCACAATTCGTTTGAGATAAACAGATTTGTTTATTTTGTCTATGGGTCCTTTAACCCCACCTAACCTTTGAATATTACTGAATTGAATTGTTTTAGTAAATTGAATTATGTTTATTCTTATACCGCAATATTTTATGACTGCGATGTAGAGGCGAATGGTGGTTCATTATTTTGTCATGAATTGAGTTGCCGAGCATATCAAACGATGTAGATAGGGTTTGGTGTTGATTTTAATCAATAAATTGTTAAATTTGTACCAATGGGACTTTATTTTGACATCCTATATTCTTCCCATCTGATTAATCCTCTTTGATGAATGTAACTTAAGTTTTTTTAGGCAAGTAACAGCTCTGACTCGCTGATCATCAGTGCGCTCTTCAAATAGGTAGGTACAGTCAACCAATTTGATTCCTAGGCCATTTCGTACCTTGTCACAGTAAACGTCAATATGAAAGCCGCTGGAAACCTCATATCATTGTCATTGTGACAAGGTTCTATTGTGGCCTAGAAATCAAATTGGTTGACTGTACTTAATCAGTTGAAAACGGGTGCCCGACCCGACGTATGAGATAACGTTTTTTTACCTTATGTAACATTTATACGAAAACTGCACATATCGTCGGGGATACTGCACTAACGCGTAAGTAACAAGTGTAGATACGAATCAATATTCAAACAAATGCTAAGTATTTTATTGAAATGACAACTTTATCGACAGCTGATATGTACGCGTTAGTGCACTATCCCCGACGATATGTGCCTTGAGCGAATCCTGAGATCCAGAAAGCACTTCTAGGTCTGGTATATTATTTAGGACGTATTGAATATTTATTAAAAGTGACGTGTAAAACAAGTACAATTACGGAGATGTATTATAGTTTCCGTTTTTTTGGTATAGGCGACTCTTGGAGTAAGACACACCCACAACTTGATACAACCCCCGACGTTGCACGTCATGACGTCGTCGTTCAAAATAACCAACCAATCAGATACTAGTAGGCTAATTCTTTTGCAAAAGCGGCAAATAAAAGAGTGCGGCTTCTGTAGTGCCGGTTTTCTGTGCCTATATCAAACGTTGCATTATGTCAACTAGTACCTACATTAGATGAAAGAAAAAACAACGGTCCCGTTGTTAACAATTATTAACTATCAAAAGATAGGCACGAGACGCATAGACATCGACTTTATCCTTATTTATGGTGATAGTAATCAAGTTTAGATATGCAATCATCATGCTCATCTTCATAGTACCTACCACCATTATGGTTTTTATTTAAACTCTATAGGTAATCTAATCTTAGAAGTTAAACTTAGGTAACCCACTTTCGGTTTCCGAATGAGCTGAAATTTTGCATGCATACATAAATTAAATGACAATGCCATAATGAAATGGAGGTGGTCTGACGATGAAGCTGGAAGGTAAGTCTTTGGGAACTCTGTAAAAAAACTCTTTCGTGTTTGGACTTGTTTAATTCGTCTTCACGAGCAACAGTCGTTTGTGTAAAAAAGTACAGTGGACAGCAAAATATTGTCTCAAAAATAGATTTTCTGATAAAACCTAGGTATAAACAGGACTAAAACTTATTAAATAATAATAATATTACATTGTACCTATACAGTCAATATATAGTCATTTATTCTAATTTCAATCACATAAAGAGTTGCAAGGCCGCACACACTAAGATCACAATGAAACTGCTGCGAAGGAGGAACGAGGAGCTAGGGTCCAGGCATTCCTCGTGTTCTATAGAGATGAAGTACGGTTGATGCAGCTCCTCTCGGGTTGCCATGTATGTGTTGATGGAAGTGACAGCGTTGTCTGGGAGTGATCTTGATCTGCTTAGTTTGAAGGCCACAACTGAAAAAGAAAATATTTAGGTATGACTGACGAGCAACTTCGTGCGCGCGTAACTATTTTGCACCGTAGACCATTAACCATCTTTGGATGTCTAGCTATCCTTGTACCAAAATTTTTAAATCTGCCCGCCGTTCCGGCATGACGACAGGACAAAAAGTTTTTTATAACCTGATGTCGCTGTAAGGATGGCGCCAAAACGGCGAGTAACCATATATTTCCACTGGAAATTTTCCAGATAGTTTACGGTTTAGTATGAATGTAAAATTTCTGTGAACGTGACGTACTGAAAAAATAATCAAAGACATTGGATATACAAATTGGACAAAGATAGTGGAACACCCTATGATAAAGAAATAAAATTTCTGAAAAAAACCTTCATATAGGTACACTTTGCGGTTATGTATCTACACTTTTTTTTTAATGCTCATACACCGATACACCATTATAAAAATGTTAGAATATCATCCGACTTACCTTCTCGTTGGAATAGATTTATGTTGGTGCAAGTGTACACCACGGAATAAGTGACGTAGTCAGTATGTAAGATGTGCAGTCTCGTCGTTGTAGTATCTGCAAAAAGAAGGCACTGCAATTAATATTTCTATTTTGATTGTTTCTAAGCATCAACCTAAGATAATGCTAGCGAGGATAGCAAAATGAGCTGATCCCATTGGTTTTTTTTTGTCAAACATGTAATGAAATGGCGTTATAACGTGAGTTATAACCAGGCCTCGGACTTTCGTTCGCACGGTAAGACTAATGGAGAGCTATGGAGCCGATATTAACATTAAAATACTATTCATACTCATACTCATACTCATAAGTGTATTTCATTCGGAATTTTAATTTTATAGTCAAGGACAAATTCAGAAGAATATACAAAGACCTGATTTGTGTAGGCATTGTTTTTTTCGCCACCATAAAATACGTAAATATTTGCCACTTTATCCATGTTTTCTGAAGTAAATTGGGTTCTATATTGATCGAATATCCATTTATGACTAGAAAGTGTATATTGAAAATAAATTGAGTTAAATTAGGAGTTTGAAATATTGAAAAAAAAAAAAAAAAAATTTTAGTCGTTTAATGCTTGGGAATGTTAACCATAATAACCATAAAGGCAGTTTGGAATGAAATAAATGAATGAGCATGAGTATGAGTATGAGTATGAATAGTATTTTAATGTTAATATCGGCTCCATAGCTCTCCATTAGTCTTACCGTGCGAACGAAAGTCCGAGGCCTGGTTATAACAGGCTTCGAAGTATCATTTTTTTAAACATGGCGTCTGTGTTTATTGACAGGCTAAACGGCTGAATTATATTTTTTTGAACGTGTTTTTTTTATTGCTTATGTTTGAAATAAGCACTATACATGCCTAGCCGTGAAAAGGGCTTGCCGGCTTCGTATCACTATCGGTCCATACCTACTCACCCGGCAAGCCCTTCTTTCCCGGCGTCGGCAGTATTGTACTATTCTCATTCTCATACACCGTTTGGTTAACTTTCACGCTTACGCGACGAATAATGCCACTCCCGTCCCGTCACCATTTCTCATAGATCGATCTACATTCGCAGTTCCCTCGATAGTGTTGAGTGTTCCGTCAACCATCTCCCAGTTGAGGACTGAGACCTACATTCAGATAGAAAGCATCATACGGTATCTTACCATTAGTACCCTGAACAGGCAGCGTTATGATCAACGTCGAGCCATCCACAGTCGCAGTTCCCTCGATAGTGTTGAGGGTTCCGTCAACCATCTCCCAGTTGAGGACTGAGACCTACATTCAGATAGAAAGCATCATACGGTATCTTACCATTAGTACCCTGAACAGGCAGCGTCACGACCATCGTCGAGCCATCCACTGTCGCAGTTCCCTCGATAGTGTTGAGGGTTCCGTCAACCATCTCCCAGTTGAGGACTGAGACCTACATTCAGATAGAAAGCATCACACGGTATCTTACCATTAGTACCCTGAACAGGCAGCGTCACGACCAACGTCGAGCCATCCACAGTCACAGTTCCCTCGATAGTGTTGAGGGTTCCGTCAACCATCTCCCAGCTGAGGACTGAGACCTACATTCAGATAGAAAGCATCACACGGTATCTTACCATTAGTACCCTGAACAGGCAGCGTTATGACCAACGTCGAGCCATCCACAGTCGCAGTTCCCTCGATAGTGTTGAGGGTTCCGTCAAACATCTCCCAGCTGAGGACTGAGACCTACATTTAGATAGACAGCATCACACGGTATCTTACCATTAGTACCCTGAACAGGCAGCGTCACGACCAACGTCGAGCCATCCACTGTCGCAGTTCCCTCGATAGTGTTGAGGGTTCCGTCAACCATCTCCCAGCTGAGGACTGAGACCTACATTCAGATAGAAAGCATCACACGGTATCTTACCATTAGTACCCTGAACAGGCAGCGTTATGACCAACGTCGAGCCATCCACAGTCGCAGTTCCCTCGATAGTGTTGAGGGTTCCGTCAAACATCTCCCAGCTGAGGACTGAGACCTACATTTAGATAGACAGCATCACACGGTATCTTACCATTAGTACCCTGAACAGGCAGCGTCACGACCAACGTCGAGCCATCCACTGTCGCAGTTCCCTCGATAGTGTTGAGGGTTCCGTCAACCATCTCCCAGTTGAGAATTGAGACTTCTTCCGTCTCGAAGTTGTAGCCGTAGCGTGCTCCTATGCAAGTGGCGTCGTTGGAAATTTCAGGGTACGGGTACCGTTCGATCTGGTACCAGGTACCGGTGTACTGTTAGCGAAAAAGGTTAGAATAAGTCAAAATTACGACCATAAATATAGTTTAGGTTTTTTATTGTAAGTGAAAATGGAGAAGAAACTAGAAAAAATATTTTGAAACTAATGACCCAAGTTTTTTTTGTTTTTATTTAGGCAAGACTGACAGCTGTTTGCAGTTTGGATGCAGTTATGTCAACTGCATCAGAAGCAGTTGAAGAAGTTACCGTTGAGTGCTGTCCGTCTGTATCGGCCCTAACGGCCCAGCCACTCGTATGTAGAGCTGCCATCTCTATATTGGCCTAACCCGGACAAAGACATAAAAAACCCCGGATTTGGCGTAAATCGCATTTTTCCCCGAACGTGCCCAAAAATAATATTATTAAAAAAAAAACAATCGCTTTTCGCTGTTACGCTGAATGAAGCTAGTGCCTTGATTGCGCTTTGTATTATTTATACGGTTTTTACCTACTTTGTACACAATAATGCTGGTAAATAATTAAGAGGCCTTATTCCTTTTAAAATGCTGATTGTTTAGACATTTTTCTCTATGATCAAACATGTTTCTTAACATACTATTGATGTTACTTTCTAGAACAGGGCTATTGGGATTGATTGGTATATATTTTGAAACCTACAGTTTGAATTTTTCATTGATAATTTTTGTTTCAAAGACTACTCCAAATTGACAAAATTCACGCGGAAAATTAGTTTTTTTAACTTATTTTCGACTGTACGCAATGAAAGCGTGAAATAACTATGTTACTACCTAGAACTCGGGGAAAAGTATTATTCACTTCAAAAAGTTGGTTGAAATTATCAATATATTTGTCATAACATGAAAAAAAAAAATTTAAAAGGAATAAGGCCTCTTAATTCAATAAGGCTGTAAGTTTCCTCACATAAAAAGTGAAACACTTTTTGAAAACCTTGGCTCGCCTCGGCTCGCGACGTCACGACGACTAAAGTAGGGCAAATCCGAGGAAACCCGGACGGATGGCAAGTAACTTGCCCACTGTTGGCAACCCTACTCGTATGGTAGGTGCGGTCGGTCCTTTCGCTTCAACCTATGGCCGCCACTCACGGCTGCCGCTTGCCACCGAAGTCGTGACACGTCCGTCAGGAGTCCTGAGGTTAGCCACTAAGGATTGCTTGAAAACGTAATATTTTACAATGTATAAAGTCTTTGATGTGTATTGAAAGCCTATACCTGAGTTGGATCGAAGCCTTGCATATTGAATATATTTTCATCACAATTGCCACGCAGTATGATCTTCTCGCCCGTCGGTTCAGGGTAGTGGAAACAGGCCTCGTCGGACTGCTCGACGGGAAGGTAGAATTGCAGGTATAACACTTGGTTGGCTTCGATGATAGGTTCCATCGCGATTTCGGCTGCTGCCGTGAGTGAACCTGTTCTGCTATGCTTGGCACTCCATACTGTAAATAAAGCATTTTGGCAATGCCAGTGGTTACGACTGATGACCTGGTGAAGCTCACTGGAGTGCGCTGGATGCGGGCGGCGCAGGACTGGTCATGGTGGCGTTCTCTGGGGAGGCATCTATGTCCAGAAGTGGACGTCTTTTGGATGATGATTATGAATGATGAGTGGTTATGTTAGGCATGTGGTTATTTGAACATGTTAGGTACCGCCCTATTCTTCAGCCAGTAATTTTTTACTAATTTTGATAAGAATTATAAAATTGCGCCTTTTGTCTATAGGCATATGGCGATCTCAAATGATTGCGGCCAGCGCCTCTACCAAAACGGTAAGACGCAAGGGGTGATGCTGAGTCTTGCGACAAACACGACAAGAATATACCTTACCTACTGCTTAAAATAATATATAAGGGCTACTAATTTTCTACATTTTACGAAAGTGTTTTGTATAATCATCTGCGAATCAGGAAAAGAGAAGACTAAAATATTGAGTCATATAGAGTAATAGAGAGTAAAAAAAACTACGTGATTGTAAATTCCAATTCTATCTTTCTTCTTGCTTATTGATGTGTTTATACGTAGGGAGTTTAAAGTCGTCATCATAAATTATGTGCCCCTTATTTTTATTGAGCATTTTTTTTCTGTGTTCCTTACAAATACAAACAAGAATAAAATAGTTATTCTATTTTTATATTCTCCATCTTCCAATCTTACCTCGTCTATATTCTCCATCATCAGTATTCGAACAAGAGTACAGCAGCGAATATGAAGTATAATCAGTGTCCAACACTACAAACACTGAAAAAAAAAACAATGGAATTGAGAAATTAATACTTTTTTAGGTAGAAAATAAATAGGTATCTTTCAGTAGGTTTATTTACATACTAGAGGGCGCCCGCAACTTCGTACGCGTATTTTTTTTATACCGAAGTGGGATAAAAAGTATCCTATAAGTCCTATAACCATCGTTGGATGTCCAGCTATCCCTGTACCAAGATTAGTTAAAATCCGTCCAGCCGTTTTGGCGTGATGAGAGGACAAAGGAAATTATGAAAACAGATGGCGCTAGGCTGGCATGGCCTAACGCGTCCATACAAAAAAATGACGATCCTGCATCACGCTATTAAGATTTTTCCTGAAATCATGACCCCTCCATAGAAAAATGATTTTCAATACAACTCTAGAATTTTATAGGTAGTATAGATATAATTTTAATATCGCGTAAGGCCCACCGCGCTATATCAGATGTCGGAGCTATAAGAGAGCACTCGTTTCATTAAAAAAATATTTTATAATTATTATTAAATAAGACAGATATTGCAATTTTGCAATTACAACATTTCGCTTACATACAGGCTCTGCCTAGTTCGGGCACCAGTCTCCACCGCATTAGAAATAAATCAAACAGTAGCAAATGTAAACTTTGTGGTGGAGTCAATAAATACTGGTTTCCAAGTTTCCATGCCATGGCATACCATGGGCCATCAGAACCGAAACGTCGAGGTAATTATATAAACCCCTTGGAACGCGGTTAAGTTCCGTTTTGTAATAATAATGTGAGGAAAACGTGTAAGTTTCCACACATTATTATAACAAAAATTAGATAGTTGGCAATTTCCTGCCTCGCACGATTTGCATTGTGGAATGAATTGTCGCTTGCGGTATTCTCGAACAGATTCGACCTTCAAACCTTCAAGAAAAGAGCGTACTCCCACCTGAAAGGCCGGCAACGCACTTGTGACTCCTCTGGTATTGCAGGTGTCTATGAGCGACGGTAATCGCTTTCCATCAGGCGATCCGTTTGCTCGTATGCCCCCTATGACATAAAAAAAGTTTAAATCAATTTACCCTGCTGCTGTCCGTTGCTCATAGTTCTGACTAGGACACCACGATCATTGACCACAACTGTGCCGGTGGTGATCTGTCCCGTCACGCCGAAGACATTAGTGTCGACCACTTCGATAACATTTGAAGGCTGGGAGTATTGGGAGCTGATGCATTCGCCGACGTCCTCGCCTGTGGGGTATCGCTCGATCTCGTGCCACCAGCCGAGGTACTGTAAAATGAATGCATGACGAATTTTGGCTAATTTCATCCTCTTGATTGAGAAATACAGGTTGATCAAACCAAATGGGTCAGTAGGGAGAAAACAAAAACTACAAGAGATGGGGAAATCTGTTCTTAGGAACCATGGCGTCGATTTTAGGTTTAATAGAAACTGAAGTTAAAATTCTGTAAGTAATCGCATGTTGTATTGTAGCATTCTTTACAGCGGTTTTGACTGCGTTATGTATGAAATTATGTATGAGCACAGGAAACACGGCAAGGCTAAATTGGTAGCTTACAGACTGTACTGGGAAAAACTCAGCTTGTCTCGGTATATGGAGTTTTATATCACTATCTCTATATAGTATATCGGTATATAGGGGAGTGGGGCAGTAAGCAATTGATATTGCATAGATATGTCAAAGCCCTGATCATTGGATATGTGATAAAGGTTTGGTTTCAGAGAACCCAAAACAACTTACGCGCGACACATCAAATCCTTCCACGCCTTGGATATCCTCGCATTGTCCTCTGAAGAGCAGAGCAGCATCAGCGTTGACCTCAGGCACATAGAAGCAGTCCTCGTCACTCTGGCTGGTTGGTACATAGTACTCCTCTAGAAGACCTCTGGTGTTGCTTATTACGTTGTTGATGATGTTGTTTGCTGCGGCGCTCAGGGTTGGTTCTCTGCTAAGCTTCCAACTGTACACTGTTGTAAAGAAAAAAAAAGGATTTAACTAAGAGATTTTGTAAATTTTATTAATTTAATTATGTAATTATGTTGTTTAGATGCACTGACTACAATTTTTCTGCTTTGCCCTAAGGTTGAATGGTAGAGAATGCCCCATGGCATTAAGTCACCTTTTGTCCTTTATGTTTTTCTTTTCTGTTTCAAAAAATACGTGCCTAATATTTTTCAACATTCTAACTGACGCGTCAGAAATATGTACTTTTAACTCAGGCCCAACTTTTTATTTTATTAGACACTAGCTGTGCCCCGCGGTGTTACCCGCTCATCCCACGGGAACACTAAATTTATTCGGGATGAAAAGTATCCTATGTCCTTTCCCGGGTCTCAAACTATCTCCATACCAAATTTCATCTAAGTCGGTTCAGCGGTTTAAGCGTGAAGAGGTAACAGACAGACAGACAGACAGACACACTTTCGCATTTATAATATTAGTATGGATATGCCAGTAGTAAAATTGCTAGCTATTTTGATGCTGATTGTACTATATAGAGATTTACCTTCACTGTTGCCGTTGTCCAAATCCCTGCAGCTATAGACGAGAGCAAAGCTGCTGTAGTCGGTTTCGAGAACGTAGTAGTTGGTCTCCATAACCACTGCAAACAAAACATGTCATTGAAGCCTTTGGGTTAATACTTACAGGATTTATTCTTGTTATGATCCTGAGTTTATTTGAATGAATTGGACTACATCGTAAGGCTCTAAGGGTTTAAGACATTTTCCTCTATGATCAAACATGTTTCTTAAAATATTGTCAATGTTGCTAGGTACTTAGGACAGAGCTATTGAGATTTTTTGGTATAAGTATATTTGAAACCTATAACCGAAACTGCCAAAATTCATGCAGAAAACTGGATTTTTCAACTTATATTCGACTGCACGCGATGAAAGCATTAAATATAAGTTTAATTTATATTCTTCGAAATAGTTTTTTTTTAAGGAATAAGGCCTCTTAACAACCAGAGAAAAGATTCACGGTTCATTCAGTCATTCGTGGTTTTGAATATCGAATATTAAATTCAATTCAGTTCAAATTCAAGTTTAGTTTCATTTAATACTATATAAGATCGATATTTTGTAACATGTGGTTGAACTTACCTCCATCAACAACGAAGGTAACCCATAGAAGACCGCTTCCATCGGTGCTGTGGAGCACCGCTGTCCCTTCCCTGGCTTCCAGGGTCTGGTTGTAGACGATAGTGTTCACCACATCCACAGGGGCATCGCCCTGCCCAGGGTAGTAGTGCGCCCGGGAGCATTCGCCCACTTGGTCCCTTTGCGGGTATTTCGATATTTCGAACCATCTTCCTAGGTACTACAATGAAGTAAAGAATATTCAGTTAAATGTTGACAAGATTGTAATAAGTAACATAAATATCAGCCTTGTATTAAATGAGTTATGCGTCTGTCCTGTGGATGTGGACATTCGAAAGTTAAGGGGTTTAAATATACATTCACGGCATCCTAGGTAGTAAGTGGCATTTACTGCCCGCTACGTGGGGAAAAAATGACCTCCTGGGCAAGCCAAGACGTAAAACTTTAGATAATGGCGATAGATAGTAAAACCCAGATCGCATATTTATGGCATCACCTACGGATCAGGCCACAAACACCTGCGATCTAGTACATTGACCAATTGACCGTCCTATATACAGGTTGGAACATTTCTATAGACTGGGGTGAAAGGATAATTGTCATCTAAATGATCTACAATCGACCTATTATCATTGTAAAGCTGGATTTAAAAATAAAAAAAGTAATCAAAACGAAATATTTTAATATTAGTGACAACCCTACTAATTCAAAGGTTTTATTTACATTTTAAATTTACACCTGTCTTTAACTTAAGAGATGTTCAAAAGTTGCTAGGGTTGATACGCAAATTATTACAGTAACGTTTAACAAACTGCATCTCAAAAACGGATAGAAATATTTACATAGTTCATTGGTGACAAATGAAATACTCAGTCTGAACAATTCCCTGTTTGCTTAAAAATCCTTCGATCTGTTCAACCCTGTATGTAAAACTGTAAGTCCTAAACACCTACGCCATACATTTTTGTATAGACAATAGGAAAAGTGGTTACGGTAAGACATCGGTATAAGATCGGAAACACGTCTACTTAGATTGCATTATTCTTCTGAAGCAAAGGTATGTAAAATGAACATTTCCATGAACATGTGGATGTCTATTTTAACCACAATGTTATTATATGCTTATATATAAATATGTACCTTGTATGTATACACAATTATTACTTAGGTAGGTACATATATATTTTTTTTGCTACAGCTTACATTTCATTTAAGACCCACCTATACACCTGATGGTCCATAGTGCCTAAATATTTTAATTTCATGTTAATTATATTTTAGCTTTAGTACTTTCTGTCACTACTAGTTATAGTTATAGTCATTAAGTAAACTCTGTACGCATTTGAACGTGTCTAACTTTCCTTGATACCCTACTGGGTCCTGTAACACAGGGAATCCTAGCTCAGGACCCAAAGGCATAAATCATTATGTTGTGTTTTTTTAGGGTTCCGTAGTCACCTTGGAACCCTTATAGTTTCGCCATGTCCGTCTGTCCGTCTGTCCGTCTGTCCGTCTGTCCGTCTGTCCGTCTGATATGGAAAAAATCATGAAAATGAGGCCTTGTAATTTCAATGAAAACTATATTGATCAAAATCGGTCCATCCGTTTTTGAGTTATCGCAAAATTTCATAATTTTCTTTAAAAGGACGTAAGTTGACTTCCAGAAGGTAATAAGTAATAACATTTACTTTGGCGTTTACCGACCTTTTTATAGAACTTGATATCTTTCTCGTAACTTAAACCTCGTCTTGTGAAGGATGAGCAACTACGGAACCCTACACTGAGCGTGGCCCGACATGCTCTTGGCCGGTTTTATTTTTAATTTTTTTTCACTTATAATCATATCGCTGGGTTTTCGGTCAAATCATTTGAGCACCAAAAACCCCGAGGTGTGGTTATAAACTATACCATACGGGAAACTTACCGCAGCAACATCAAAATTGGCTATAGCTTGAATCCTATCATCACAGGGACCCGGCAGCACTATGGCTGCAGGTGCTTCTGGGAACACTGGATAATGGAAGCAGCCATCGTTGCTCTGATCCGTGTACTCGTAGTAGATCTCGTGAAGATCCGTGTTGTTCCTCACTCGTTCGTCGATTATCTCGTTGGCAGATTGTGAGATACCTGCTCTGGAGCGGCTGAGCTTCCAGCTGTATACTAGAAACATGACAGAAGTTTAGTATTCTTAGATTTTATAGTTAGCTAATTTCAGCAGTTATTACAAAATCGGACCGACGATTTGGATCGACATTTTAGGTGGCGTCCTTCGGTTTGTGGATTATTGTGGTGTGAGGATTATTGCCTCAGCGGCACATTGATCCTACGAGCTGTGTTTCTTGTCCATTGCAACTTCAGCTTGGCAATTCTTCGGGATATATAATTTTTAGGGATAATGCTGAGAGAGCACATGCTACTAAATTAGCCCCTGTTTTATTTATTTAGAGTATTGACACATCTGGACGATGTTTGGGATTAGAAGCTTTAGTCCTTTTTTCCGGTTTTGTGGACTTACTTTGTTTATTGGCCTCATCAGTTTCCACGCAGCTGAACACCAACGCGTATTCCGTATAGTCGGTCTCCAAGACGTAGAGAGTCATTTCAATGGAAACTGTGAAATAAATTAAAAGTTTTAGTTACTTCTATAAGCACGTACAGTTCTTCTCAATATTCAACAACTGGCTAAATACAAAAAAAAGCAGCTCCGCCATCGATTTTACATGCTGTTACGGGCCTGGGAATGTTTTTTGTACTTCAGGCAAGAGTTTTGGATGTAGGGATCTAGTTAAAGGCGTTTTACCCTATATAGAGAAGTTTTAGCAGAATGGTTGTTGACATGTTCCTCAATACTCAATACTCAATCATTTATTGCATTCCACAATGATAGTTTACAGGATACTAGGTAAACTTAAGTTTCGTAACAGTTACATAATAGTGAACTTAAATGTAGACCCTGTTGGGCACAGCAAAATCCGTGAAGAGAAGACGACTTATATACTTAAGTAAACACTTTATGTAAAATTAAATTTTTTGGAACTTGCATATACACAATGCAATGCAAATCCTGTTGTTCCAAAGAACTCAAATTAATGAAATTTAACTCACTTCCTTCGTCGTTCTGAAGTGTTGCAGTGATAATGCCGCTGCCGTCGCTAGCCACCGTGGCTGGTCCCGACACCGAGGTCAGTCTTTCATTGTACACAATAGTCTGAGTCAGCATGAAGGAGTTCTGGTTGATCACGAACTCGTTGGCAGCACATTCGCCGGTCTGTTGGTTGGACGGGAAACGGGCAGTTTCGTGCCATGTTCCGGCGAACTGGAATAATACATCACATTACTTTGAATGCTACCATTTAATGCACCATATGTGTGTAAGTAAATATTAGATAAAGATTTGCTTTCAAAAGATTTCACCATAAGTTGGTATCACACGTTCTTGCTCTCATCAAAGCCTGGGAATAGTTGAATTTATATGAATTTCAACTATGAGCTCAGTTAACGAAGGTAGACAGTCAAAAGTCGAGATAAAACATAAAGATAGGTTTAATTGGTCCTTAGATGGTCTTACTTTGCTAAGCAGAGGTCTGAACGCCATAATAAATGTTTATAAAGATTTCACCAAGGAAGCGCGTTCCACCGAGTTGTTGTAATTAAACAACAACACGGTGTAACGCGTCTTTAAAATGATCTTTACCAAATTAAGGTTGAAGTTGTCCACTACTCTCTGCGGTTCGCACTGTCCTTCCAGTATGACTGGGCCTCCGAAATTGTCCGGGTAGTAGAAGCACTGTTCTTCAGTATGCCCTCGCTCCTCATAGTATTGGTTTGACAATACTTGGACGTTGGCAATAGCTGCGTTGATAGCTGTTTGAGCCACTTGGGTTAGGTCCTGTGTGCGACTTAGTTTCCAACTGGTTACTGAAAAGTAAGTCAAAATGGTTTTTCTGTACTATTTATATCGGTAGGGCTTGCAGAATCGGTTCAAATCAGAGTTTTAGTATATCAGTACCGGGAATTCTCGGTACTATCATACTAAGATTTCCTGATTCTGCACTCCCTATATATCGGCATTAAAAAATAATATGAATGCCTGTTACGTCCACGTTTCGTCAGAACTCCATCATTTATAGATTGAATTGCATTATTTTATTCGATAAAGCACAGTAGGTAAAAGAGGCATCTTCAAGTTGGCTCCATTAAATTTTGGTGAAGATCTGACGAAGAGATTCAAGAGGAATCCAAGAAACTCCTCAAATATGAATAGGCGCATCTCAATTTGAGTGTTTATTACAGAAACTCGTTCAGTTCCATACGGTATTTTTTTATTAAAATTTATTGATTCTGTCGAAAATGCCTACTGTCTTATGTACATTGTTACTTTAATAAATATTAAAACACAAGTTAATAATACATACCACTCCTGTACTCCTCGTCTATCTGGATGCAAGAGTAGACTAGAGCATAATTGTCGTAGTCAGTAGCCAATACCCAATACGGCGAGTCCACAGTTACTGGAAGGAAAAAATATACAGTATTTACTAATTACAGAAAAATATGTTCCAGTGGCCAAGCTCATCCACGCTATCTGATGTTATAGTGTTATTGTACGTAAGAATTTTCCGCGATCGTCCACCTTTCCAACGATGCGTCATCCGATACATGGATGTCATTCAATAATGTTTCTGCCCCAACAGCATTAACTTCTCCACTTTCTCTACTTACTAATACTTATAAAAATCTGAAAACTATACATTTGCAATAAAATCATAAAAAATATAGTCCTTTTCAGACATCATATTTGGAGAACTGGTTGCGTTAAGTTTGCACCTCGTTTGTAAGCGGCGCCATACATTTCAGGTGCAAACTTAACTCAACCAGGCCAATTAAGATGGGATAAGTGAAAGTTTGTATGGAACCCTCGGTGCGCGAGTCAGACTCGCACTTGGCCGGTTTTTTATTGTCCATCAGAGTAGCGAACTGAAGTTGGCCGGGACCATATTCGCCGCAAAATCAACGATAGTTTGGAATACAAGATATTCCTGATCGCGGAAAAGCAAATACAGGGCGTAAAATGATAAGAAATTCTGGTTTGAGCGGGATTTGAATCCACGTCTCTTAGGCTTTATTGACCAAAACGGGCGAATACCAATTGTTATTTCAATGCGACTAGCGAAATCATAGTTTTTTTCTACCAGTTGTTTTACATGATAAGTGTTGTGAATACAAGATAGCAAAAACGAGTGAAATGAGATTAGATTTATACCGTGAGTACATGTGCATTGGACAAAATCAAATAGAAAATAATTACAGTCAGCCAACACGCAAAGTGAAGAAACTGGTATACTCACAGTCAGTACCAGCAATAGGGAACGTGACAGTAAACTTCCCCAGACCATCATCAGCCGCGGGCACAGCAGTTCCGTTGATATTATCCAGCAGTTGGTCGACCACTTGAGTGTTGTATACCCACACGCCGCTGTCTGTGAGGGTGTACGTAGCCGTTGCGCAAGTACCGTCTTGAAAAACTTGAGGGTAGCTCTCGATGTCGTACCAGAGTCCCATATACTGAGGAGAAAAACAAATGAAGCTTGGGAGGAAGGCCAATGTGTTGTGAATTGCAAATAGCTCCGGAGGACCTATAAGGCTGGCAGAAATGTGATTTATTTAGTTAAATACTCACTCCAAAATGGGATCTGTGTTTATAATATACTCTCCAACATACCCTTTCAAGATCGAAGTTTTCAACCACGCTGATAGTATCATCGCAAACTCCACGGAACCTGATCGGGTTGCCATCAGGCACAGGGAAGTAGAAGCAGCCGGCGGCAGAATGGTCGATCACAGAGTAGTATTGGTCGTCGAGAACGTTGATGGAATCGACGATTTGGTCGATGGCCGCTTTGGCGTTGTCGGTCAGACTGGTGGTGCGACTGAGCTTCCAGCTCCAAACTGCAATTATATATTTGGGTTATTAACCTAGTTCGCTACTACTACGTACAGTTAAGTTTATTTGAATATATTTGGTTCCTCGATATTGGTTACAGCCCAAGATGAAGCTCGTAACTGTGATGAAACTAACAACTCAGAATTACATTTTTAGCAACAGACGAAGACGTGGTTTAACACAATATTCTGAGTTCGTCTGTGACCGTGGCACACGAAGCTACGCTGAATTTTTGGATAATGAACCGCGTTACACCCGTCATACCTAAGCTTATAAATTATAATGTATTAAAATTGCTAAAGAGAAGTTAATAAGTATATGTGGCAAGGCGAAAGTTGAACGAGCTCAATACTGTAAAGCAGTGTCAATCAAATTTGCCTTCCCATGTGCCTAAACTTGGATTAGGCGATTTGATCTCATAGCAAAACTTATTCGGGACTCCGGAGACCCCTATGCCAATACGCCTGCAAATTTTGGTTGTTTTAATGGACCATAATAAAATAAATACCTCGTCTTTGTTCGCTGTTGAGATTATCGCAGCTGTAGACCAATGCATAAGACTCGTAGTCGGTATCCAGAATCCAGTATTCAACGGGTTCAGGAGCTGAAAACAAATATTCATTAATACAGTCATGATACGCGTCTCGATCGAGCTTGGGTTACAGTTACATACCTCCAGGGAAAGTCACAAGCAGTTTCCCGGACCCATCAGCAGTGGCTAGTATAGCTGAACCAGTGATCGTATCCAAGTCTTCGTTAATGACCTGCGTGTTGTACACCAGTACGGAACCATCGCTCTGGATGGTATATGTGGCGTCGTTGCAGGTACCATCTTGGAATTCTGAAGCATAGCTCTCGATCAAGCGCCAGCGGCCCTCGTACTAAAAAACAATCAATTTCATTGAAAATACGTTCCTTACTTTTTATTTAATAACTTTACGGCTTTTTGTGGCTTTACGGGCCTTATTCATGGCCATCATCACAGATGGCGGCCTTTGCATATGGCGTAAACCTACATGTCAGTGTCATGTCAATGATATGTTACATTGATCATGATTAACTAATTATTTGAAAATGACAGTTTTCAAACCGTCTTACCCGATTTTTTGATAAGTTTTATTTATATTTAACACGGAAGTCATGCATTGGTTATAAACCAAAAAAAATACTGATACTGGCACAAGCCTCGAGCCGCCATAAACGGATTGATAATAATAATAACTAATTATTTTTTAGGTCGCCCGTAGTTAACATGCTCATCAGTCATCAATGTCATCATAATGATCTCAGCTCCTTAATTAAAAGATTGAAACAAAAAAACTAATTATTTGCATAATTTTGTGTTGTGGAAATAAAAGTTTTAAGTGCTGTGTTAATTTCGTGGTGTCAAGAGTGAAATTTAGCTAAAGAGGACTATAAAGGTAAACGGGAAAAAGTACGTGCGTCGTGCTATGTGGTGTAAAGTGAGTTTGCCGAACTCAGTGCTCGACTCTTGTCTTGAGATCGTCAAGACTACAGAATGAACCGGTAAGTGCTCATAGAATATATTTTAGTACAGGCAATTTCTCTTTACTTACGCGAGTCGGATCAAAGTTCTGGACGACTGGAATATTGGAATCGCATTGACCAACGAAGACAACGGGGTCTTCTGGACCAAGAACGGGTAGGTAGAAGCAAGACTCGTCACTCTGGTTAGTTTCCACATAGTAGCGCTCATCCAGTACTTGGATTGCTGATATAGCCTGGCTTATTGCGATTTCGGATGCATCAGACATTTGTTTACTACGACTCAGTTTCCAGCTCCAAACTATAAAAGTAGAAAAAACGTTAGGGCGTATAAAATTAGGCTATACCGATAACCAACCCTTGACTCTAATTTCATGATGTAGTTATACGTACCTCCTCTATAGTTGTCGTCAATGTTCACACAACTATACGCTAAGGCATAGTTGTCATAATCCGTGGAGATGATCCAGTACGGAATCTCAATTGCTGCAAAAAAAAACGTACCTAATTAGAATTAACTTTAAAGTTAATAACGCTTATTAGAAAATAAACGAACATAATATACGTAAATACATATACGGATAAAGTAATTGTTAATTCAGCATAGTATCAGATATAATGTGGATATAGTGAAAATAATCGCGAAAAGGAAACCTCACTATTTAGTATCACAGAATACTGGGGCTGATTTTGCAGTGACAAATTGACATAATCAACATATCGAGCCCTGTTGTCGGTAGTTGTCTGCACCACAATTGCGTTGGTCTTATCAAAGAGTAAGTCGACGACTTGGGTGGTGTAACAAGCCAAGAGTGTTTGCAGACGTAGCCTCAAAGTCGTCCAGATATGCTCCAGTAAAAATACTTCACTTACCAGATCCATTAACATTAATGGTGATAACAAATCGAGCACTGTTGTCGGTAGCAGTCTGCACCACAGTCGCGTTGGTCTCATCCAGGAGTAGATCGATGATCTGGGTGGTGTACAAGCCAAGTGTGTTGGCTGATGTGGCCTCAAAGTCGTAGTTGACGCATTGGCCTTCCTGCTGATTTTTAGGGTAAGCGGCTGTTTCGTGCCAGAGGCCAGAGAACTAGAAAATAAAATATAACATTTCAGGAGAACCCCTGCAGCTGAATTTTGACGTGTGATAAAATGAATTTTAAGTAAGTGCGTTAGCTAAAATAAGTAAAATGCCTCAAACAATTTTTAGGATCTGATACTGGTGGATAGGCATCAGGCATGATTGTAGTCAAGAGCAATCACATTCAAGTAAAAAATAATATGTTACAAAATGATCTTTAATGAATAGTGTTATATTTTGTTCTCGATAAAATCACTGTCCTAATCTAAAAAGAAAATACATGATATTTATATATTTTGTAAAATGCAGATAACTTTTATAATTTTCTGACTAAAGTTTCAATACAGGAAGTTCTGAGAACTGTTAAGAATAGAAAATCAACCTTTCAGAAAGCTATTCAAAACCGCTGAAAACTTACACTGTTCAAATCGAAGTTGGGCACAGCCTGTATGGTATCATCACATTGGCCCGGGAACACGACGGGATTTTCAGCCACTGCCTCGGGGAAGTAGAAACAGCCTTCGTCAGTGTGGTCGCGGTACCCATAGTACTCCTCAGTGAGCACTTGCACGTTGCTCATAGCAGCGGTGATGGCCGTTTGCGAGGGAGTGCTCAGTGTCTTCTGTCGGCTGAGTTTCCAGCTCGATACTGGAAAATGTAAGATGATTTATCACAGCCAAGTACTTTATTCTGGTTACTAGGACCAGGGTAGAGTGTACGAGTAATTGGGTGGAGCGTGCTGTGAGCCAACGCTGTAAGATTGTAGAGAGTGGTCACTGCCAATCTTGCAAAAACCGCGAACAGAACCGACCTGATTAGATAATTATAACCTACCTTACCCGTTAGGTAAGGTAGGTTACCTTATAATTTAGTTGAATATATTTAAATAAACGACTATTTATAGTGAACATAGTTGTGGTTCCAAAGTGCGAGGAAGACATGTAAAAATAATTAAGTCAATCACACCCAGGTTAAAGGGTTACTCTGAAGTTCGAATTGTTGTATCTGTGTGTACAGATGATGTATTTCTGTTGCCGCTAGAAAAAAAACAAATACTAAAAACAGATTAAAATACATATTTAAGTAGGGCTCCCATACAAAATACAACAAATGTGTTCGGTTGCGTTAACATTGCACCTCATTTTTATCCGGCGCCATACATACCAGGTGCAAACTTATCTTAACCCGGCCAGTTAAGACGGGTTAAGTGTTTGTACGGAACTCTCGGTCGGTGCGCGAGTCCGACTCGCACTTGTCGGTTTTTGCTGTAATATTTATAATCATGGGTCGAAGAGTAATCTGAGCGCAATCGAAGTATGTAAAGCAAAAAAACCCTTGCCATGTCCGCAGATGGTCCGCAGTCACGGGAAAATCTTTAAAAAATCTAAAATGTTCTGAATGGCTTCCAGAAACGGATGGTACTGCAGGTGCCCGTCGTGCAGGTTTTGACCTGTTTCGTAGTGAAAGTTCGCGCGGACACATTTCTTGGTCACGAGTATTATCATGTCATTACGGAGTAATTTCGTTTAATAGTACACGTGCAGATAGTAGTAGTTGTGCAGTAGATTCCATATTTACCAAGTTTAAAATAACGGTCGGATAGGCCAATAATAACCGAATATTCGAAAAAAAAATAGTGCATGGAGGCCCTCCGCGTGGAAGAAGTGAAACTTCGTAATGTGGAAATGAAAATAGGAAGGGGTAGAAATTGTAATTTCAAAAGAGAAAACGTAACAATCACTTGATATTCATTCACAAGAGTCGTACCTTAAATCCGTCGCATTGTCCGTGAGATTGTTGCGTTGAACGTTTAACGCAACAGTGCTTTCCTACCCCCTCCACGGTAGCGTTAAACGTTAAACGTTTATCGCAACAATCTCACGGACACTTCAAAAATCTTACCTCTTCGGCGATCCTCCACATTGACGCAAGAGTACACTAGTGCGTAGTTATCGTAATCGGTAGCAAGTACCCAATATGGTGAAGTAGTAATCACTGAAAAATATTGTCAGTTTAATAATATCTTCGTGAGCAATTTCAATCACTTTACTATACTATTTTTTCACAAAACATAAATCAACTGAAGTAAGAATACTTTGTTCATCTTCTCAAAAAGCGTTAAAGCAATACCTACATAAAAATAACACCAAACATACAATCGAATTGCAATGGGTTGCCTAATTCACCCAATTGTCACTGATACTTTAAAAAAAGGCAACATAACTTTATTTTTTCGTCATCGTTCACTTACGGTCAGTGCCTGCGATAGGGAAGCTAACAATCAATTTAGCAAGTCCTTCATCGTTGTCCGGGACAGCTGATCCATAAATGAAGTCTAGGGTTTCGACAATGACCTGGGTGTTGTAGACCTCCACGCCATCCGAGGTTAAAGTATAGGTGGCCGTCGAACATGTTCCGTTTTGGAAGTTTTGAGGGTAACTTTCCACGTCGTACCAGAGACCCATGTACTGAAAGCGAAGATAGATTTTAGCTATGCTAAACATTCGTATCCGTCTTTGTATTAATACATTCGAATCTCAAAATGAAACTTCCTCAAAAAGAAAAAAAACAACGATTAATGACAGCCTAATCGGTTTTACTTCCTTGAAAGTCCTTCTCAGAGATAGCACCAACAGACCATACCCTTAGTTAAGAGTTACCGTTAGTCAACTGACAGTGAGGTGTCTCGATTAATCTCCAACTCTACACTTACCCTTTCAACATCGAAGTTGGTAACGACACTGACGCTCTCATCGCATTGTCCACGGAAGAAGACAGTGTTACCATCTGGAATAGGGAAGTAAAAGCAGGCGGCGTCTGATTGGTCGATGGTCTGATAGTATTGCTGGTCAAGAACATTGATGCTGTCCACTATCTGATCGATGTTAAGGTTAGCTTCTGCTGATAGTGAGTTTTCACGACTCATCTTCCAACTCCACACTGAAAGGAAACCAATATGTCATTGATGCAAATATAGCAGCACTAGCATTTAATTGCAATGAATCTTGGTGACCTGGCGAGCTGACTGAGAAATAAAGCTAGACAGTTTTGGGTATTCTATACGCTAGACAGTTTTGGGTATTTAGAAAGTAAAGAGTATGAGTATGAGTATGAGATTTTTAAGTAAGTATTTAACCTTGAAATTATGATTACATTTTAGAATGTCTATTCTCTAATTCATTACAATTTTACAAAACCAGTTAATGTTTTCAAAAGAGTGAAAAGACGTAAAGCCTATACTATATGTATATTATTGTTAAAAATTGTTAATGTAATCTAAATATTGTAGGAGATTGTCATACCTCTTCTTTGGTCGCTGTTGAGATTCTGGCAGGTATATACCAAGGCGTAGGAGCTATAATCAGTATCCAAGATCCAATATTCTGAAGGTTGATCAGCTAAAACAGACGAATAGAAATAAATGCAAGCTAATTAATGAAGAACTCGAAACGTAAAAAAGTATTAAGAATAACTTAGAAAAGATAGTATAGAAAAGATACTAGTTAGAGTATAAGGGTCAAAATCAGAGAGGTGAGCATTTCAGGTTTTCAAATATCTGAGAAATTAAGTTTTCTTTTGAAGAAAACTAACAAGTGGAGTCTGTTGTGTCATTTGTCATGAGCCTTTCCTGTGACGAGGCACGCACAAAAATATATATTTTAGAAATTCTACCAGTTAATAAGAATAATGCCAGACACAAAAGTCATTTCGAGAACACTTTTAAATATTTTTTTTAATAATAATATAACCAACGCATTTAAGAATCACCTTCAAGAAATTGTAATTAACCAGTTCCTAAATCGTATAATGTTGTTATTTTGTATATTTTTATATCGAAAACATTTATTTTTCAAAGTACTCTCCATAAATTTTCAATTGGTGTAAATTTCGCTCCGAAATTTTAATTTATTGTATACATTTTTGCACTACGTTACATTTTAATAATATAAATACAAAAGTGTAAAGGTCATTTCATATTGTACATGCAAGATTTAACTATAGTATTACTTATTAGTGATTTATTTGCCGTTTTTGTGATGTTCCCGAAAATGATGGGAGTGTTCCCAAAATGACAAGTTCCGCTGACAACGAAGAAAGCTGACTTTTATTTCTCCATCTTCATTAACTGAGGTGTCAGCGACTGCAACATCTGTATTGTATTTTTTTATTTTCAGTTGGTACATTTACTAGCAAAAATGTCTTTGGACGACGTATCACGTTTGGGTGGAAGTTCTCATTATCATTTCCGTACGATGTACCAGCACAAATATCGTAATTTTTTTCCATGAAGTCAAACTGAAACCTTTTGGAAATTCTCATCATCTGAACTTTCTGATCCATATATGGCGTCATAAATACTTTTTCTGTTGATGTGAAGAGAATTCAGAAACTCTTCATTCTTTTCTATGTCTAAGTCTATCATTTCTAATGGTACTGGACTTTCTTTATCTCTCTCTTCGACTGAAAATGCCTGCAGTTTAATTTCTCGCAATAATTTTGACTATTGATACAGTTGTATGGAGAGTTGTATGGTAATATATTCCCTATCTTTCAGTCTCTTCATCTCTCTTTGTTCAGGTGTCATTTTATTTAAAAACTTTCGCTTCCTTGCATTAGCCTTTTCACGATATTTTTTATAAGCTATACTGTCCTCTTTTAATCCTTTTTTTGACTTCCTTTTATTTTTATTTTTATAGTTTACCATGTTGCTCGTACTAAATGAATACCTAAAACCAAAATTTTGAATAGTTATGCTTTTTAAAAGCATTAGAGCATCTAAGCCCAAAAATTGACATCTCGGGAACGCCCGTGTCATTTCGGGAACGCCCGGCATAGTAAGGGTTCCCGAAATGACAGTTCCCGAAATGACTATTTGATGAATAATTTCATGTCGCGCTTGACGCCGCCATGTTAGCTATTGGTTTTTGAGGTTATGAACAAGTGAGCTGTAATATTTATTAGAATTTTGCAAAAAAACATGCAAATTTTCGAAAAACTATTATTCAAACAGCGTTCCCGTAGTGACAGGGAATTAAAGTACGCTTCACACATATCAATTTAAAAGGTAAGTACCAACAAAATCAATTATTTTTTTCCGAAAACACGAAACACGCCTGTTGCTTTGACTAGTGAACTTCACGCTGTTGCTCGCTGATGCCACCTAGCGTGTGTTCTTGAATTTACATAGATCGATATCCACCGCGTTCACGGAATGATTTAATAAACGTCAGACAGCATTTGAATAGTCAAAATATGAAGAAATTAAACTGCTATTAATGTATTTTATACTTATATTCTTAATTTGATGATTTTCAAAGCTAATATTAGGATATGACAGTTTTAAGTCTTAATTATAAACATTTTGGACTTGTTTGAACTATGAAACATGGTATAAGGACGCATTCCCGGAATGACTATTTAGACCTTTTTTTGTTTAAAATCAAATAAAATATCAGTAAAGAAAGACAAATAAGCTAAGTGCCGTGTAATTATGGACAAAAACTTTATTTTGAAATATTTTTTTTAGTAATATCATGTTATTTTATTTACAAAAACTTTCTCAGAAGCATAATGCTCACCTCTCTGATTTTGACCCATAAACGCTAACATGACATATTTTAAACGAATCCAAGACGTCCCATTATTCTTTCCTCGTAGCTGCGATCGTATTATAAAAATAAAACTATATTAAGTCTCAGTATATTTAAGTACTTTCTTACTTACCTCCAGGGAATGTAACAAAAAGTTTTCCACTGCCGTCAGTCGTAGCTAACGTAGCTGACCCAGTGATGGTATCCAACCTCTCGCCGATAACTTGACTGTTTACGACTAACACAGATAAGTCTTCTTGTAACGTATATGTAGCATCGTTACACGTGCCTGATTGGAAGTTTGTTTGGTAGCTTTGGATCAATCTCCAGCGTCCTTCGTACTTGAAAGAAAAAGGGGCTTTTGAAAAACGTTCATACTTGCATAGTTGCAACATTAATACTTTCACGGACATTATGTCGAGAGACCATGTGATACAGCACCACGTCTGTGGACAGCGACTTTTATCTCCGCAAAACAGTCACTTCGTCTATAGCCGGACGTTTCTCATAGTATTTTTTTATAATGACAAATGCCTTGACCCGTTTTTGGCTAGTGAGTTTAACTTTTTTTGCAAGCGTTTTGTCTGTGCCGACTGTGCTGCAGCTGGTCCTGTGTCCGTGAACATGTTAATTTTATTTGGAAGTTGCTAGGACATAATTGCATATAGCCTATATGATATAGGTATTAATTTGGTAACAATCTTGTGCTTAAATTTAGATGTCGTAATAAGTTTGAGTCTAACTTTGTAAGGCAACCCAATCGCTGGAAAATTTTAAAGTTACAAAAAAGAAACAATGTTAAAGTAACGATCTCAAAAGATGACTTCTTTATTTTTGTATCCAACTTAATTTGCAAACGATTACATCTAGAGCGCAATACGATAGAAATACTTACGAGATTAGGAGCAAAGTTCGATACAACTGGAATGCTCTGGTCACATTGTCCACGGAAGATAACAGGATCATCCGGGCCTAAGTCGGGCAGATAGAAGCAGGATTCATCAGACTGATTCGTGTCCTCAAAGTACCGGTTGTCCAATACGTCGATGTTATCCATGGCTTGCGTGATGGCGATTTCAGAGGCACCAGACATCTGCCGATTGCGACTCAGCTTCCAACTCCAAACTAAGGAATTAAGGTGAAGGTTGCTTATATAAATTAATACGGAAACTTAAAAAATACTAAAGGATAAGATAACAAGTAAAATTTTATTTTATTACCGAAACTGATAAAAAGTAACTCATGTGGTAGATTTTTTCTTACTTCGTTCACTGTAGAAAAATGCACGTGAGGTAATACACGATACTCCCTCCCCCAACGTGATCTGTCGTGATTTTTTCGTGAGTTTCTCCCCCTATCGAACCTCGCGTGATTTGTGCACAAGCCCAATAGACCTATTGCTAAAACAGTGTGCTACCTCTTTGACCCCGTAGGCAATCATTTACCATGATACTGAGGTCAACGACAGGGCAGTTAACGAATGGAAAAAAATATGTTGAAGCTTTTTGAGTATGTCTTTTTAATAATAACAAAAAAAAGTATGTATATTAAATATAAATAAATATTCGTCAATTTCCTTACCTCCCCTGTAGTTGGCGTCCATATTAACACAGCTGTACGCTAGAGCATAGTTGTCGTAATCCGTCGAGATGATCCAGTATGGGATAGTAATAGCTGAAAACGACAAGTTTATTACTAACAATATTAAAAACAATATTGATTATAGTATTAGAACAATAGAAAATAAATACTTACTGTTGCCACCAGAGTTTATGGTAATGGTGAATCTAGCACTGCCGTCAGTAGAAGTCTGTACCACTGTTGCATTGGTCTCGTCTAGCGATAGCCCGGTGACCTGGGTGGTGTATAGGCTGAAGGAGTTGGTGGCAGCAGTCGTGAATTCGTAGTTGACGCACTGACCCTCTTGCTCGTCTTTGGGGTAAGCGGCCGTCTCATGCCAGATTCCCGAAAACTAAAATTAAAAAGTTTAGTTTAGTTTAGTTAGTGATCAATGAAATAATGTACATTAATATGTGACAGTATTAAGTAAAAATGGTCTCATTGTATGGATTTCCTTAGAGACGATTTTTGGCCTCTTTATACAAATAGAAAAAGTGTCTTTATGGAAACTCGAATAATGGAATCTTTTACTAAACATTGTCACATGTACTCGACCTGACAATTTAGTAAAAAATCAAGATGAGATTGACAAAAATAAAAGCAAAAAAAAACTCCCAAAGAAATCATAAGCCCGATATGCTGCGAGAAATGTAAGTAAAAACATCAATCTTTAATTTTTTATCGTTGCTGTATCCATTTACTATAATAGGCTGCAAATACTACGTTTCGTTGATCAAATTATTAATATATCGCAAGCCATTGTTCACTAATCCTCACCTGGTTAAAATCAAAGTTGCTCTCTGCTTGTATATTATCATCGCACTGTCCTGGGAACACTACAGGCTTGTCAACCTCAGGTTCAGGGTAGTAGAAGCATCCAACATCAGTATGATTTTTGTTTACGTAATACTCTTGACTGAGCACTTGGACGTTGTCTATTACGGCGTTGATGGCAGTTTGGGATGCTGCTGATAGCGTCTTCTCTCTGCTTAGTTTCCAACTTGACACTGTTGAAGTAAATAACCATCATATATTATTGACATTATCATATTATTATCTTCAATTGTAATTAAGTTTGTAACAAATTATTTACTATAGATTTAACCTCTTAATCCACACCATGGAAATATCTCTTCAAATAATGCTAGTAAACCACTAAGCTAAAGTATTTTATTTTGTCGACAGGCCCTGTGATAATTGATTGAATTTACTTACCTCTGCGAGAATCGGTACTCAGGTTGACACAGGCATACACCAACGCGTAATTAGCATAATCGGTAGACAGCACCCAATAAGGAGAATCAATTGTGACTGTAAAAGAAAATGGAATACTATTAGCTTTAACATTAAAATATACAATAAATAACAAGAGTACTGAGAAAAAATCAGTGAGACGTTCGTTTAAAGTTTCTTATAAATAATGCATGAAATTATTTCAAATGTGTGGCATGTCATCTGCAGGCTGATGTCAGCGACCAGCTTAAAAAATCAGACTGAATTGAACCTATGGCCCCCGGGAACCTGAGTCGATGTAATCACTCCTGTATGAGCGAGATATTCTCGTTGGTGGGTTTACATTACTACACATAATCCGATTTAGTGGTAGATAGGGCTAGCCGGCTCTTATCCAGTTAAAGTAACTTAAAAACCGGCTTAAACATAAACTACTGCAATTAGTTTAGTTTAGTATAAATTATTGCAAAAACGTAAATAACAAGAAGAGATATTTTTTTTTATTTCATCCTTGACCATTTTCCCATCTACTTGGGATCGGCCTTTCTTGTCCTTTTTCTCGATTCGTAGCTAGTACAGCGTCGACGAAGCGTACAATGAAAACAATGTTAATATTTTATTTACTTACAATTAGTTCCAGCGATAGGGAACGTCACGACCAGTTTAGCCAATCCATCCTCGTTGTCAGGCACCGCGCTTCCATAGAGGTAGTCTAAAGTTTCGTTGACGACTTGGGTGTTATAGACCGCTACACCGTCATTCCCCAGAGTGTAAGTGGCTGTTGCGCAGGTTCCATCTTGAAACTCTTGTGGGTAGCTCTCGATGTCGTACCAAAGACCCATATACTGAAAATGAAAATAACATACCTTGAGTTGCAGGTAGATATTTCTGTATTTCTGTCTTTAGCTTCTTTAAGACTGCACCGAGCAAAATGTGAAAAATAGGCAGTTACCGTTAAGTAGACCACGTCAACACTAGTTGTTTAATCCATTTCTAAACTATATATTTAGCACTTCGAAGAATGTGTTAACAACTTCTCCGTCGAAAAATTATAAGATTATTAATATGTAAAATATTACCTACAAAACTAAGTAAAGTTGGACGAAAATTGTAAAATCGTAAGCAGGCGTTAAGTGTTTTTTTATACTTTAACAATGGAAATCCATTCTGATTTTCAGTTTAAAAAAAAGATGAATGTTTACATTACAATTTGTCCGCATCAAATATTTCAATTATTGTTTGGTATTAAAGGTCCAGATTTATCAAAAAGTGATTTTAATTCTCCATATATTTTTACTATGGCGGCCGCGCGCCGATCTAAATACGCATTCCCCGCGCTCTATGGTTATAGGCGCGTTAGCGGCTAACGCTCGGCGCAGTCTTAACAACATGGCAACAGGTTTCTTTTTAAGATTTATTTTTTATGAATCAAAGGGTGTTTGTGAAATAAAGTAATAAATGGCAGTCTCATCTAGTTTGTTAAAACGAACTCGTGATAAAATCATCATAAACGAAGGATAAGTTGTTATTTTGTCAAAGTTGTCAAGTTGTTTCTTTTAGGGCCGTTGTTTCAAGACCAAATTCGGGTGGCATAGATTTGGAAATCAATAAGCACTGTGATGCTGTGTGGGGTTCAAGACCTTCTGATATACCTGATAAAGAGGAAAATTGAAGAAGCAATAATTAGAATTGAATCAATGATAATACTTACGGCAGCAACATCAAAGTTGGACACAACATTTATGCTCTCGTTGCACTGGCCTCTATAGATTACCGCATTACCGTCAGGGATTGGGTAGTAGAAGCAACCCGCGTCAGTGTTATCGATGACTTCAAAATAGCGGTTGTTCAAGACATCGATGCTGTTGATGACCTGGTTGATGGCGGATACAGCAGTTTCTGACAGTTCTCGGGTGCGACTCATCTTCCAGCTCCATACTGAAATTGAGCAAATATGCGTATTTGATTAATAATTGGATAGCCGTTCCAAAATTTACCGCTGACATTGAAAACCCCAACTTTATCATACGAGTATACAGGTTACTGCGGGCTGTGTTTTCACAACTCTGCGCTTATTTTGCGTGAACTCTATCATAATTATTTCCTAAAAAAAATTGATATTTAATTTAAACACCGCACTAGCATAGTATTACACAGTATTACAGAGTTATGATAGAATGTCAAAGTACAATAATATATTTAATATCCATCTATACATATAAACGGAAAAGTCCTGACTGACTGACTGTCTGACTGACTCACTCATCAACGTAGAGCCGAAACTACTAAACCTAGGAACTTCAAATTTCTAGAATAGATCAAGTATACGATGCAAGCAAGCACTAAGAAGGGATCTTTCAAAATTCATCCCTAAAAGGGTGTCAAATCGAGGTCGAAAATTTGTATGGAAATTTTGTAATTTTTGACTTAGAGAAATAAAACTGTGTGTAGATTGTCGATCTAAAAACAAGAAAACTAATTCAGGATTTTTAAAAACTCATCCTCTAAAGGAGTTAAATGGGAGGTGATACTTTGTATGAGGAACTTGGGATTCTTTGAGTAAGAGTAATAATTAAGGGTAATATTTCGTGTAAAGTTCTTTCTATACAAAGTAAGAAAGCAAGTTTCAGCATTTTTGGAAATTCATCCCGAAAGGGGACAAATGGACAGTGAAACTTTGTATAAAAAAAACGTGGCCTTTTTGAGTACGGGGAGCATTCTTTTGTGTGTAGACTCTTCTTCAAAAACTGTGAATATTGATTTCAGCGTTTTTGAAAGTTCAACCCCTAATGGGATAAAGTGGGAGGTGAAATTTGTATGTTGAGCGTGGAGTTATTTGAGTAGGAGTGGTAATATTTCGTGTGTAGGTTCTTCTATGAAAAGTAGGAAACCCAATTTCAGAATTTTTGGAAATTCATCCCCGAAAGGGGTTAAAGTTAAGTAGACAGTGAAACTGAAATGAGAAACGGGGCTTTTTTTGAGTAAGGCGTCCATTATTATGCGTGTAGACTCTTCATCAAAACTTGAGAATATTGATCACAGCGCTTTTGAAAATTCAACCCCTAATGGGGTACGCTGAGGTGACAGTTTCTATAGAGCTTGGCATTCTTTGAGTAAGAGGGATAATATTTCGGGTATAGGTTAATCACTACAACAAACTTTTCACCATGCGAATAGGTAAATGAAATTACAAAGTAAAAAAAAAAAGCATTTTTTAATATTCATCCCCTAAGCAGATTAAATTGAAGGAAGACAACATTTGTCATGTTATGAATAAGAAGTACGCGGGTTTTTTTGTAGAATATTCATTCAAAACTGAGAAAATAAACTTAAGCCTCTTTGGATATTCATTTCCAAAATAGATGGGAGGCGAAAGTTTGGATCGGAAAAGGTTAGATTATTTTCGTAAGTCTTCAAGCCCATATTCCGTGTGTCACTAAAATACAAACTAATATAAAAAATGGTCACGGAAAAATCACGATATATCACGTTGGGGGAGGGAGGGGTCACGTGTATTTTTCTACAGTGAACGAACTAAGAAAAAAACGATATTTTTTCTCGGTTTCGTTAAAAATAAATCTTCACTTGTTAAGGCGACTCCTAATCCCAACGTCCTTGAGGATCTGGGCGGAGCCTAACGTTATTCCCCCCGCCGACCGTGCGCCCCCGGAACATTACTTCGTTCATAATCTCGTTGAGTGGCGTCCAAGCAGCTTCATACACTCGCATAGTCCGAGCGAGAGTTGAAGATCAACAAACCTTATAGGTATAATATTTAAAGGCATTGAAAAATCTCGAAGTAAAATAAATCATTTAAACAATGATATAATTATTGCGGATTACTAAATATCTATTTACCCACTACAGTAGAATATTAAAAATAAAATTCGTTAGCTATTTTCCAAAAAAATAAGTGAAATTGGCCATTTGGAAGTCTCGCATCGAAAAATACTTTTGTATGTGTAGGTACCTACCAAAAATAGTTAAAATGCCGACAAGATTCTTGATTATACGTGTAAAATCATGCAGAAATAAAAAATACCGTTTTTTAATAAATAAATCATATCGTGACCCAGCGGATGAACCGATATTTTAACATAAGTAGTAGTGGAGGTACAGCTTTATCCCCCGGGTCATGCTGCTCTAATGAAAAGATAAACTATAAATAATAGAGCGACAAACTCAACTTTACCGTTGGAAAACGGATTTACGTCCTTTACCTACTTATAAACAGTGATAGTTTTTTATGACTACATTAGTAATGTTCTCAGATTTTCCCCTATACTTGTTGATATTGACGATATTTTACTAGACGAATTTTTTGGCTAATTTCAATGTTCAAGGTCAATGGATACCCTATAAATGTTAATTTACTTGAGTGTCAAAATATGCCGATGCTGGAAAGGAGAACTTATCTAAGCGACATTTTTGGGGATATTGAGTTATACACACTGTTGGGATCGGCAGATTTTTCTGCATCGAATGGGTTGGGTCTCGTATACATCTGTCTGACGACTTTTGTGTCGCTTATCCCGTCGGTGATTTAGAGAATCTCTACTTTTTTTTCTACTAAACGACTTGATTTTTGAGTTTTTTTTAGCAAAATGGAGATAACATAAAAAGTTTTTTGCATAATAATGAACCTTAGAGCTTTTTTACTTATTTGTCAAAACAGATCAAACAACTTGGATAATTTTCTTTATTGCAACTAACCTTGCACTTGTTGGTTAACTGTTTTTATCTGATCGTAAAATATATTTTAATGTCGTTTGAGGCATTTTACCTATGTCTTTATGATAAAATTAACATAAAGGTAAATTATGAAAGAAAAATTGAATGTGATCCACTGCAATGTAAGCAGGACTCGAACCTGCGACCCTAAGTTTCCGGCGTAGTGCTCTACCAACTGAGCTATCATATCGTTACGTCAATCACACTAAATCTTTGATTCCATAATTCTTCGCTACTGGAGCGCCCTCTGTGTCATGTCATGTGTGTTTAAAATGCTTATGCGCATTAGCCAAAAAGTAAAAATGTGGTATTTCCACATTATTAAACAGAATCGATATAAGATTCTATAAAAAAAATAACATAGTTAGATAAATTACCTGATTGTCTATCTTAACTATCTTAACTATTGGCGTTTATCCAAATTTACCTGCTTTGATACTATGAAACCATTGTCGCTTATCCTTTTTTACCTAATATGACTTTGATCGACTACTGTCGCTTATCTTGAATTGCTTGAATGACAATTGAGTCGTATTTTTCGCATAGAATGTACTAAAAAACAAATATTTTCGTTAAATTGGTAGTTATACAAATTTACCGGTTCTGTTTTATAAAATATCACACATTTAGTAGTAATTCAATATATTTATAAAGGCCGTTAGGCCCATCTACGGCGTAAATCTGTGTCTGTGGCGCTAAGGCATTACTTTGGACTCGCTTGATGGACCCAAACGCCATCTCACTCAAACAGTGTCTTACGAGACGTCACTTATACCACACAGAGTTGTAGGTAGTTTTGTTATTCTTGTTAGGATAGGATATTATCTCATTGCAATTGTAAAACTTGAAATTTCTCGTAGTTCGTGATTTAAAATTCCTTAATGAGTACCGAGTGACTGCAGTCTTGAGAACTCTTGTGCTGTTCTCATTAGTCATAGCTATCGTTTGCTACCATACATTGGTCTAGAACTACTGGAAATCTTTCAGCAGATCACACATAAAAAATTATAAAATTGAAATTTCACGTGATATCTGATGAATAAATCTTTAATTCATAAAGCAGTTTTTTTTGTATTTGCGTAGTTGGACTATAAGTTTTTGTCTTAGAGAACTTTAAATGTCACTTCATTAATTTTAATGTTTGAAAATAAATATTTTTCTCTAATTAAAACATTAATCGTGAGGTTTTATTGTACGATAAATAGCTTTTCATGTCTGAAATATTTCCTACAAAGGCGATTAGATAATTTTTCTTGATTTATTTCATGCTAATTTATGCACATTTATATATTTACCTGACTATAAAATGAGCATGCACATATATATTGTTAACTGTGTTGATTGTTGTGTAATAGATTATACTATTTTACCTGACTAATTTCTCGGGAAACGTGTCGTTTAGATAATTTTACCTAATTCTATTTTGACGGCCATTTTGCGTAAGCGACGCTAAATCCTAAAATATTCCATTAATAGACAAAATAACAAAAGCAACATGTTGAGAATTGATAGGTTTTTACCCACTGGCCACACAATCAGTTAGTTCATTTTTCTGTCACGGCGCTGCGAGCGCGCGCGCTGTCGCCAGCGGACGCGAGCCGGCGCCATTGGTAATATTGGTACTATCGTAACGGCTCTTGAACATTATAACCTCCGTGGTTTGGGAGATATTTTGGAAGTTTTACGCTTTAACGGAAAGTGTTGAGATACGGCACAATTCCTTGTACGGTGGGCTGCTTCGGGCGCCCCAAGGATTGTTATTTAGAGTGATATAAGGACTACTACAGTGTAACTGTGTTTGGCGTGTTTGCTGACGAGATCGGGGCGGCGGCGGCGCAGACCGGGACGTCGTTTATTGGTGCAAGTAACACATACATACACTTTACACAAAACAGAAACACAACCTTGCAGCCGGGAAGATATTCGGCTGAACTCCAGGTTAGCAACATAGATTAAGTTAGGTTTAAGTACATAGGACGCGTATCGCGGTTCATTGTTTCGCGCTAGGCAAGATTGCTTTGATAATTTGTTCTTACATGGGCCCGGGATAAATTCAATTTGTGTCTGGCGCAAACAAATTTTGGTAGCAAAAGCGTGGTTCATATCCACAGAAAAGATATTTGTTTCATTTACGTTCGGATAAGTAATTTAGTTAGCATCAAAGTCATAATTGAAATTTGAGGGTGGATTGCGCTTGGTTCGCATTCCAATCTATTAACGTTAAGTTGCATTTGCGTAATTAAGACTAACTAAATTATAAGAATATTAGTTATAACTTTCAATTGAAATGTTAGTTGAGTGAATAAAGTAAATATAGTTTCGTTTCGATACGGAGAAACGTATTAATAAGTAATTCATAATTGGGGTTCCGCTGAACTATTATTCACTCAAAATACATTTAATTTAAAATAAATTTAGTGTTGTTTTCCGTTGCGTAATATTGGTGTTGGGTGAATAACTTTGAAGTTGTCGCGTTTGGTACGAAAAATAAAAACGGATTGTTATTGTCTAAAATCGGGGTTCCACGGACAAAATTATTCACCCAAATTTATTAATTTATTTTTAAAAATTTATTTTATTGATCCGCGTTATCGAGGTTGGTACCATGGCTCCCTCAGTAGTTAAAACGGTCGCGTCAAGGGTCGAATCGGAATTAAGATGGTTTTCATTAGTCGTTACGTTAATTGGTCGTACGGATCGCGAGGACGCATTATTGTCACGCGCGCGACAGGTAGATGAAAGGTATGACGCGGTATTGAAATTGCATGCCGAATATTTGGCCCGTATTGACGAAGAGGAGACCGGGGAAAGTCGGACCCAGGCTGTTGAAGTGGTGCAACGCAATGTAGACCAGTGCGGTGATATGGTGATGAGTATCATCCAAGCGGCAGCGGATATCGAGCGCGCCCGAAAAGGGGATGTTGGGGTAAGGCGTGCACCCAGTGGTGTGGCACTAATGGCGCCGTTGCCACCAGTGAATGTCCCGGAATTTGGTGGTGAATATGCCGACTGGCCGAGGTTTCGCGACATTTTTAACAGCGTGGTGCACTCGCGCACGGATCTGACCCCCGCGTATAAAATGGCGCAGTTGATGGGGAGATTACGCGGTGAGCCTCACGATATTTTGACTCATTTGGAGATTACGGATTCCAGTTACGAGACGGCATGGGGCCTATTAATTGACCGATATGATAATCGGCGATTAATTATTGATGGGCTCATCGAAAAAATATTTAGTATATCGAAGGTCACTAATGTACACGAAATAAGGTCGAAAATCCTTAATCCCGTCATGGTGGCGGTGAATACGCTGGAGCGACTCAAGTTGTCACTAGGGGACAACAAGTACATTGTTGTGAACCGGGTTTTGCGCAAGTTACCTAGCGAGGTGGTGGCGCGGTTTGAGCAGTCACATGGGGGTGATTCATCGAGTCACCTCCCAACATTTGACGAATTGAGGGCGTTCCTGGAGGGTGAGTGCAGGCGGGCGGATTGCCAAGGGGCAACCACGCCGCAACCCCCCACGTCACCCCGGCGTACGGTTGGGCCCAAACCGGTGGAGCCCCGTCGGGGAGGACAGCGGTACAACGCCCTTCAATCGGAAGTGTGCCCCTTCTGCCGGAAGGGGGGACACGCGATCATCGCGTGCGCGGATTTTGGAGCACAGCGGGTGCAGAGGCGCAGGGGGGTGGTCAAGCAGCGAAACTTGTGCTTCCGCTGCCTAGGCGCACACTATGTGCGTGAATGCAGTAAGACCACCAACTGCCGAGTATGTGGAGGAGCCCATCATGAACTTCTCTGCCTGGCTGAGAGTGGGGAGCGGTACGGGGCCTCATCGGGAGGCCATCCTCCCTCTCCTAAGCCAGCCTTGGGTGGACGGCCGCCCCCCCACCGGGGAGGGGGGTCACCCAGAGACCAGCGGTCGCCCCCTCCTCGGGGAGGGGGGTCATCGAGGACTCCGGAGTACCGCCGGATGCCGCAGTCTCCTCCGCGGGGGGGGGGATCGGCGCCGAGATTCGGGCGGGTGCCCGGAGATGACCCATGGGGAGTCGGGTTACGCGACTTACTCGGCCGCGCTGGGGGGCAGGTTGCCGCCCCCGAGTAGTCGCTTCTCCCCACCCCTCGCAGAGCGCCCACGCTTGATGGCGCGTCCGCCGCAGATGGGACGGATGCCGATGGGCTATTACCAGCCGGCGCGCATGGCACCGATGGGTCGAGGGGTGTACTACCCGGGGTGGGACCCATACCTGGGCCAGGGACCCTCTCCCCCTCCAGCAGAAGGGGAGGGAGGTGCCCCCTGCTAGCAATTAGCAGTCTGTTCATCCGTCGTGCCCACCCCACCAGTGACGGTATTATTACCGACGGCTAAGATTACCGTCAGGGGTACGGATGGACGGCCAGTGCCAGTGAGGTCACTCCTGGATTCGGGGGCACAAGGTTGTATCGTGTCCAGCCGCCTAGTGGCCAGGCTGGGCCTCAGGTTGGAGCCATCACGGGATGGCGCAATAGGTATAGGTGGCAATCAGGTGCCTCACATCAGGGGTCAGACGGACCTCCTGTTTGAGATGGGTGACTCGGCATCGATCACGCGGGTGAAGGCCACGGCTATTGTTTTAGATGAAGTGGTCGGGGTTCTTCCTTCGGTACGGTTACCGCTGGCGGTAACGAAGCTGACCAAGGGATTGGAGTTGGCCGACCCTCACTTCGCAATTCCCGGACGGGTGGACGTCTTACTTGGAACTGACGTCCTCGGGAAGCTGCTGCGGAGCGGTAAGCGGGAGCTGCAACCAAACGGGTTGGTGGCCGTGTGTACCGCAGGGGGGTACGCATTATTGGGCCCAGTACGGGGACCACAGGACGCAACGGATTATAGCAACATATACTACGGCAGCGTGTTATCGGAGGTCCTGCAAAGGTTCTGGGCAACAGAAGAGCCACCCACAGCTCCCAGGACAAGCCCACTGGACGAGGAGTGCGAGACATTTTATCAGTGCAACACGGTGCGCCTCCCTTCGGGCAGATTTATGACACGGCTGCCGTTTCTATCGACGCGACCTCCACTGGGGAGCTCCAGGGACCTGGCTGAGAAACGGATGATGGCCATGGAAAGGCGCATGAAACGGGACTCCAACTTTCGGCGAAAGTATGTTGAGTTCATGCGTGAATATTTGGCTTTGGGTCACATGTCGGTATCCAGGGTAGACTGGCGTCGTGAGGAGCACTACGTATTGCCTCATCATGCAGTCCTGAAGACACCTGACTCCAAGATCAGGGTCGTGTTCGACGGGAGCGCGGCGACATCTAACGGGGTGTCCCTGAATCAATGCCTGCACGCTGGTCCTAAGTTGACCAGAGACATTGCAGACATTCTAACGGACTTCAGGAGACACCAAGTTGTCTTCGTTACGGATGTGAGGATGATGTTTCGCCAAACGGAGATCCATGCGGATGACCGTCGGTTCCAGCTGATATTGTGGCGAGAGAGCCCAGAAGAACCGATGATCACGTATGAGCTTAACACGAACACGTACGGATTAAAGCCCAGCCCGTATGTAGCAATGCGGACGCTACGAGAGCTGGCTGACCAGGAACGGCTGCGCTTCCCTCGCGCAGCTGCAGTCATCGACCGGGATGTCTACGTGGATGACATTTGTACGGGCACGGACAGCATTGAGCAAGCGCTCATCCTAAGGGATGAATTGGTGGCGCTCATGGCCTCCGGTGGCTATGAACTCAGGAAGTGGCTGTCAAACTGCCCAGAGGTGCTGGCAGGACTACCAGCTGAGCACCAACAAGACCCGCATTTGTTTGAGGACTCGGATAATCCTCATGCGTTGGCAATTTTGGGGGTCCAGTACCGACCGACTCAGGATGTCTTCACATACAATTGTGAGGCCGAATTGCTGTCGAAGACCTGGACCAAGCGATCAGTCCTTTCGACTATCGCACGAACGTTCGACCCAAATGGTTGGATCTCTCCGGTCACGTTCATGGCAAAGTTCTTCATGCAGAAGCTTTGGTTGGCCCAACTAGGCTGGGATGAGCAGCTCACGGACGAGCTGCTGCACGAGTGGACGGCATTCGTGACCACATTGCCGCATATTAAAGAAATTGTACATAATTTTAACACATTAATTTAACACATATGTACATAATTCAAAGTCTAACGTCCAATCGCTGGCCGGTTGCGCGGTGCCCCAAGGATCAACAATGGGAAATTATTTATTTCTTATACTTGTAAACGATATAACTGCTGCTTGTTCGGATCCCGAATACGTAACTTATGCTGATGACACCTGTATAATAGTCAATGCTGATAACGTATTGAACTTAAAACGGAACCTATGTCGAGCCATCGAAAGAATATCTACATGGTTTTTAGCGAATGGTATGCAACTTAACCTAGAAAAAACTAACCTGATACATTTTCAGTTACGCAAGACAAAGAACGAGGAACTAAATATAATGTCAAATAACATACAGGTTCCACAAGTCGATCAGGTAAACTATCTAGGATTCAAAATTGATTCTGGTCTCACATGGTCCCCGCATATAGACGTGACCTGTAACAAATTGAGTTCCGCATGCTTTGCACTATCAAGGCTCGCTCCAACTTTAACCAATGAAAATATGAAATTAGCCTACTTTGGGTATTTTCATTCTATATTAACGTACGGTGTTGATCTTTGGGCTACTGCAGCTGATCGTGAGAGGGTATTTAAGATCCAAAAACGAGCCATACGCATTATTGCTAACAAACCATACGATCACCCTGCACAAGATCTATTTAAAGAATACCAAATCCTAACCTTACCTAGTGTGTATATTCTAGAGGCTTGCACATTTGTGAGGCACAACCTTGACCTTTACACGACTCGTGCGCAGCAGCACGGCAGGAACACGCGCGGCCAGCACCTGTTACTCGTCCCGCTGAGGAGATTAGCCAAGGTTCGAAAATCACTCGCTATAATGGGGCCAATACTGTACAACGCTCTCCCACAAGAAATTAAAAACTCGCCGAGTAATACAACATTTCATAAAAAGCTGAAAAGAATTTTATTAGAGATCGCCTGTTACAACATCGATGAATTCCTTGAGAAAATAAAATTGACCAACACATGATGCTTATCAAACTAATTTACTGTTTTACCAATAACCAACATATTATGTAAAAAATGTATAATAACAAAAGTGTAGGTACATGCACTCAATGAGTTGTTTTTTTGATACAGGCGTGTGCCTGCGAATAGTACCTACAAAATAACATGACACTGTAAAACGAATAATTTTTAAGTAACTAACATGTTCTACAAATTATAATTTTAATAATATTATAATTATATGTATATCTGTCCATGACGTGTAAAATGAACTTTTTATCAATAAATATCTGAATCTGAATCTGAATCTGAATCTGAATCTGAATCTGAATCTGAATCTGAATCTGAATTGAGATCCCGCGCAAACTGCTCCCTCAGGCGGGAGCCAGGGTGACCCTGCATGGGTTCTGCGATGCTTCTGAGAAAGGGTACGCGGCCGCGGTCTACCTGAGAACAGGTGAGACTGCTGGCGAGGGCGTTGTACGCTTGGTCATGGCCAAGAGCAAGGTTGCGCCTGTTCGGACCCGGTGGACGATTCCGAAGATGGAATTGGCGGGTGCCGCGCTCCTGACCCGCCTCCTAAACCATGTGGCGCAGAACCTGCGTGGCACGGTGGATCTGAATGACACGGTTTACGCATGGACGGACAGCCAGATCGTGTTGTGCTGGCTGCAGACTTCGGTCCATACGCTTGAGGTATTTGTGGCCAACCGAGTGTCACAGATAAATAACTCGGAGACTCCTCTGGTCTGGAGACATGTTCCAGGTGAAGTTAACCCGGCAGACTGCTCGAGTCGCGGCTGCCCGGCGCCTGCTCTGGTTGAGCATTCTCTCTGGTGGGGGCCTCAATGGCTGGAGCGGCCACATACGGAGTGGCCTTTCAATGACTGCGGACGCCAGCCACTACCCCCTGACCAGGGTCTGAGAGTCAATGTGACTACAGTGGAGTCTGTGGCAGTGGACCACACTCTTTTGGAACGGTATAGCTCACTAGGGAAGCTACTTCGAGTCACGGGATGGATAATGCGGTTTTTCCATAATTGTCGAAGCCCTGCGGCACAGCGCAACCTGTCACCTGTAATGGGACCTGAGGAGCAGCAAAGGGCTCTCTCACGTTGGGTGGGGGTCATTCAGGGGAATGAGTTCCAGGATGAACTTAGGATCTTGCGGACTGGCGTGGGCAGAATGAAGAAGAGCCTTGTCCGCCTCAACCCGTTTATTGATGAGCACGGAATGCTCCGGGTGGGAGGCCGACTACGGAATGCCGAATTGCCGTATTCAGCGCGGCATCCTTTAATTCTTCCCAAGAAGGGAGCTCTGGTGGAGCTGTTGGTTTGGGACCGTCACATCAGGAATTCACATGCAGGCTGCAACACACTGCTGGGCATTTTGCAGCGGGAGTTCTGGATTTTGTCGGCACGGAGAGTGATACGGAGCGTTGTGTTTCGTTGCTTGCCTTGTTACCGGCTCAAGGCAGCCACAATGCAGCCACAAATGGGAGATCTCCCGCCCGACCGAGTTACGGAAGCTCGGCCGTTTGCTGGTGTGGGGACAGACTTCGCGGGGCCTTTCATGGTCAAGACATCACGCCTTCGCAACGCGAAGTCGGTTAAGGCATATTTGTGCGTCTTCGTGTGTCTGGCGACCAAGGCCGTTCATTTGGAAATGGTAGCTGATCTCTCTACGGAGGCCTTTTTGGCAGCGCTGGACCGATTCGTTTCTCGACGAGGGATACCGGCCTTGATCCGGTCGGATTGTGGTACCAACTTCAAGGGCGCCGATCGTTGTCTAAAGGAAATTGTATTATTTTTAAGTCAAAATGAGCGAGAGATCGGCACGGCCATCGCCAGTCGGGGCATTTCGTGGTATTTCAGTCCACCTGGATGCCCCCACTGGGGTGGAATATTTGAGGCAGTGGTTAAGTCTGCCAAGACTCATTTGTATCGGGTCATCGGCTCAACGATCCTCTCCTTTGAGGAATTGTCAACGGTGTTCTGCAAAATTGAGGCAGTTTTAAATTCGCGCCCCTTGTGTCCGTTGAGCGCTGACCCGAATGACCTGGAGGCCATTACCCCAGGTCATTTTTTGATTGGCCAACCACTTAACGCCTTGCCGGAGTATCCGTATACGGATGTTAAGTTGTATAGGTTGTCACGGTATCAGATGTTGCAGCAAATGACTCAAAATTTTTGGAAGCGATGGTCGCTTGAGTATTTGCACATTCTTCAGCAACGCGTTAAGTGGACGGACAGGACGACCCCACCGTGCGTTGGAGACCTCGTACTGGTTAAGGATGCTAACCTATCACCGTTGTGTTGGCGACGGGGGCGTATCGTTAACTTGATAGCGGGCAAGGATGGGTCTCCACGGATCGCTGATGTACAAGTGAGGGACTCGATCCTCAGACGGGCGGTTTCAACGCTATCCCGACTACCGGGAGTTTGAGCGGACCGACGACGGGTCGGTCCGGGGCGGGTGGTTGTTGAGAATTGATAGGTTTTTACCCACTGGCCACACAATCAGTTAGTTCATTTTTCTGTCACGGCGCTGCGAGCGCGCGCGCTGTCGCCAGCGGACGCGAGCCGGCGCCATTGGTAATATTGGTACTATCGTAACGGCTCTTGAACATTATAACCTCCGTGGTTTGGGAGATATTTTGGAAGTTTTACGCTTTAACGGAAAGTGTTGAGATACGGCACAATTCCTTGTACGGTGGGCTGCTTCGGGCGCCCCAAGGATTGTTATTTAGAGTGATATAAGGACTACTACAGTGTAACTGTGTTTGGCGTGTTTGCTGACGAGATCGGGGCGGCGGCGGCGCAGACCGGGACGTCGTTTATTGGTGCAAGTAACACATACATACACTTTACACAAAACAGAAACACAACCTTGCAGCCGGGAAGATATTCGGCTGAACTCCAGGTTAGCAACATAGATTAAGTTAGGTTTAAGTACATAGGACGCGTATCGCGGTTCATTGTTTCGCGCTAGGCAAGATTGCTTTGATAATTTGTTCTTACATGGGCCCGGGATAAATTCAATTTGTGTCTGGCGCAAACACAACATGTAAAAAACATGATATTGTTTATATAAAATGAGCATCGTATGCACATAGATATTGTTTACTGTGTTGATTGTTGTGTAAAATGTAGATTATACTATTTTACCTAATATCTCGGGAAACGTGTCGTTTAGATAATTTTACCTAATTCTATTTTGACAGCCATTTTGCGTAAGCGATACTAAATTTTAAATTATTCCATTAATAGACAAAATAACAAAAGCGACATGTAGAGAACATGATGTTGTTTATAATTATAAATGCTTCATTTAAAAAGTAGGTCCACAGAATATTCAAAACTTTTTATTTTTTTTAAAAAGTTCGTAGTTTTTTAGATGTCCTGTAAAGTTAGCTCCGTGTCTCTTGGATAATTTTCCTTTCCAGCGTAGATACGTTTTTTTTGCGGCATAAAGAGCCGTATCTTTTTTTTACGTTAACTTAGAAGTTCCGAATTTTATTGGGTGGGTGTAGATTTCTTGATCTGCAGATCGGTTGACATGCGGCAAACGTGTCAGCCCTACTTTAGTTTAGCGGTTGTCTATAGCTATTTGGGTTTTGGCGTTCCTTCCGCGATCGATTAATTTGATCCAAGATCGTTTAATTGCCCTCTGGCAAACTTAGAGAGAAAAATTCTGAGCATTAGTCAAAAATCAAGTCTGGGCATTACGATGAGTCTAAATAAAGTTATATATTTTTTCATTAATTCAACTGTAATCCGATCATTAATATATGGCTTTTAAACGATATGTAATAAAAATCAGGTTTTTATTTTATAAACGGTAAACAATTGGAACAGAACTTATGGCCAGGCTAGGTATGTCTAGCTAGGCCCGGCGGATATGTCAATAATTACTAACGCTCATTTAGATTTAAATATGAAGTGGGAAATTTATTGATGCAAATATGTATTCTGACTATATTTACATAAATAAGCCCTCATGCCCAGATTGTCACTTGCCTTCTTGAACTAGAAAATTATTGTAATTTTTGATAATGTATTTTTATATCATATGTCATGTACTGTACTAGTGACGCAACGAATGTGAATACTTACAATAAATATTCGTATTCGTAAATTAGCGTTTTACCGAATATTACAATGGTATTCAAACGAACAATACTTGTTCTGCATTACGATATTCATATCTCTTAGGGTTGAATTAATAAAGATCATTAGACGTTATCATACTTAAATATCTGTATTATCAGAATTTTTTACCAACCGAAATACCTACGGTACTCTAATATTACACAGAGAAGGGCCCTAAAACCCACACCAAAAGTGTTATTTTCTGGGAATCATGTCTGGTGTGGGCCCATGACTGAGAATATCTAAGTATCCAAATGTGTCCGGGAATGCTAAGCTATGACAATTTTTTTTATAAGTACTTAAAATTAATAGATACCTAAATACGAAAAAAAACAGTTATATTTAATTCTATATGAAAATGAGTGCTTTTTGTTATGTCGCATAGCGTAGTCGTAAAAAACGAACTACACTCTCGTAAAATACACTTCAAACGCACGAAGACAGATCGAACCTCCGCGGTATCCGGTACTATAACAATTTTCCGTAACTAGATGGATCGCGAGAGCAAGTGACACAGCCTTCCCCTTCGACGGTTAGATTTACACTGAGCTCGCAGCCCGGGCACGGCCGCGCTCGCGGAAATTCAGTTTTTTTGATGCTTTATTAGACCGAATTTACATTTTACAAACTTTTAAACAATACGATTAAAGATCAATGAATTGTCAATATTCTTGCGAAAGAGCCGTGTAAATATCATTTGTAGTTTAGAAGCCTTAGGGAATTGAAAATTGAAAACGACCCTATTTCAACATTATTTTTTCCATAGTAATTATTGCTTTAAAAAAAAATCCAACTATAATTTTTTAGAAGAAATAGTCAAAAATAACATATATTTTTTTCAGATTTTTCCGTTGGCTAGATTACGAGCCTTAGGACTTTAAAAATCACCATTCCACGTACGGAGTCGCCTTAAATACTTCAAAATAACGAGTCTATTTTACGAAATTTTGTCGGAAAAAAATACACGTGAGGTAGTGAGGGGGAGGGGGGGTTACCAAAGAACCTCACCAAATATCACCAGGGGGGAGGGGGGTCAAAAAGTAGCCGAAAAAACCTAACGTGATTTGTGCACGAGCCCTAACATCAATAATTTGTTAAGAAACATGTTTGATCATAGAGTAAAATGTCTAAAACAATCAGCATTTTAAAAGGAATAAGGCACCTTAAACGTTAGAGAAAATTCGTATCCTTAGGGAGATTAAACTTTTGACCATGATTTCGTTCCGTTCATCGGAATAGTTATTTGTTATGCAAGGCTGCAAAGTTGTTATTTGGCGCGAGTGTTGAAATTGAAAGCTGAGCGTAGCGAAGCTTTCAAGACACGAGAAGCTAAATAATTTTGCAGCCATGCGGAACACACAACTTTTCACCTCACTACAGCGAGGAAAATGGAAGTTCAAGAAAAACAATTAAAACATAAAAATAATCATATTTAATTTTGCGTTCTATTTAATACATCAAATTTAAAACATTAACACACTCAAATCCAAACCAAATAAATACGAGAGAAGCACACACATAAAAAATATGGCCGTAATTTGTATTATCGTCGTGTATATTTTATCGTTGAGTTTTTCTTAAGCACTGTTATATTATATTTGTATTTGAAACTACTTGACACATTCGTTGTGAATGTGGGAGAATGGCATTCTTGGAAGGATTACTTGGCCACTCGGAAGTATTTTCCATAACACTTGCTTTGGAACAGCTTTGGAAGTTATTGGACGATGGGATCTGCACAAGATTATTTCGGCTTTATCTTCTTTAAAAACGCCAATAGTTTCGGTAAATTACTTATCGTCTCCAAATATTTATAACAAATCCTTTTTCGTTTTAATGCAGGCTTTTGGCATGGAATAAATACTCCAAATTGGGCTTAACTTTCTTGTTTTCCACATTTCTATAAAGTAAGACAACAGTATGTATTCTCCACAGAACCAATTTACGTTGTTTACGTAAATTGTGTTTTTTTTTTTTTTTTTTTTTAATTCGTCCTTCCGGAGAGGCTAAGACCATAGGCCATACTGCCTCTTCATTAGTTTATTTTATCTTCCGTGAATTGTGAAAACTTCCAACTTTTTAATTATTTTTCTTTTTCTTGGGTGCGTTCAGAAATTACACTCTTATGTTCCAACTTTTATAACAAATAAATATTAAAATTTGTGATGTATTTAATATATTTACTAGTCAAAATATGTAAATGAAACTGAAATACTTACTATTACTATATATATAAACATATTCAACATAAAATAAAGTGTAGAAAAAATAAAAACTTAAAAATCTGTAACCGCAAACCAGGTTTCTGGACGTGATATTGTAGGTGTATTTTTTTTTTAAATAAGTATTTAAACGTACATATGATTTTAGCCGGCCAGACCAGATCGCCCTTTATTAGCGTGCGTTGATTGGTTATTCGAAGATTTATCGACTGATGAAATCAGTCACGCGTTGAAGGAGTCTTAAATATAAAAAAGTTACATGCACCCTGTGCATGCACCACAGAGAATCAAAATCGTCGTGTTCGAAATTCAAATGACTTTTGCACGCTAGCGGATAAAATAGACTTTTGCACGCAGATTTCGCCCTATAAACGGAGGTTTTCCGAGCGAGTGAGGTGAAAAATAAATTGTCCCATGTGTTATAACCACGACGTGATTTAAAAATAAATAAATCTACTACCGCGCATATTTTTATTAGTTGTATTATTGAAACAATAAAACGGGTAGAAAGTTACACAGATAATGTTTCCAGACCCTGTGCGAGCGAAGCCGCGGGCAAAAGCTAGTCTTCTATAAGTGAATAATGGGGGTGCCTGTCGTATCGCATAACGTTTTTTGTCCTAAAAATGTTTGGCCGAGAATGTTTGGCATACTGTTGAATAGCATACTACTCGTTTGTCCTAATAATTTTTGCGCATACTCATTTAAAGTCCTAAAGCAAATTTATCCTAATATTGATAACTCTAAAATCTAATTACCTAAAGCATAATATTCCTAACATTAATTGCCCTAAGAATTATTTTGCCTATTATTAAATTGGCTAAAATTACAGCACCTAAACTAAACCTTCAGGCAGGTCAGATTTTGGTTAGGTTAGGTACGACGACGAGCGAAGCGAGGAGGAGTGTTAGGTAGCACTGTGACCCTAACGAGCGAGCGAAATAATATTAAAATGTAGCAGTTAGTAGGTTAGGTTAAAGACCGAAAACTGTAGGTTAGGTTAGGTTTGTTTTATGACCATGGATAGCGGAGCGAGCGAAGCGAGCGGAGCGTCAGAATGCTTGCTTGCATGGAAGTATATTCAAATTTTGCAGTTAGTAGGTTAGGTTAAAGACCGAAATTTTTAGGTTAGGTTAGGTATGTTTTATGACCATGGATAGCGGAGCGAGCGAAGCGAGTGGAGCGTCAGAATGCTGGCTTGCTGCATGGAGGTATATTACAATTTAGCAGTTAGTAGGTTAGGTTAAAAACCGAAAACTGTAGGTTAGGTTAGGTTTGTTTTATGACTATGGATAGCGGAGCGTCAGAATACTTCCTTAAAAATCTTCGAGATTTAGGTTTAATGAAACGTAGTCAAAATATTCTTAGCACATTCAATATTAGGAACATTACAATTATGCACATCAATCATTCGATAGTTGAATTTTAGCCACATCAAACGATAGGACAAATAATATTTAGGACAAACAATAATAGGAGCAACAATTTCGGACAATCAAAAATATGCGGAACAAAGTGTATGCCATACGTTATTAGGACAAAAGACGTTATGCGACACGACGATAGGACTAATAATTGTATGCCATCCGATATAGACCCGAATAATGGTTTTTCCCGAGTTCTAGGTAGTAACATAGCTATTACATGCTTTCAATGCGTGCAGTCGAAAATAAGTTGAAAAAAATAATTTTCCGCGTGAATTTTGTCAATTTCGAATAGTTTTTAAAACAAAAATTATCAATGAAAAATTCAAACAATACTTTTCAAATATATACCAATAAATCCCCAATAGTCCTGTTCTAGGTAGTAGTAAGATCAAGATCAATAATATGTTAAGAAACATGTTTGATCGTAGAGAAAAATGTCTAAACAATCAGCATTTTAAAAGGAATAAGGCCTCTTAATGTAATAGAATTATTGTATAGTATTTTAAGAAGTTGACGTTATTGTATCGTTTTTCTTACCTCGTCTCCGTTCGGTGTCTATGTTGACACAGGAGTAAACCAACGCATACGATGCATAATCCGTATCAAGAATCCAATATTCAATAGGAGCAGCTAAAAAAAAGATTAAATTAATATTTGTATGTACTTTTCTACTTTAAATTGATTTGTTGCTGCAGTGTATTGTGTTTTCATATCTTGTTATTTTTCATGTAACATTTTACCATATTGTGATGCATTTGTTCGAAAGTATTTGTACCATTTGCATTCTATGATTTCAATATTCTTATAATATTTTATACATCTCTTATAACCTACTTACCACCAGGGAATGAGACCAGTAATTTCCCTTCATCGTTTATCGTTGCTGGCACAGCCGACCCCTCGATCGTATCCAATCGTTCATTGATCACCTGCGTATTGACCACGAGCACTGATCCCTCTTGCAATGTATAAGTAGCATCGTTGCATGTTCCGTTTTGGAAGTCCGATGGGTAGCTTTCAATTAAACGCCAACGGCCTGCGTACTAAAAGAGGATTATTAAGAATGCTATTTGTCGATTCCACTGAATTCCTCTAGAATCTCTTTTAAACGTCGGATCCCTCTAAAATGTAATTCTGATTAATTTTCGGATCGGAATGTTCTAAAATTTCTCCCGTGATTAAATCATTGTATATGACTTCTATATGTATGACTCTAAATAAACATCATATTGATCGAGTCCACAGGTTTTCTACTCTTTACTCTTTTACAACATCATTAAAGTAAACAAAAACGACGCATTTTACCGCAGAATAAGGCTATTATTCAATCTAAAATATTTACCCGCTCAGCATCAAAATTCTGTACAACAGGGATATCAGCTTGGCATTGTCCAACCAAAATGACAGGCTCGCCAGCCTCCAATTCCGGCAGGAAGAAACAGGCCTGATCAGACTGGTCCACATCTTCGTAATACTCGTTGCCCAGAACATTGATTCCTGCTATAGTTTCATCGATAGCTGTCGTGGCCGCTGCTGATAGTTGCTTAGTTCTGCTCAGCTTCCAACTCCAAACTGGCAAACACGGCAAAAAAAACTGTTGGTCTAGGTACTTGGCATAATTTGCAGTTTTATTCTTTACTAGATGGTGCCCGCGAACTTTGTCCGCGTGGAAGAAAAAGTCGCAATCATTAACTTCTTTTTTGCTTCTTCGTAGTCCATTAAAAGGTATTCTATAACTATCTGGGGATGCGCAGCCACTCGTAGGTACACAAATTGTTGAAATCGGTCCAGGTCAAAGAAGTGATGAAAGGGCTAAGATTTCATATATGTGTTGATATACCTATGTTTAGATATCTTTATCTTACGCGATATGTCATCGTTACTAGCATAATTCGGTCGGAGCATGCATTATTTTATGCAAGATTTTAATAGGATTGGACAACTTTATTACTTACTTCCTCTAAAGTCACTGTTGATGTTAACACAGCTATACGCTAAAGCGTATCCAGTATAGTCAGTGCGCAGAATCCAGTAAGGAATTTCGATAACTGTAAGAACAAGAATGATCTGAGTATAATAATTCAACATACTCGTACAAATATATTTAATAAAAAGGGACATTATTTTCAAGACGTAGGTTCACATCGGGATAGTATCAGGCAAGCTCTTCATCCACAGTGATCTTGACGAAATCGTCGGTTTGCGTTGTTACGGGTCACGCCGCATCTAACGAAACCTTTGTTATTACCATTGGCGTTGGCGTTAGGAAAATCAAATTAAAGGTCTTGCCTATGAACCTGGCCAAGGGGTCCAACGAGCTTGTGGGCCAAAACTGCTTAATCCTCCTCTAGTTAAGCAGTTGGTTATTGCTTAAGAATCTCAATTTAGAATGGTGAAATTATACACTGACCTTGACCATCTGACACTATAGTAATAACCAATCTGGCACTTCCATCGGTAGAGGTGAAAGCGACGTTGCCAGTAGTAACAGATTGGAACTGATCCACGATCTGTGAGGAACTTAGATTCAGTGTGTTGCCGGTGCCTTGTGTGAAATCATGGTTGATACATTCTCCGCTTTGTTCGGTTTTGGGATATGCTTGGATTTCGTGCCAAACGCCTTGGAACTGAAAAAAAAGGTAACGCTTGAGAGAAGTATATCGATAGAAAAGACGGCGACTTTAACATCAGACCCTGACATGAACTTCTCCATCACAGAACCTTTGTAGTCCATTTTTTTATGATCAATTCTCTCGCTATTTGAAAAAGATTAATCTATTCTATACTATAATTAAATTCTAGATTTGTATTGAAAATCAGTTTTCTATGAGGTCATCATTTATGAAAAATCTTAATAACTAGCGTGATGCAGGATCGTCTTTTCTTTTGTATGGGCGCGCGGCGCCATGCCAATCTGGCACCATCTGTTGGGTATAATTTCCTTTTGTCCTCTTATCACGCTGAAACGGCTGGACACATTTTAAGCAATTTTGGTACAGGGATAGCTGGATATCCAAATGGATACATTTTACCCGACTACGGAAAAAAAATATGCGTGCGGAGTTGCAACTTCTAGTAACAAAATAAAGAAATATTTTGTTGATGTTATCAATTTGAAACAAATATTTGGGAATAGATTTGGTTTATCTTAAACCATATTTATTTCTTTACTACGATTTCGTTAAGTTTGTGGTCTTTATTTATTATTTACTTAAAGTTTATGGCACATATAAAAAACAAGTTCAAAGGCGGACTTTAAGGCATTAAGTTAAGGCATTTTCTTCCAGTAAATCACTGGGTTAAACAGAAATACGTTATTGCAGGATTATAGGTTGTAGTCAAAGTAATGCTAAACACAAATCGGTTAACTAGTATTATGGTCTTTGTAATAATATAAACTCCTTCACACTTTGCTGACGTGATCTGAACAAGCTGCTATAGTTCTTCTAATATATTGAGATGAGATTCACGAGATTGCAGATAAATACTCACATTGTTCAAGTCAAAGTTAGCTGCAGCAGCAATACTATTCTCACACTGTCCTGGAAATACCACTGGTACTCCAATTGGTTCAGGGAAATAGAAACATCCATTGACGCTTTGATCTCTGATTTGGTAGTATCGGGTATCCAGAACCGGTATTGTATCGATAATAGCGTTGATGGCGGTGGTGGCCACGGCCGTCAGTTGCTTGGATCTGCTGAGCTTCCAACTCCAAACTGAAAGGAGAACGTATGAATTACGGTGACCATAGAAAATTAATAAAAATACCTAATTGATACTGATAATATTTTAAAATTTTCATCTAATTAAAATACTTTAGACTTAGACGTACCTAACGCCGGCGAAAACGAAAATCTGAGCCAAAGGAACTACTATTGTTGACGTTTGAACTATCTTAGTCATACATTATTAAAAAAAGTTTGAGGCATTACAGGAGTTGCAAATATATAAGAAGATGTTGTAGATTGATACAATTATAAAGTTACCTCCTCTGGTATCGGCATCGATGTTGTAGCAAGTGTAAACAATTGCCCAGGAATCGTAATCGGTACCCAAGACCCAGTAGTCAGTTGAGGTAGTAACTAAAACAATATCAAACATAAATATTAAATAACTCAGGGAGTGAATATTATCAAACTATCTGTTGAGACAGTCAATCAAGAAGAAGCCCTATCTTAATCATGAACTAAAATGGAAGAAAAAGCGGAAGAATATTTTTCATTACAATCACAGAGGACGTTGTTTTAGTTAGCTTAATAACGGAAGTCGCAAAAAAGCCGCCAATTGAATAAAGCGATATGGACAAATCGATAATATATAGAATATATAGCATAATGCTGAAACTGACTAAAAAGTTGTAATTAGTATATGAACATTGAACATAACAACAATTATGGTGGTTTCTATTCATTTAAAACCAGTGGCTCCTTGAGGAGTAGACCATTTTTTGAAATGGCTGAAACATGTTTTTTTTGTATGATTCAACCTCCGCCAATTTGAAAAATTTCAAAAACCTCAATCAACAAAAAACTTCTACACGTATTACTATCGATCCTCATCACAAAATTTTACGAGTATCGGTTGAGAAATGCGAATTGTAGGAGAGACCAGCCGGACATCCGAACATCCGGAATTCGGACATGTGAAAGATTTTTAGGCTAAGCTGAAAAGGAGCAACAAGTGATCTTAGCCAAGGAGGCCCTTAACGTGGAACAGCAGATTAGGGTGGCAGCTACGCTTATGAACAAAAGCTAATACTCTAAACCTTCTAATTTTCATTATGTGTTATGTCCAATAATTTATAGATACCTAAGAATCTAGTTATGACGTTAAACTAGTGTTTATTATAAGATAACGTATCTGTTCCGTGTTCATATCAGACAGATAATTAAATGTATCAATGGATCAGTCAAGGTTTCAATCGGGTTTGATTTTTTTGTTAATAGTCTAAGATCCGAAGCTAAAGAATAAATTGAAACTGAGCCGATAATAGAATGAAACATATTTTATAATGAATTTAGTATATTAGAAAATATATTAAAAATGGATTTGCTAAAATATCCTGGACAGGCTATTTTTAATTATTAAAAAAAAAAAAAGTTTTTTTTTTAAATGTTGCATCATCGAGATAATAAGAAAATTTTATCCTTAGTTAAAGTAAACCCATTCCAGGCCTTCCGATCCGATCCGATTTATCGGAAGAAATCGGATAATGTGTAACAGATCCTAACAATAGCAAACCCATTTGGAATATATATATTTTCTAATATACCTACTAACTTAAATTGATTATAAAATATGTTTCATTCTATCAGCTCGGTGAAGGTCGATGTAGGTTCGGATCTTCTACTATAAGTTTATTTTATGTCACGACAACAACCAGCGTAGGCACCTACGTGTGTGTTATTTATGATGTTAACGATTAGTGTATTCTAGAATTTAATTTTTTACTAATCTAGGTGTCTCGCGTATATATTTCAAGAATTTAGGAAATAAGAAAAATAAATTCCACAAAATAGTTTTTACATATTGACCACAGGTATTCACACTGAATCAGATGATTGTAGTTTTCGCTTACGTGTTTAAGTACCAACTGTAAAACAAAACATCTTAAGGATCTCAAACTGAAGGACTTAAAGAAAATATGTATGTTCAGTATACTACTGCAACAACTTTCAGACTTCTAACTTACTCTCAAAAAACCGCCCAGCAACAGGCCTGGCGGCTGACAATCGCTACGGAAGCGAAGACGATAGGTATGACTGAGCGAGGTAAAGCGCGAACCGTTCAGAATGGCGACGTAATGCAACTTTGTCCCATCCAGGGGATATAGGATTCTAAGTAAGTTATCGAAAACTGTTGAAGTGTATACATGTTTAGCTAATCTATAGCTTTATACTTACTTTCAGTGCCAGCAACAGGGAACGAAACAACAAGCTTCCCAGTGCCATTTGCATCTTCCGCGATGGTGGCATTGCCACGAATGGTATCCAGTCGTTGGTTAATGACCTGGGTGTTGAACACATCAACTACACCAAGTACTGGGTCCAGGGTGTATTCCGCGTTATTGCAAGTGCCGGTTTGGAAGAAAGATGGGTACGATTCAATCTCATGCCAAATACCCATGTACTGAAAATAAAAACAAATTGATTAAATGTTATAATGCGAGTGGTTATTCAAACTAAATTACTCTGTCCAAAAATCGGGTTTAATTATTGCATTATACTGTATTCATTATTGTGTGAAAAGGGGTCTTTGTTGGCCGTGACACTGACGTTTAACACGTGTTTTGTCTCCCTTCGACACATCATCAGAAGCTTGCGTTGCTGATGTTCCAGACTCCATTTGAGTTCTAGGGTTAGGCTGGGCTGCATGAAAGTATATAATGTAACTTATTGCCATAATCTAACGATATTTACGAGTCGATATGGAGTCTCTGTTCAGACAGCTGGATATTATCGAATTAAGGTTAAACATTTTGATACACTTACTCTCTCAGCGTCAAAATTAGCGACAGCAGGTATGCTCATATCACAAAGCCCTCGGAAGACCACAGGCTGATCGACCACGTGTTCAGGGTAGTAGAAGCATCCGTTGTCAGACTGGTCGGTCGTCTGGTAGTACATGGCGTTGAGATCCATTAGAGAGTCGACGAGTTCTGTGACGGCGGCTTGGGCAGCGACGGACTGGACTCGCGACCGGCTGGTTATCCAGCTGTATACTGGAATTAAGAAGTGTATTCCATATTGTAAGTATTTAGTATTTAAGAAATATCTATGTTGAATAAAATAAGAATATTTTGATAAATTACAATTGTTTGTTACATTTATATATGTTTAACTGCTGCTGGATCGCTGCTTGATGGTCTTAACCCCGGAGAACCAACGACTAACATTTATGTTGCTTCGTTCTGTGGTGTTTCGTAAAGTTTAAACGAAATACAGGTATTGCCAGGCCACATGAGCAAGAGTGCACTGTTCAAATTTGCATTTTTTCTATCGGGGTGTCTCCATGGAATTGTTTGATTGATCCCAGCCGCTTTTTTCCGTCGTCGCTCAACGCGACAATATTTCCATATTTTCCATCCTAACCACTTAGATTGTCTGCTAACCAGTGCGTTTCTCCTGAAATTTCCTGTCTCACACAACTAAACTCTGGAATGAACTGTAACTTGCGGTCTTTCCAGATCGATCTTCAAACCTTCAAGAAAAGAGTGCACTCCCGCCTAAAAGGCCTGCAATGCACTTGTAACTCGTTTGGCGCTGATGTTGTTCATGAGCAACGTAAATAGCTTACCATCATCTTCTATATCATAAAAAAAACCCATGACAAAATTTAATTACCTCGTTTTAGGTTATTTGGTTGATCCATGCAGCTGTACAAGACCGCATAATCAATGTAATCTGTGGCTAACACCCAAAGTTCTTGTTCTGCAAACACTAAAAAAAAAATTTAGTTAATATAAGTAAATAATTAGTTGATGAAATTGGAAATGTATTGATAAATAAATAAGGAAATAAATATTAGACAACCTCACACAAATCGATCTAGTCCCAAATTAAGCTCAAGAAGGCTTGTTTTATGGGTACCAGACGACGATATACATACTTATTATTACACCTAGATATTTTTCTAGCAGGAACCACCGGTCGTTAGTGCTTACATAATAATGATATCGACTAACCTGTTATCGATAACCACCACGTCAACGTTATAAAGAAATACACACTATATAAACAAACAAACTGAAAGTTGTTTCATTTAGACTGCTCCATAATAACAACCTTATACCGCAAGTTAGAAAATAAAATAGGAGGACCAAAAATTTACGAATTATGTCTATTTGAACATAATCGCTGGCACGCAAAGTGGATGTGTTTGCGGCGTCTACCAATTTAGGTCTGTGATTTTCCTCTATAACGTTGAAGTGGTGTTATCGATAACAGGATTGTCGATGTTTTTATTTTGTCAAGCACTAACAACACGTCGTTCGTGCTAGGAAAATCTCTAGGTGTACTTATTATAGATAAATATATACTTAAATACATACATAGAACAACCATGACCCAAGCACAAATATTCGAGTTCATCACACAAATATTTGCCCTGGCCGGGATTCGAACCCGGGACCGCCGGCTCAGTAGGCAAGCGCTTACAAACTGAACCAACCGCGTCGTCGAATGAGTAGTGAATATGCGATTATATACTACAACAGCATAGACAATATAAATAAGTTTGGTAGGAGTCTCCTACTGGTTGTTAGTTGAAGTTGAGTTTACTGAGTTTGTTGGAAATATTATTTTGACATTAAATCCTAGCTATGGTTGTAGAGGTATTGTTGATATCTCTCTTAAAATGCTGTTTTACAATAGTTAAGCTATTGGGAATTGAGTTTTATGGATGCCTTGTTACTGAAATGTTGTATAAGTTACAGTTGTTAGTTATTTGGAACTCTAAAAACTCACCCCCAGGAGCCACCTCCAACGTCACCGACAATTTTCCACTTCCACTCGCATCTATGACAGTGGCCGTTCCGGTAATCGTTTCCAGGCTCTGGTTGACGACCTGACTGTTGACCACATTGACGACAGCGCCACCTAGCGAGTATTCGGCTCTTGCGCAGGTACCTATTGCGCTTTCGGAGTGGTAGCTCGATATCTCATGCCATAATCCGGTAAACTGGATTTAAGAGAAAATTATATTTGTATCATTTACCTCCGATTAGTCTTTATTGTTAGATATATGACAATTGAGATATACATTTATATTGATTTTAACAATATGTTTAATATCACGCGTCACCATTATTAAAGAAACAAAATGCTTTATTTAACTACTAAAATGATTTCTAATTTCTCACATTTATAGCTCTGTTATTGCGATTGATTTCTCAAAGTTATGACATTCGCAGAAAAAGTAGAATTGAATGGCATGATTAAAAAAGAAAAATCTCTCATAGATACATACTCTTTCAACGTCTAGAATTTCCACAACGGGTACATTCTGATCACATTGTCCAGGTAGCAAAATTGGTTGATTCTCTTCAATCACAGGCAGCTCATAGCAGGCATCGTCAGAGAAGTCAGTTGACCGAAGATCGGCCAGTGAGATGCCGAGGAGGTTGTTCAGGCTAGTGTTCATCAGAGCTAGGAAGAGCTCCGTGAACGTTTGCTGTCTTCCCAATTGCCAAACATATACTGTAATAAAGTGACAAATGTCAATGGATCTCCAAAAATGTACCTTGTTTCAACGGAGGCAGGCAATATCAAGTCAATATTGTAGGTTAAAAGTTAAGACAGTTTTGTTAGCATCTTTTAGTTTCAGCGAAGTTGAGAAAAAAAATTGACCAACTTTAGTTGGTTACATCCATTAAAAGTGATGACGTGAAGAATTCAATTTATGATGATTTCCGTTGTCAATTCTTAGTACATTTGAAGAAGCTCGCACTTCGCTCTGTTAGGATTTGTCATGCAACCATGATCCTGGTATGGCAATTGGACTGCCTAATTATATTAATAGTAAAGATATTTTCAGATATATATATTTTTAAGATCAATGTTTATTATATGTGATTTAAAGGATACGTAGCAAGGGCTTTTTATTATTCAAAAACAATTCAGTAAACAGAATGTAAATTTTTCAATACCAAATTTGTAAACATTCAGTAGACTTACCGGCTCTTTGGTTTGCGTTCACATTGACACATCTATATGTAAGGGCGAATGTGGTGTGATCCGTATTGAGCACCCAGAAATCGATGGCTGGAATTAATGAATGAGATAAAATGCCTGGTAACAATATCGACGGTGAAAAGGAAGGATCACTCTAATGACATCTTGGGTAAACTAAATTTCTTTTAAGCGCTTTTTCTGCGGAGTTTGAGAGTGTCGTTAATATCCAATACTACAAGCTTTTTGAATACATTTATTTTCAGCGAAAAGATCATGTTTAACCTCCATATTTGTTCAAGAGCCATGTACCTATTATATACAGGGTGGGCCCTGTAACTAAAGCAAAAAATTAAAACAGAGATACCTTAAAGTATCCACAGTTATTGCAAAGTGGTCCTAATGTTCCAAAGTTCCTAAATTACGAGAAATATTCACTTAAAGTTAAGATTTCCCATGAATGAGTTTTCACATTGCGATATTGTCGTTTAACGGTCGTAAGATATCTTGGTACCGGGCATTTTGACAGTTTCTCACATACGTTAATGTGAATTATTTTTTAAAAGGAAAATTAACAAAGGTAATTATTATTGCAAATCTCCGTAAAGGACACCGGTTTGATTTAATGATTTAAAAATGTTTGTAACTTTATGGTACGTTGACAATGTCAAGTTCGCAAAACGTATTATCACAAATTCAAAATGCCAAGAATAAATTACGATTCACACGAATTGTGTGACATGATTTTAATTTACGGAGAAACCAGAGGTAACGCACACCGAGCTCTAATGCTGTACTGCGAACGATATCCCGATCGAAGGCATCCAGCCAACGGCCGAGTCATCACCAACGCCGTGCAACGCGTGCGGGACAACGTGCCTGTGACTGGAGCAGTACAACCGGCACAGGGCCCGGGTGCGGCATTTAATGTAAGATTGGCATTAGAACAAAGAATAATGCGTCATTTTCGGCAACGACCAACGACCAGCACCAGAAAAGCAGGTCTTATGTTTGGAGTTAATCACCGAATAATACAAAAAGTCTTAAAACGAAGAAAACATCACCCTTATAAATTTCAAAAAGTACAAGCAATGTTACCACGAGACTACCCAGTGCGATTTGCATATTGTGACTGGTTTTTGAGACAAGACCAAGAACACTTGAACTTTGTGCGTAATGTGATATGGACGGATGAATCTACTTTTACAAATAATGGAAAATGGAACCCAAAAAATACACATTACTGGAGTAGTAACAACCCTCTTCTTATGAGACAAACGGGTCACCAGTACCGCTTTTCCCTAAACGTTTGGGCGGCCATTCATGGACACACTATAATTGGTCCAGTTTTTATTGACGGTACCTTAAATACAGCACGTTTCATGCGATTAATTGACGGGACCGTGTTAGACTACTTTAATAATTTACCCGAGGACGTTAAAAATGAAACGTGGTTTCAACTCGATGGTGCACCAGCGCACTCTGTAGTGCCAGTCCGACAAAGACTAACTCAAATATTTGGTCATAGATGGATTGGTCGGTTTGGTCCCCGAAGATGGCCGGCGAGATCTCCCGACCTTACATGTTTGGATTTTTATCTTTGGGGAGCTATTAAAGATGACGTATATTCAGCAGAGGTAGACACGGTCGAGATGTTGAGGATTAGAATTGTTGAGGCATTTGAAAGGATTCGAGAAGTTGATCTTGACATAGTGCACCGTAACACACTTTTGCGTTATGAGGCGTGCAGAACAGGAAACGGTCAGCACATAGAAAATTTGTTTCATTAGATCAAGGAACGGACGAAGACTGAAACGATTTATTTTATTTTCTCAAACATGCAATGAAATGTTGTCATAGCGTGCGTTATAATTGGCTTCGAAGTATCACGTTTCGGGCGGAACAACTCGAGAGAACTGTTAAGGAATTTCATCCAAAATTGAAGGCCTAGGCAGGAAAGTATTTTTTTTTAGGCATGGCGTCTGTGTTCATGAACTAGCTAAACAGCTGAATTATATTTCTTTTGAGTGTTTTATTTTTTATTTCATTTCATATGTTTGAGAAAACCACTATACATGAAAAGGGCTTGCCGGCTTCGTATCACTTCTGCCTACGGACCTTCTCCTCCGCCTCGCTACGAACCGTTTTTTCTGGCGTCTGCAGTAATGTACTATTTCTAGTGTTGGTTATGTTACAAATATTTACTAAATATGATTACAATATTTTCGCTTTTTTAATCGTTTTGTCTTTCAGTATCATGTGAGTGTAACACTCGAGACAAGTGGGCATGAATTATGAATTCTTGAATTGGTAGAGATAATGCAATTTCATAATAGACTTTTTATTGGTCTCTTACTAAACAGTTTGTTTAGACTATTTTCTACTGTGGTGTGTACCTTTGATCATTATTTAATATCATAGGTACTCAAAAAATAATTCCATTGCAATTTTGTATGAAGTCTGAACCAAGAACCAACAGAGATGCGAGTTAAGTCATTAGATAGGTATTAATATCTGCTTATTTTTTTACGATGGACACTAAGCTGGATTGCACTGCAGATCTGACATATTCGTGTTTCTAGTTAAGATGTGGCAAAAATCGGAACTACCTTTTTATTACATACAAACAGTAATACTCAAATATGCGTGTAGGTGTGTATTTATCAGTTTTACTCAAATTGTACTGTTATGTGTACAATAATGTCAATAATACATTACAACCGGAGTTGGGTAAAAAATAGTTTGAATAAGAATCCACTTCAGGCCCATTTGGTGATGCACTATAATTCTTGGGCCACTATCTATGTATTAGTCATTGTCAGTATGCGTTAGTTAATACCATTTCCTACCACATGCGCCTTATTTCAAACAGGAAGATCTCTGCTCTGCAATGGAATCCAGCCTCCAGCCATCTTCCAGTCCGCTAACCTATGGCCATGGAACTAGCAAGTACTGCACCTGTAATGCTCGTTGCTACGAATCGTAGCAATAGGATCGTTGTATCGTAGCCTACGATACAACGATCCGAGTGAGTTAGGCACCAAAGAGACAATGTTTCTGGCTTTGCTGGGGTAACCAATTGTTTAGCAACAAAAAGATAGTCATCGCTTATTCATCGCGTGCTCATCGTTACTACATTTTATTATAATCGAAAAATTAGGAGATTGAGAGTTTTTTGTTGCCGACATAGTTAGTAGCTTTAATTTATTTTATTTATTAGTACAATGACTTATACTTTGACAGAAAGAAAATGTATTGAAAGTGTAGTGGAAGTCCCATCGTTGAAGGCAAAGTGGGCTTAAACAATAACACGGTTCCAGTACCTACGACTTATTTACACCCTTACACCAAAGCCTCGAACATAGATAAAATACTCTAGTACTGGTGACAATCGCTTAGTATCTACTTGCTAAAATACCTCTCAGCGAACTTCTTAATTAAACTAATAAAATAATATGTCCAGATATTTGGATGGCCGTTTGTTCGGGTTTCCGATTGTTCTCGCTTAGAGGTCGCATTTATCAACCGAATCTTATGAAATCTTGTAAGTTGGTTGTACCGGTGAAAACGTAAATAATTACAAATTTCAACCATTTCGTAAAAACCACCTGTTTTCAGTTCATTTCACCGAAGGACAGGACCCTCATTCAGATGATGCCATAACCTGAAAACCCGTTTTCAGGCGTTATCAGTACCCCTTCTGGGCCTCGGAAGTAGGTACACATCAATATATGGCAAAATTTCCAGTAGGAGTGACATAGATATAGAAAAAGATAGCTATACTTAGAACATTCGAGAAGTGTTTGAGAGAGATAGCACTAATGGAAAGAGATGCAGTGCGAACAAAGTGATAATCTGAGCGACGGACTTTCAATTGATAAGTACGTTTAACGTTTTTAAGTACAGTTTGAGTGAATTGTGAGTGTGTAATTTCGTAACAAAGTGTGTGTTTTAATTAGTGGATTAATTGTGTTTTTCTATCTAATACGAACCCCACGCTCGTAACAATATCTACTATCTGAAAGATTACATTAAAACCATTAAATGTTTAACTTTAACAACCCTTTATACTTAGTTATCTTAAAATTCGAGAAAACATCATAAATACCATAGAAATGAATTATTTTGTTGAAATGTATTGTAATTACGCAATATTACAGTGGCGTCATAAAGTGGGTAGATAAAGCAGTGTATGTAACTGTACATAATAATGCATTAAAACACTCATGTGATGTTATTATGAACCCACACTCGTTTAATACCCTTCATTATGTACAGTCACATAAACTACTATTTATGTAGTTACTGATTTTATAGTGTATAAAACATTTGTTAGTTTTTTTTGATGGTGCGAAAGAAACTTTAGCAAATAAAATATTAAGTTGTGTGAAGTTTTAAGCATTAATTTTTAAACTACCAATCACTACTATTTTTGTGACTGGCATTAATACACTGACTCCGTGCATGCGGTTTCTGTTCCGGATCGTTGCCCCTTCAGTTGTAAATTTTATTTTTTATCATTACATTAAGGTTTTATTTTGCGTGCACACTTATTCAGAGTGTACACTCCTGTCTACACATTAGCTCCATGCCTATGGCTATTATTTTATTCAACCTTCACAGACATTCACACAATTGCGAACTTTTTGTTATTGGTTGTTTACTCTAATGTACGTCAAGTTGATAAATGAAAGTTATGCAAAAAGACAACAATTAAATAAATTAAACGTACGTGAAATATGTACACGATATTATGAAAGAAGAGCGATGGAAGAGCGAATACAATTTAAAAACCGAGTTTTGTGTTAGATACTGCGAACGATTGTCCTCCTGTTAAATAATAGCCACGGTACTATCAACGCAAAGCAACGAAAGTTCGGCCACCAAACATGGTTCTGTTTGTGGCCGCGGGTGTGCAGCCAGATTATCACTGAAATTCTTTGATAATTTTGAAAAGATACACACTCAGTATGTTGTGTAAGTACACATGCCGCGTCGGAACGGAATCAAATGGATCACAAGTCGTATCACTGCAGTTGTGGTCGAGAAAAATAAACATCTTTACAACCTGTTAAAAAGGCAATTGACCTTGTGAAGTGGTTACCCAGTGATTTTATTTAGTGCACTTATTTTGTTGGAACTTCTTAATAAAAAGTTTAAAGTTTGTAAGTATTTGGTTTATTTATTTCATCGTTTTGGCCCTACACCTTAAACCAACTTGATAAGAACATTGTTACGTCGTGTTGAAGGAAGTGATATGTAATTCAACTGCAAACGTATTAATAATAATGATGTATTCAATAGGTTTTATAATATTATTAAAAACGTTCATAAATGTCACTGTCAAGTATGCGACTGGGCACAATGTCTGTAGTACATTGCTGGCTCGATTAATTTTGTTAGAAAATTACAGTAAATTTATTTTTCATTTTAATTAATTGATACCATTTGGACTTCATTACTGATTGGTTATAGGATGTATATTTTAATTTTTCGCTCTTGTTACAGGGCCCACCCTGTATGTGAAAACTTACGTTCAGAAAATCCATCTAAGTTAAGAGACAATCTAGCCCCTTCCCCCTGGTTGACAGTACCAGTGGTCTCCTCATAGAAGTTCCTATTGATGGCTTCATAGCTGATGTTAATCAACCCATCCGCATTGGTCAGGGCGAGTCGAGAACATTCGCCAGCTTGCTCGGGATTATCCGCTCTGGAGACTTCGTACCAGGATCCTAGGAACTGAAAGGAATGAGTGGCGGAACGTTTCATTTGGATTACTAGATTCTCTGTTTTTTTCTGTTTGTAATAGTCCTTTTATGTTATCATTGTAGTATCAGTACAGGTTATTAAGCGTAATCAGGTTAATAAAACTTTAAATACTGAGTGCAAACAGTACTGATTAAGCCCCCCCGTGCACCAGTTAAATATTTGGGAATTCGTGGCTGCCAAGTGCGTGAGCACCCATATACAGTTATATGTTCGACTGGCTGCCGCAACCAGGCTGCCTAGTGCGCCGAACATAATTTTTTTTTCAAATCTGTACTGCCCCATTTTATTGTCTTTTAAGTATTGCTCAGTATTTACGGCAGTGGTTTCTTTTTATTAATGATCATAATCTGTCTGGCGTAGTTTTTTGTTACTCGACATAATTATAACACATTCTGCATATTTTGATTGAAATATCAATTCATTGAGATATGTCATGTTTATCTAATCGTTATCCTCTATTCTAAGAATCCTCTAGTCCCTGTGATTTTTTATGGGTAAGTAATATAAGATATAAGAACTTATACTATAATATTCATATTATATACGCTCATATTGTATAAGCTTGTTTTATATACCGTTCAAGGTGTATAACGAACGTTAGATATAACATCAAAATATCTATTTTTGTTAAGTATAACGTAATTTAAGTATAATATCATTGTATATAACGATCATAACGTATAAAGTTCATAATATCTCAGATTTATAATGTATATTACTCAATACATCTAACACCAAAATGCATAATGCTCGTATAGAATAACCGCCTGCACATCAATTGTGTAATACTTATGCAATAGTTCGCTGTAAAATTTTAATATATTATGTACCTCCATGCAAGCAAGAATTTTGACGCTACGCTCGCTTCGCTCGCTCCGCTATCCATGGTCATAAAACAAACCTAACCTAACCTACAGTTTTCGGTTTTTGACCTATATTTCATTTTATCGCAGTTCTTTCAAACAGTATACTCTTACTTGCCAGAATTTCATCTGCCATTATCAATTGTGAACATACGTATAATGCAATAGTTAGCTGGTAAATTTTAATGTAGGTACCTCTATGCAAGCAAGCATTTTGACGCTCCGCTCGCTTTGCTCGCTCCGCTATCCATGGCCATAAAACAAACCTAACCTAACCTACAGTTTTCGGTTTTTGACCCATGTTCCATTTTAGGGGCATAGTGGTAGCAGTTATAACCTATTTAGTATATCATACGCTATTATATTTTCTTATCATTATACTAAAAGAAAGTATATACTACGATCGATATACGTTATGTATGTTATATCAACTGAATTTAGAGTATTTGAGTGTTATATCAAAAATCATTCTACTACATGAGTATTATGCTAATTGACCGTTATTCCTAATAAAAATATTGATTTTGATGTTATAGCAAAAGTTTATTATATCTTGTGAACGTTATTAATATGAAATTATATATTATGTAGTTATATCTCATGGGACGCACCCATTTTTTATTCCTTTCTTATCTCGAATGGTTGCAAATGTTACAATGGGGGCAATCACTCAATGATAATATAACAAATCCAATTACTTAAAAGGAATTCTATGTTCTATTCTTATCTTAAGTTTGATACATTTGGTTGAACTAGGTGACCAAGTAGGTATATCAGATAATAATATATGATTAAGTTTCAAATGACAAGTCTAAAAGCGTCTAATTAAGGTGACCACAGTTTCAGAGTTTCAGAGAAATTGCCCAAGAGGGGTAACATACCGTTAGAAATATTTTCACCCTAAATGATTGTAAGATAGGTGTAGGTATATTGTTCTAGGAGTCCAGGAGTAATGCAAAGTATGCTTGTGTGTATACTTTAATTTGTTTTAATTTTCTAAAGCTTTGATGTCTTAATAAGTACTGTTTAAAAAACCCAAGAAAATGAGGAAACCGAAACGTATTAAGTAGTCTCAAATTATCACAAAAATTAAAGATATTTCTTGTCTGTGTCTTGTCAGATGCGTGTTATTATTTATTCATTGCTGTATTGGTTGAGTACTTTCTGATCTTTCGCTAGCCTCCTTTTTCTAATCCTGCATCAAATTCGCGATCACGCACGCGGGTTGGACGTAACAAAGCGCTCTAAAACTTGTGATAGTAAGATTTTACAGACATTTATTTTTGTATAAATAAGGAAGTAGCCGTAGCGCTTGAAATTTTCTTTTCGTACTTCACCCGAGCTTTAAAACTTTATGTAAACCGGTTCGACACTGATTTTTAATCATAACACACATCATTTTGTTTTTCTATGATAATTATATCGTAGGTACATGACACGATCACTTTTTTTATGATTAATCGCGCACGAAGGTGATTCCCAGTCTTGGAGAGAGTATTGAAAAGTTTTACATAGGCATTGTTTTGATATAGTGTCAAACTCCAAGTTTTGGGAGCAATTTTTCCAAGGCTATCCTGCTTTACCCTTCGTAAGGACATCTCGAACTATATGACGTTAGTGACGTCTCTGTCTTGTACGGTCTAATTGCTGCCTATTATTCAAATAATTAATAAACCATATTATACGGTAATATGGTTTATGAATAATAGGTAGCAATTAGACCGTACAAGACAGAGACGTCACTAACGTCATATAGTTCGAGATGTCCTTACGAAGGGTAAAGCAGGAGAGCCTTGGAAAAATTGCTCCCAAAACTTGGAGTTTGACACTATATATGCAAGAGTTATAATGGTCAGTCTTGTTTTATATACGTATGCGGTTAATCGTTAATGACGACGCGTTTGGCTCGGTTTGTAGACACCTGCCTACTGAGTCGGCGGTCCCGGGTTCGAATCCCGGCCGGGGCAAATATTTGTGCAAAATATTTGTTCTTGGGTCATGGATGTTATCTATATATGTATTTATATATTATGTATATCGTCGTCTAGTACCCATAGTACAAGCTTTGCTTAGTTTGGGACTAGGTCGATTTGTGTATGATTGTCCCTTAATATTTATTTATTTATTATTTAATCGCACTTTGCGTTATCCTTGTAAGCCCTTACTTTCGAGACCATGGATGTAACATTAGATCCGAAATGTAGAGGTAATTAAATGAATATAGTTTCAAACGCGATTAATTCCCGTTTTGTTACGATAATCCCTTCAACAATTGTACGAGACAGTTCACATACAAATAAACTTACGTCATCCAAATTGAAATTAGCCGCCAAAGTTATATCCGGATTGCATTGTCCATCTTGAATTATTTGTGCACTTGCTCCAAGTAGCCCGATACTAAAGACTATTAGTAACTTCAACATCATAATAACATGATCGTTCTCCACTCACGAACCTAGGCAAATGGCGATATAATCTAGATGATCACATTTATAAGGGCGCTATCTGCCGATATTTGGTACTTAATTATAATCTTTGTACCTTTGCCGTGATTGGAAAAGTATGCACTAATAACACTAAATTAGATGTTTCTGTATGTAATCACTGTATAGTGACCGTATATTTGATAACTATCGATAATTATTAATAATTAATTAACAATGGATAACATGCTGTTATCAATGCTTTTATTAAAAAAATATATCGATATACGGTTTATATATTAATAATAATTGTTTTCTCTGCTTTGCCCGGAGGTTGACTGGTAGAGAATGCCTCATGGCATTAAGTCCGCCTTTTGTACGATAAGTTTTCTTTTGTGCAATAAAGATTAAATAAATAAATAAATAAATATATATATTTTTATTCTCAGGTTTTACAATATGATCTACATTTCGTAGTATTACTACTACTATTACTATTGCCACTACTACCACCACTACCACTGCTACGACTACTACTACAGTAGAGTTGAGTTAAAAGTTATCAAATTGTATAGAAAGACTCACGGATCCACAGTCAAACCATGAAAACAGTTATGTGGGACGATATACCTAGTTATATGTACTTGACATTTAAATGTATATATAAATAGAAAAAAAATTAAGTGGAGACAGTATTTTATTTAAGACTAGCTGCGCCCCGCGATGTTACCAGCTCATCCTACGGGAACACTACATTTTTTCGGAATAGTAAGTAGCCTGTGTGTTAATTCAGGGTGTCAGCTACCTCCATATCAGATTTTATCAAAATTGATCCAGCCGTTTGAGCGTGAAGAAGTAACAAACATAAAAACACACACAAACTTTCGCCTTTATAATATTATTAATGTGATAGAATAGGTCCGCATTTGAGTGGCTACATACAGATTACATCGAAACTGATGATAGGTTGAGTGTTGAGTGCATCAGATCAATAACTAGTACTATTGCAATAGATTCTTCTTATGAATATAGATACAGGTTAAAATATAATACACTACATTGCAGGTGGTTAGGGCTTGTGCACAAATCACGTGAGGTTTTTCCAGCTACTGTTTGACCCCCCTCCCCCCTTGGTGATATTTGGTGGAGTTCCTTGCTAACCCCCCTTCCCCCTCACTATCTCACGTGTATTTTTTTTGCCGCCAAAATTTCGTAAAATAGACTCGCTATTTTGAAGTGTTTAACAAGTGAAGATTTTTTTTAACGAAACCGAGAAAATTATAGTTTTTTCTTAATTTGTTCACTGTAGAAAAATACACGTGAGGTCTCCTTATACCCCTCCCTCCCCCAACGTGATATATCGTGATTTTTTCGTGACCCCCTCCCCCCTATTGAACCTCACGTGATTTGTGCACAAGCCCTTATTACCCACGACCTCTGCTTATCCGGGGCAGTACTGACTCCTGAGCTACCGCGACGTTGACAAGCAGCAAGCATTATATGTATACCGCCAATAAATGCGGCCTCTATAAGTCTACTTTTTGTTTTTAAATGGACTTGTTTATTACTTTATTACTTAGATTAATTCTCTTATTTACTGGTCGACCTACTACCCAAGCAGCACATTAGTGAATTTTGCAGCTTATCTTATAGCTTTAAGTTCTAAATGAGTGGTTTAACAGTGTTTGATACAACTTATAGCTTTAAACACAACTCAAAACTGTATATGAGTTCATCCTATCACTTGTAGTTGCATAGGAACGTTTTTTGTTTCTACTTTATTACTTATGGTGGGATAAAGTCGATTTTGCTACTTAAAGTTGCATGCAGGTTCAAATAGTCACTCAATAAGAAGCAATAGTGCTATATAAGGCCTTAAAATCACTTATAAGCAACTTTTACATATAAGTGGGAACATACCCTTATTTGGAACTAAAAGTTCCAAATGACTAGTACAATAGCGAATTATATCACCAATAGTGGCTAAAGGGATAATTTTACGGCTCTTTTGGAACCAAAAAATATTGCAACTTTAAGGCCTAAGAAGTACCTTATTGCCACTCCAACGCATAAATAGGTCTCAATAGGAGGTTCTTGGAACCAAAAGCAGTTATTTTCACTTATTTCAAACCACTAACGAACTAAAAGTTCTATTATTGTTCCCATTTGCGCCTTGTCAAAATATATTTAATAGTCTTGCTTGTTTAGTAGTCTACAAAAGAGCAAATAATTACTATTGGTAATATCATTCACTGCTTTGCCACTCGCAAGATACAAATAAGTGATTATTAGACTTGATAGTTCCAAATAAGGAACAAATAAGTGAAAATAAACACTGTAGGATCTTTTTTGTTTCGCCATGTTTACAAATGGAAGCCTATGAAAATTGATTATTTTAACCAGAATTTTATCACACTCACGCATAATCACAGATTTTTGATAGTTGTGTGACGATGTTACTTTAACATTGTACGTAACCTACAATCATTAAGTCAGGTTTTTAACAGTTTTATTTCTTATCAGTATCTATTCCTTATTTAATTTAGCACTCTCTTTTTTAATATTCCTGATCTAGTATACTTGGGTACTGTGGTGCTTAGTTCGTAACAGGTGCTATTATGCCATAAAAAAAAGGGTGATTCATTTATTCATATTTATTACAGAAGGTAGGTCGATCACAGAACGTGTGATATATCACAGTATATATACTATTAGGTCAAATATAAAATGTCATATATAAATAAATATCAGACAAACCGGCGTAGTCCCAAATTAAGCTCAAGAAGGCTTGTGTTATGGGTAGTAGACGACGCTATACATACATAGATAAATATCCATACTATCCATACTATATACTATACTAGTATAGGTACTATATGCGAAAGTGTGTCTGTGTGTCTGTCTGCTACCTCTTCACGCTTAAACCGCTGAATCGATTTTGATGAAATTTGGCATGGAGATAGTTTAAGATCCGAGGAAGGACATAGGATAGTTTTCATCCTGGAAATTATCCCTAAAAAGATTGAAAAGTGAGTAAGTAATTCATGATGACATTGATGACCCTGTCGGAAATGTAATGATTAGACCAAAAGCACAATTGCTCTTACATTTGCTTAGGCGCTTTAAATAATCCCTTTTATTAATTAAGGTGATTAGGTGGATGGGTTAAGTGGTCTGTGGGTGGATATCTATCGTGTTGTACGAGGTTGCTTCCATCCTTCCAAGTTCCACGCGGACGTAGTCGCGGGCAAAAGCTAGTATACTTAAATACAGAGAACATCCATGACCCCGTAACAAATATTTGAGTTTATCACACAAATATTTTTTCCCTTGCCGGGATTGGGTCTCGACCCCAAAAGGAACAAAATTATTTTCGGGGCCGAGACCCCTATACTTATTAATTTTTAACTTTTCGGCCGCCTCTGCTGCCGCCCCCTGCCTGAATATATAAATGAATAAATAAATGATTTAAGAAAACTTTTTTTTTTTACTTTGTGTAATATAACAAAATAATTCGTAATATACTTATTCAGAAAAAAGTCCGAACACAAAAAAAGGTTACAAACGACCAATAATAAAATCTACTTTCCTACCTACTTTCAAAATTACGAACTTATTTTTCAGACCTAATAATAATCAAAGAAATAAACAAGAGCTGCAGTATGACATATAGCGCAAATATTTGAGATAAGGTTTGTTTGAAAAACGTTGATTTAAATTAGTAGTCAACTAATCACTGCCAGTATATTTTTTATCAGCAAATTATAGATAAATTTAAGTAATTATTGTAAGGCCATGTTTCTGATTTATAAGTTGTAAATACTTGTCCGGAAGTTGATAATAGGTAGTTTATTTTTTACAGGAGCTTATCGTATAGGTAGTTGACCTAGAAATATTTTGAACCTACTTACTTCAAACCTTTTTATTCCTGAATCTTCCTTCTTTTGAAGTGTATTTATCATTTATTTATTTTTCAAATATGCTACACAGTTTTTCAGTCTGGAACCGTCGAATACCCTTCGGCCAGAAGTCTGCACTTGACTTGATGCCTGCAGCGGCCTCGGATTAAGTAGTAAAAGAGCCAACTAGAGGCTGCACCATAGAAAACCGATGGACCTGTTGTTGAGGACACAATACTTTAAACCGACATCAAAGAAAGAGAAGATTCTGATTTCGTCAGATGTTTTTTCTTTAGGAGAGACCGAGGGGCTTTGAAACAGGGGTGAGTTGAAACGGAGTCAATTTCTCAGTATATAAAGCCGTTAGCGAGCCGGTAATAACGCTGTTTAGACGTGTCCCAGGGCCCGCGGGCCTCTCAGTGTGCGTCCTTATTTCGCTAGCGGATGTAAACCTGAGTACGTTATTTCAACATCTCGGTCTCCCCTATGTATGTTCGCTGATTACTTAAAAAGACCTGGACGTATTCAACAACTTTTTCTTTGTTTAGAGGGACACTTTTAAGTTTGTTCCAGAATCTGATGATGTGATCCTGAATTCTTCATATGTCACACATATACATATATATATATATAGGGGTTCCTCATATATATATATATATACTAGAGACCCGTTGCGGCGTCGAACCGCCGCTAGAATATGGAAATCCGGTAGTGTTACAGAAAATAACTACTTTATCGATAAGAAGTTTTTGGGGAACGAAGAAAGAAGTACGAGAGCTCACGACCAAAACCATGTCTCATAGCAATACGGCAAAAACCCTATAAAATCGTTAGATTGTATGATTCTGAACCCGACTAGGTGTGTAGTAACGGTCGAAAGTGTAGCAACTGCGTGGGAGGCCATTTCTGCTGTGTCAAAAAAAAAAGACAGTCGGTATTATAGCAATACGTCTGATAGTGAAAATGTACATAGATTTTATAATTGTATTACGAAAAAGTTTGTTTTCAGACATTTTGCGCGTAGCATATAGCCTGAGCGCATTTTTGAAAATGTCAACAAATTTAGCCGACCTGTATCATAGCAATACGGATATTTTTTTTTTTCAACTTTTCGTATTGCTGCCATGATTACCAAAAACCTGTTTTCAGACACTTTAAGTGTAGCATATACTCCCAAAAACGAAAATAACGTTTCGGAGTCGCCTGGCCGACGCCTCTGTTAAATGTTTTTTTAAATTTACAGCCTTCATAGATATTTAAGAATCTCCCTTGTCTATTATATGTACTTTGACAGATGACAGATGTCATTACTTATTTCTTTTGTAAAAGTTACTCAAGTGTGCTTTAAATAAAACCAAAACTATCAAATCAATCAGTATTTAATTTCAACAGCCTCAGCGCTTGTTACGTTACTATTATACAGCTCACTCGCCAGCTGCTCCAAACGTTGGAACCATGGTATAATAATATACTCCGCCAGGTATTCCATTCCGAGACTCGCGAACCACGTGACTGACACAAGCCTACGTCATCATGCTGTTCACAGATTCTCAAACTTTAAAATGTGGGAGAATTTTAACCAACGGTGAAAAATATTTAAACGGCATTAATTTTAAGTTATTCATGTAGAAACATAGGTAGTACAATAAAACAAATCTAATATATTAAATCAAAATTTTATTTATCTATACAAGAGAAACTTTTGAAAAACGAATCCTCATCTAATCAATAAACGGTATTCGACACTTTAAGCTATTTTCGTTTTAATTTCTTCTGGAGTTGAATACTAACGATTTTTTTTATTTAATTCTTTTAGTCTTATGTAACTATGTCCTCGTTGTGACTAAGCAAAGCAAAGTATTTTCTAATAAGCATTTCTATTTGAGGGTATTGTTTTTGACGTGCTTGTGTACAATATGCCGACGCGGTTGGCTCACTTTTTAAAGCACTTGCCTACTGAGCCGGCGGTCCTGGGTTCGAATCCCGGCCAGGCCAAGTATTTGTGTGATGAACTCGAATATTTGTGCTTGGGTCATGGATGTTATCTATATATATGTATTTATATATTATGTCTATCGTGTCGTCGTATCTATATCCCAGTTTCCTTTTGTGCGATTTATTTCAGTCCTTCAACTTCAATGTTACGGTTTCGGGTAAATTCTTTGTTAATTATCATCTAATAAATTCAGGGTCGCAACGTACCTATTCATTGGTTTGTAACAGAAAATTCAAGATGCCTCAATACGATTTTTAAATGATATCTGAGTATCGAAAAGTTGTCTGATAGAGAAGGTGCTACACTTAATTTGTCTGATATAAATTTTTTGCACATGTGGACAACTTATTTTATCATGTTCAACAATTTTCAGACATATTGCTATGATACCGATCGGTAAAATTTGTTAACATTTTCAAAACGGTCTCAAAATTTAATGCGTTCACATTTCCGTCTGAAAATTGTTTTGTTCGCATCAAATAACCAAAATTTACTAATAAAAAAGATTTTCAGACGTATTGCTATGAGACATTTTTTTTGTCTCATTTTTAATTTTTTTAAGTGATTTTACGGGTTTGCGCTACACCACTAACGTCTGAAAAATATGTTTCCGGTATCTCAGAACTATCATTCAACTACAGTCTGCAAATCAGACATATTGCTATGATGCAGTTCGGTAAAATTCTTTGACAATTTTGAAAATTCGGTCAGATCAAACGCTACGCGGAAAATGTCTGATATTGGTATTTTCGAGTTCAGGATAATCGTATCTATCGATTTGATGCGGTTTTGGCCGTATTGCTATGAGACAAAAATTTTGGTCGTGGGCTCTCGTACTAAGCGTAAGCTAATTATACTTAATCAAACCCTACTTACTAATCTAAATAAATTACTGACCAACAATACGCCACCATAAAAAAAAGAATGTGTCAAATATGTGTAATAAGAAAAAACAATATATAAAACAGCTAAACATGTTTGAAAAAAGAATATAAGATATATTTTTTTCAATAAATATAGAGCTGAAGGCCTAATACCCGAATTCCAAATTCAAACTTTCGTGTCTTTCCTCTCATTGAAATTGTGTCTGACAGAAGAGTGAGGAAGATGCTAACTATACCTACTCTCAAGCCTATAATATAAACCTAATTTTAGGGTTCCTTACCATATTCGATAAAAACGGAAACCTTATAAAATCAATTTGTTTTGTTGACAGCAGAATTTGTCAATTTTTATTTTGAATGAGAATAAGAATGATCAGCCAGACGTCATCATTAATTCAAATATGATTTATTCTTGAGCACGTCGATTTTTTTAAATTTGCATCATATGTAGGTTATTTCTCCATCAAGTTCGCATGTTAGCGTAACATGTTAATTATTCCACATTGCCAACTCGTCCACAATGTCAGCTCGTCTATATTCCCATCTGGGTCACAATGCCAACTTGTCCATACACCCAACACGTCCACATTGCCAACTCGTTCATACACCCAACTCATCTGCATTGCAAACTCGTCCATATTCCCAATTCGTCCACAATGCCACCTCGTCCATATTACCAACTCGTCCACAATTCCAACGCGTCCATATTGCTTACTCGTCCACAATGCCAACTCGTCCTCAAATACAACTCGTCCACATTCTCAACTCGTACACAATGCCAAATCGTTCACATTGCCCACTCGTCCATACACCCAACTCATCAACATTGCCAACTCGTTCATATTACCAACTCGTCTTTATTGCCAACTCATCCATATTCCCAACTCGTCCACAATGCCAACTCATCCATATTGCTAACTCGTCCACCTTTCCAACTCGTCCATACACCCAACTCGTCTACAATACCAACTCGTCCTTATTATTAACTCATCTTTATTGCCAATCTCGTCCATATTATCAACTCGTCCGTATTAGCAACTCGTCTTCATTGCCAACTCGTTTATATTCCCAACTCATCCACAATGCCAACGCGTCCATATTACTTGCTCGTCCACAATGCCAACTCGTCCACAAATACAACTCGTCCACATTTCCAACTCGTCCATATTCCCACCTCGTCCACAATTCCAAGTCGTCCACATTGCCAACTCATCCACATTTCTAACTCGTCCACATTCCCAACTCGACGATACACCCAACTCATCTACAATACAAACTCGTCCTTATTATCAGCTCGTCTTTATTGCCAACTCGTCCATATTCCCAACTTGTTCATTTTGCCAACTCATCCACATTTCCAACTCGTCCATATTCTTAACTTGTCCACGTTGACAACTCGTCCGTATTACCAAGTCGTCTACATTGCCCACTCGTCCGTGTTCCCAACTTGTTCATTTTGCCAACTCATCCACATTCCCAACTCGTCCATATTCACAACTCGTCCATAATACCAACTTGTCCGTATTACCAACTCGTCTTCATTGCCAACTCGTCCATAATACGAACTCGTCCACATTGCCCCCTTGTCCATGTTCTCAACTTGTAAATTTTACCAACTCATTCACATTGCCAACTCATCCACATTTCCAACTCGTCCATATTCCCAACTCGACGATACACTCAACTCGTCTACAATACCAACTTGTCCTTATTATCAGCTCGTCTTTATTGCCAAATCTTCCATATCACCAACTCGTCCGTATTTCCAAGTCGTCTTCATTGCCAACTTATGCGTATTACCAACTCGTCTTCACTGCCAACTCGTCCATAATGCGAACTCGTCCATAGTGCCCACTTGTCCATTTTCCCAACTTGTCAATTTTACCAACTCATCCACATTGCCAACTCATCCACATTTCCAACTCGTCCATATTCCCAACTCGACGATACACCCAACTCGTCTACAATACCAACTTGTCCTTATTATCAGCTCGTCTTTATTGCCAAATCTTCCATATCTACAACTCGTCCGTATTACCAAGTCGTCTTCATTGCCAACTCGTCCATATTCTCAACTCGTCCACATTGCCCACTCGTCCGTGTTCCAACTTGTTTATTTTGCCAACTCATCCACATTGCCCACTCGTCTGTATTCCCAACTTGTTTATTTTGCCAACTCATCCACATTCCCAACTCGTCCATATTCCCAACCCGTCCATATTCCCAACTCGTCCACATTTCCAACTCGTCCATTTTACCAACTCAGCCATATTACCAATGTAGATACATTCCCAACTTATCTACATTGTCAAGTCGTCCATATTCTCAACTCGACCACATTTCCCATCCCGTCGACATGCAAGCGGAAGGACTAAGTTTCTTCTTGTAAAATACCATTCAATTTACCATAACTCATGCCATTTTCCTTGGAATTATTTTTTAGATGGACTTATATTATAATCATATTTATAATAATCTACCATATACTTACATATTTGAATGACGTTTAAATTAGTTTTACTATTTTTTCTGCTTTGATTTAGATTTAGTAAAACTCGCCTATAGAAATAATCTATTCTTGAATGACGGTCAGTTTTTCTAGTCTTTCGAGCACCAGTCCAACTCGCACTTAACCGACTTTTTTCTCCACATTTTTAACAGGTATGCGAAATAAGTTTCCATATCAACATTTTAAAAAGAAAAACAACCTGGCTATGTAGAGCATTGACATAATAGCCCCCAATAAAAAAGACATTAAAAGTTGTCAGAATATGGTTACTGTCATTCATTATCAACAAACTGTAAAATTATTTTTGCATATTCGTACATGTTTTAAGTGTTGCGGATATTATGTTGCCGACTCAAAAATAATATTTCATCATGCTGAACAACTTACTACAGGTTTGTGAGCAAATCATGCTTATTATTATTTGGTCATCTTATGTCAAAACAAAATAGGGATCACAGGTCACGTGGTCAAAGTCACGTGGTTAGCGCACAGTAGTTTTTTCAAATCCATTTTTCAGTACCTTTTCAGGAAAAAAATAAAATTCCAAGAGTTTTATGCACCTCTCCAGCATGAGACGAATCTAATGACATATCATTTATCAAAATCGGACCATAACTGTAGATCTGATGGGATGTACAAAAATCGGCCTCGCGTAATATATATATAGATAGATATGTCACACTAAGCGTGATTTGGGTGTCATTTTAGTAACTCGTTCAGTTGTTTTTGGAAAGCATAATTTCGTTTCGTTGATGTCGGCAATTATATGTTGAAAAGTACCTAATTATATATTCACTACGACTTACTACACAACAACTGGTACTTGGAGACACTTGCCAGCGTATTTTGATTGATTTGGAACTCACTTGTATGCTGGCAACTGTATTGTATTTCCAAGTGCACACCGGGTCTAAGTGAACTTTTGGTTTGCAGCTATAGTATCTTATCTATGGCACTGTCATGTTCATGTCACTATCTGTGCTCTTAAGAAATAAATAATATGACGACGCGGTTGGCTCAGTTTGCAAGCACCTGCCCACTGAGCAGCGGTCCCGGGTTCGAATCCCGGCCAGGGCAAATATTTGTGTGATGAACTCGAATATTTGTGCTTGGCTCATGGTTGTTCCTATGTATTTAAGTATATATTTATCTATATAAGTATATATATCGTCGTCTAGTACCCATAACGCAAGCCTTCTTGAGCTTAATTTGGGATAGATCGATTTGTGTGAGGTTGTCTGATATTTATTTATTTATTTAAATAATTAATCTGTAAACCACACCTGATACTAGTTACTGTTTCTTTTATTATTCAACACAAAATATAAATAATACAGCAGTTTCGATGCAGTTTTGTCAAATGTTTTATAACTGTGTCCACACTGCATTTTTGCAGCTGAAATGCAGTACGAATGCAGTCATACTGTGTCAGAACTAAAATCATACAATTGTCAATCTTCTTTAGTCGACGAGTGTGTTACGTGCCATCAAGTTAGGTATATATTTGTACGAAACAGTTTAACATTCTGAAAGTGTTAAATGCGTGAAAGTAGTTGTAAAGTAGTGGCAGGATCTATCGGAATATCAGAATCCCTAAAACTATTTGCCCTAGTTTTGTTTTCCCTAGTATATTTTATCCTAATGATTGTTTGTCCTAACGTTATTTACCCTAATGCATGTGCCCTAATATTTTTTGTCCTAATACATATTTGCCTTAATATTGAATGAACTAACACTAACTTTTCCTAATAATTACATATCCTAATTTTATGTGGCATAAGTATCAAATGTCCTAACGCCATCCCAATATTTCATGCACAACGATGGACGTAGAATTCTTTTAACGCGAGGGATAAAAGAAACTCAGTTCTAGCGCCTTCCCGGCTGCTGACGCGGCACGCTCGCTTCGCTCGCTCGACTCGCGTACGTAGGGTAGCAGTTCCTCCTAACACTCCTCCTCGCTTCACTCGTCGTCGTACCTAACGAAGACCTAAATCACGTATTATACTTGGACTTATAAGTTGTATGTGAAACAATCATTAGGTCTTCCAATATTAGAAAAAAATAGATCAGGTCATATGAGTATTAGGTAATTTTATATTATGGATTTTGACTTTTAGGACACAAATTAACATTAGGTTGAAAGTATTTTGGACAAACATGTTTGGGAAAATTATTTTAGGACAAACGTTGTTAGGGATCTCGATGGAGGGTATTCTTTGTTCAAAGAACTACCTTGAGGAACCCCTGTGTACTGAAACTACACATTCATAAAAATAAAATGCATTAACCGGTTTTGAATCCAGGAACTTTTGCTTGATAAGCAATCGAAATCCCAGTGAGCTAAATTAGTAATCGTGCTGTCATTTACATACATAATTACTGTCTTAAACCACTCAATATTTATTTATTTCGTATGAAACGGTATTAAAAAAAAAGAATTTTATTAAAACTAATTTACAAGATAGTTTGTTTTAACGTACCAAGCATTATGTCGAATTTTACGCAAATAAAAAATAACACTGTGTAAGGCTGTAAGGGAATGCAATCCGGATACCCGAGGGCCCGGGTATTACCCGAAATTAAGAAATGTTAAGAAAAATAAGTGAAATCATAAATAACTTTTAACAAAATGTTCTATTACGGCTGTAACCCCGTAACCCTAACTTACTGCGTTATAATAACTGTTATAAATCATCTTGTAAACGACCCATATTTTAAACTATAAGTACTTTACTTATTTAATTTTGAAGTTAAATTTCTGATGATTATTAAACAATGTGGGTCCTGTAACATGAGCAAAAAATTAAAACATAGATTTTACTCGTTAAACTGAACAACATTTGTTCAGCAACTTTAAAAAAAGTCAGAATTTTATTATTTCAAACAAATTAAATAGTATTTTAATGTATGTCGTCCAACGTTGACATTCCCTGACCATTGACATAGCTGTCACTCTACTAATATCGGACATTTCGCAATACATTGCTTCTTTGTCTAAACTTTATTCTACAAAATGTCATTTAATACACGTTTTTTTCAGAAGTTGCTTAACGAATGTAGTTTAGTTTCAAAGGACGAATCTATGTTTTAATCTATTGCTCCTGTTACAGGGCCCACCCGGTATAGTATTATGATTTGTGATTCACAGTTGGTTTTAATTATTTACATTGTAATTTTTTTATATTTCATATATACCGTTAATTGTTATTTACAACTTCATTCTTAAATACCCGTAAAAACCATGAGATTTTATACTTTTTGTTCAAGCCGGGTATTACCCGGGTACCGGACTTAGAAAATCGAGATCGGGTAATACCCGGGTAACAAAAATGACCGGGTATTGCATTCCCTGTGTAGAACGCTATAAGCTATAGGTATGCTTCAATCTCGTGCGTATTTTGTTGAGGATTTCTTTTTTCTCAGATTTTCATAAAAGGTGAGTTGGTAAAGTAGCTTATTCTGACCATGGTAAGCCCAATTTTAAGCTATGTCCTACAATTTTTTCCATTGAGTTAGACAAAATGTATGGAAATTCCGTAAATAAAACTGTGTTTTGTACTGAAACTTAGCACAACATGAGATCGAAAAAAGCGACATCAAAATAAAAATTGGCACTGATAAAGGTCGCAAAATATCTCCATTTCAGTGAGATAACTGGTGTGATTAATACTCTGGAATGTAACAAGTAGGTACAGTCTGTTTGATATTATAACAAACATTTTGTCACATCACAGGACCCATATAACGTAAATCTGCGCGACACATTGAATTTCATAAAAAAAAAACAAGGCATGACATAGTGGTTTTTCAAGTATCTATAAACGTTTTTCACTTTCTATTTGATACTATTGAGTTCATGTTATATTTTTTCTTATCACGGTGGTTGAAGTATTTAACGATAATAAATCATTACTCAAACAGTTACGTACTACGTCTTATTTTGTTTTTAAAGTTATGTTGTGACTAAATCTTGCGTTTCGATTCATGTGCTATTTCTGTAAATTGGTAGAAATCGATTATTTTATAACCTAAAGAAAGAACAATAAAACCAACTATTACTTTACATAGAAAGCTCTAGTGGGTCCGGCGGCTCGTAGCTCAAAAAAATATTGATTTAGACAAAATAAACAAAAATATATTCAGGTTTGAAAAAAAGTTCGTCGATAATTTTATCGACGAACGACGATTTGATCAACCATTCATAATCGTTAGGTTTGGCTAACAATATGTTTTTGCTACATCACTACAAACATCAACAGAGAACTGTCAAATGTTTGTTATAATGCCAAACAGACTGTACATTGACACATTTAAGTTGTATACTTTAATTAATAAACAACAATAATAAAATAAAAAAATTCAAATGAGCAATATGTGTCAGTTTTTTTATTCATACGAATGATGACGATTAGATTGTAGTTATCACAATTGTGATAATACTTCACGTGCATTGCCATCCGGCATACATTTTTGGACACGAATTAATGTATTTTTTTACTAACTTTTAGCTTGTTTTTAACCGACTTCGAAAAAGGAGGGGGTTCTCAATTCGGTTGTATTTTTTTTCAATGTTTGTTTAGGATCATGAAAATACATCTTAATTGGTGCCATAAAATTTTGGTGAAGATCTGATGACGAGATCCATGAGGAATCGAAGGAATTCCTGAAATTTTATAGGCACTCTAAAAAATATTTAAGTATTTGCATATGGTAGTCATCATCTTCCAATGCTGAGCTGATGATGGAAGGTACAACTCCTTAACGGTTAGCAGTTAGGAGATAATTCAAACGAGATGCATGCCTTCGAGACCTCACCGATCACCCCGCCATAAGTATTTTACATGAATCACTAAAAAGCAAAAAATTTTGTTGGAAGCAAAACTGTTTTGAAAGTGTGAAACTTCTACCAATGCTCCAACAGTACCCTTCGTATGAAAATGTCTAAACGTTAAATAAATCAGCACCTTAAATTCAGCTAGAAGTATAAGACAGCCTCAACTTAAAAAGGCATTTCTATAAATAATTTATAAAAAAAAATGCAAAAAAAGAACCGACTTCAATAAAAATAAAAAAGCCAAAAATAACCCGTTCAAGTACAGATTACATTTGACGCACCCTTTGAAGTCGGTGCCAAACCTCACGTAAACTGTAATAGGGTCAATCAACTTTTTTCTGTTGCTTGTTGCCATTGTGACGTCCCCTGTGTGAAGTTTAATCACCATTGTCTCCCGGGTGACGGGACAGAATAACAATAAGAAAAAGTTGATCCACCCAATACATAAATATAATAATTGAGTGGTTTAGTCATGAACACAGACGCCATGTTAAAAAAATTTACTTCGAGGTAGGCCTTCAATTTTGTATGAAATTCCTTCTCTCAAGTTGTTCCGCCCGAAACGTAAATACCTCGAAGCCTGTTAGTTGATTTAACTTGATAGTGCATTTGCGTGGAGTATTTAAGTATTTGTATCACTTACTACTGTTAGATTTTCTCGAATCGGTATGTTTGTTAATAGTGTATTATAAGTATGCAGGTATATCGAAGTATTGGTTGATGTGTGTAAAAATGCTGCTGATCATTTTCGAATTGTAGAAAATTATGGGTAAACACATGTAAACAGTAAAACAACAATTGTATAACAAAATGTTTATTTCGATGTAAAAATAACACTACCAAAATATAAATTAAAACACAAACGTTCATAATAAAAATACTACTGAAAGCTAATAGTTACAAAAACTTAAAATTAAAATTTATTGGTATCTGGGAAATCGTATTGGCATACAGCCGATGAGATCTTGAACATTTTATGTGTTCACGGAAACTAACCCGTTAAAAAATATAGAGTAGAGGTATACTTCTTGATACCATAATTTTACATCTGATAATTTTTAATTTCATCCGCAGCTCGACTCTATGCCAAATACTCAAATCGAAGAATATCTTTCACAAACTCGTAGGAATCATCCCCTCAGATTAGACGTGGGAAGCCTCCTCGGGATCGCGTAGTAAAACCCGTCTTTTTGCATTTGATTACAGAAGCTTGAAGACGAGGGGATATTGTCATATTTTCCACATACTTGAATTGAGTTTGCAATAGGTTCTTATTAAGTCCCTTACATAACTAATTGTAGGATAACACAGACTAGCATTACAATAATACTGCTCTTGACCAAAAGGGCAGAGCTGGGATCTTGGCACTCGTTGTTGTGCAAGACACTGATGAAGTAAGGTTGGTGGAGCTCATCCCTGGTGGCCATGTAGGTCTCGATGGCGTATTGACCCTCGTTGGACAATGAGCGACCGCGACTCAGTTTAAAGGCGGCCACTGTAACCGATAAAAACACGTTAAGATTGTTCATAGGTCACTATAGAGTAATAAATCGAAATGGGTCAGGAGGGAGAAGTCAGAAACTATAAGAGATAGTGAATCTGTTCTTTAAAACCATGGCGTCGATTTTAGGTTTAATTGAAACTGCATTTTTTTTAACAATCTCATGAATAGCCGAGTACCGGGCTATTCAGGATTGACTAGAATAACAAATAGGACATGCGAAAATTATAAATATTATAATAAAGTTAAAACAAAATAATTTCATAATCATTTAATCTCAAATCGACGCCATGGTTCCTTAGAACAGATTTGCTATCTCTCATGGTATCTGACTTCTCGATACTGACCCATTTAGATTAGTCATTGTGTATAATGAAACTTAACAGTTGATTGACGCGCTGGGAAATTTATTCATATTATTTACAATTTGCGAGAAGATAATATGTGGTTGGTACCTGATCTCTGGAAGGGATTGATGTTCGTGCAAGTGTAACCCAGAGCATAAGTGTCGAAGTCCGTGAGCAGAATTTGGAGAACCCTGGTCACTGTTCCTGAAACAAAGTAAAATGGGTCAATTTCAACAAGACGCATTTTTTGTATAATTTCGGTGTGATTCTTTATTTTTGATTATTTTTGAGTTTTTTAAATGTGAAAAGATACTTTAGACTATATTATTTAACATATGTAAAAGGGACCCTGAAATCTGAAATAGTTTTCGAGATATTCGAGGTCGAATATGAAACACACAACGGAATGATAAATGTACACCAGGATGATAAAATAAGTGCACCGCAATGAAATTTCATACACCGGAATGAAAGAAAAGTGGCATATTATGAAAGTAATTTTACTTTTTATATTCGTAATATATATTATATTGGCATTACATAGTAATATAAACAAATATCTTAGTCTGGTATTTAAAACAAAATAAAAAAATATTATTATTTCAACAATATCTATGAAAAGTGAAGCTACTTTTGTTGTCATTCCGGTGTTTTCCTCATTATGGTGGGGTTTAAAGTCATTTTACTACACCGGAAACACCGGAATGAGAATGGTGGAATGAGAAACATGACATATTTTTATTTCTTAAAAAAAAAGTAAGCCCTATATTCTAAAACTAATTCAACTCTTGAAATTGGGAGTATACTTTACCTGATATATATAAATTTCTAACCACGCACTTAAAAAATAAAGAAGCTGTAACAAACTCCGGAATGAATTTTTTTTTGTCCCTTGTCCACCGCGATGAAATATTCACGTTTATACAAGGCAACGTATTGCCACTATACACAACCGGCCTCGTCGAGCGCTGCAGCTTGACTAATTCTTTGAAGTGCGCGGGAGACGGGGGGCATACTTGATCAAATTTGGGAAATAAATCGGTTCGAAACATTGTCGGCGGTAATGAGAAGTTTTCTCGGGACAAACGTATATGCACTTATTCAAGGGTATACAAAGGAGATATATAACGGGTAATGTGCTTTTTTCGTTACCTATTTATATGGTAATAAAATAATGGTAACAGATTTTTTTTGTCATGCATAGTATTTGACTTACCCGGCATTTTACAAACAAAACCGGCTTGGGGACAACCCACCTTGATGAGAAATTTGGTCTAAATATATATTTTTTATTTATTATATATATTAATATTTTAATTTTAGTTGTTGCCCGAGGTAGACAATGGCGGGCTGTTTCCAAAAAAAAATGGTATTTTATTATTCAACCTTTCTGCACCTGCGTTTTCAGTCTTGCCATCAAAAAATACTGCTTGGGAAATTGACCCAAATATATTAATACCGTTATCATTTTACGATTGACGCATCTAAGCTTCGAGACTGTTTACCGTTTGCTCATATTATTCGTATTAATCAATCAATAAAAAATTAACAATCCTTACCATCACTACCAGAGGGTAGTGTGACTTCCAGGTTAGCTCCATCCACAGTGGCTCTGCCCTGGGTAGTGTTCATGACTCCATCAACAACTATCCAATTCTGGACTGCCACGCCATCACTATCGACAGTGTAGCGAGTTCCTACACATGTACCTTCGTTGCTGACTTCAGGGTATGGATACCTCTCCATCTGGTACCATATGCCTGCAAACTGTGGAATGGAGAAAGAGGTGGATTACGAACAGAGCAAAACTACAGTGGCCAAAAATATTGTATAACAATGCAACTTTAAACCGTTGATACAAATCTTGATCTCTGTATCAATGGTTCAATAAAAAAATAGTGGTGCGTACCCACATTAAATAGAAAACTACATGTTTCATAAATGTATGCAACTTATGTTGAAATATGTGTGGTTGACTGGTAGAGAATGCCTCATGACATTAAGTCCGCCATTTGTACTTTTACTTCTGTATTTTGTGCAATAAAGTTTAAATAAATAATATTTCTTAGACTCCTACCCGAGACATGTCGAAGTTTGCTTGGACAGGGATACTAGTGTCGCATTGGCCAGGTAAGATGACATCTTCGCCACCAGCTTCTCTATAGTAGAAGCAGGCAGAGTCAGATTGGTTGACGGGCTCATAAAGCTGAGCGTGAAGGACTGGGTTGGCTGCTATGACGGGGTTCATCGCGGTTTGGGCTGCAGCAGTTAAAGAACGCGCTTTGCTGTGTTTAGCACTCCATACTGAAAGAAAAATAAACATTATACCATATGTATATATTCAAATTGTCATGTTCCTTAAATGCTTTTAACCATATGAATACTTACCACGTCGGTGTAAGCCCCACGATGTGGTTACTTCCTCGCAAGAATAGAGAAGCGAGTAAGTATTGTAGTCGGTACCAAGGACAACCCAACCTGCAAAATAAGCCAGAGGTTAAAGACTTAAAATTCAAGATTGCATTGATTTTGTGAAAACATTTTTTTTTGTTACGGTCATGGAAAACTCATTATAAAGTTTATAGGTGTGATGGTGATGTAATGGGATAGCAGTATAAATTATTCTTACGTGTAGATACTCCGCCTCTGGTGATCACAATGGAACCATTAGCACTAACAACAGCGTTGGCCACGGTCTCGTTGCCGACGCCAGCAAACACGCCGACCTCGACGACTTCGACGGAGTTGGCGGAAGTGCTTGAAAGAAAATCGATGCTAGTGCACTGGCCGCGGGACTCGTCGGTGGGGTAGCGTTCAATCTCGTGCCACCAGCCTGTGTACTGTTGGAAAAATAAATGAAATAAGATCCGGGAAAAGAGATTTTTCGGACTGGGCTGGAAAGCTAAAGACAAATTAAAACTATTTCATGTGTTAAACTCATGTCCGTGTCAAAACAGCCCTGACGAACGTCAGCTAGGTTCTTGTTTTCTTTGTAAAACTAACCTGGGCGGGAGTAAATCCTTGCATGCCGGAAACTTCTCCACAGCCTCCTCTAAATAGCACAGACTGGCCAGGTACCGGTTCCGGTACGTAGAAGCAGGCCTCGTCAGCGTGGGTTTGGGCCTGGTAGTAATCTTCAAGAAGACCTTGAGTGTTGCTGATGATGTTGTTGATGGCAGTGTCCGCTTCAGCGGTCAGGATTGGCGTTCTGCTCAGTTTCCAACTGTTCACTAAAAATGTTAATAAACTCGGTTAATAAAAGTAGGCATGGAAAATATTTGCTGTTTTTTAAATATTTGGAAGGAAAATATGTTCGAAGTACTTAATAGGTTTATGAGAAAAGGAAGCCATTGACGTTGTGATTTTTGGGCATCTGTTGCAACGTGATGTCACAATCATCTCAGAAAATTGAGGAAAACGGGGAGACCGAGGAAATCTTACAGACACTAAATCGAAATAAATAGCGTGTGGTATTATATTGTTGAAAAGAAGACTTAGGAGACTACTTAACTATCGCTCTTAGGACAAGAGCTCTATGTATATCTTCAGGTATTCTATATACACAACATTCAAATTGTTGATGTATGGGATGGAAAATATCTGGATTAGTAAAAAAAAAATTGGGTAAGTGCGAGTCCGACTCGCGCATGAAGGGTTCCGTACCTATATATATGTACATATATAGGTATAACAAGTTTGTTGTATGGGAGCCCCCCTTAAATATTTATTTTATTTCATTTTTAGTATTTGTTGTTATAGCGGCAATAGAAATACATCATCTGTGAAAATTTCAAGTGTCTAGCTATCACCGTTCTTGAGATACAGCCTGGTGACAGACGGACGGACGGACGGACGGACGGACGGACGGACGGACGGACGGACGGCGAAGTCTCAGTAATAGGGTCCCGTTTTTACCCTTTGGGTACGGAACCCTAAAAAGGTGCGTTTTTGAATTCAGACTTACCTTGTCTAGTTCCATCTCCTACGTTACGACAACTGTAAACTAGCGAATAATTAGCGTAGTCAGTGCCAAGAATAAAGTACTGCGCGACAGACTCCTCTGTAAAAAAATAAAACAAAAACAGCATAAATACATTATGTTGTAAGCAAGCTAATTTTACCTAAAATCTACTCGGAAAACATTTCCAGCGACAAATAGGACATTTGTCATAAAGGTAAATAAAAAAATACATGTTCTGCCTCTCGATATTAATGTACATTTCTGTGAAAGATACGTATAATGTCGACTGGTACGAACAAGCTTCTTCACATCTATGTAATTACAACTATACAAATTAGTGGGAAACTGAGGAAGGTAAGAGCATTTTAGATGACATACCTCCATTTTCCGACACAAATGTGGCTGTTATGAGGCCGTTTCCTGTTGCAGAAAGGCGACCAATGCCGTTTTGGACTCGCAGCGTGCCGTTGACAACCATTGTGTTCCGGATGGTGATGACGCCATCAACCAGAGAATACTCGGCGGTCGGGCACGAGCCAAATTGAGAGTCGATAGGGTAACGGCCGACGTCGTACCAGTTGCCAAGATACTAAAAAATAAGAGTTTCACAATATTGAGCTTCAATCGCCTACAACAAATTTCATGGCTCTGTACCATTGTACTAAGACCTACCATCAGGTACACACTACCCGGGTAGGTATAAGAAAAGGAACAGTAGGTATGAGCGTAAGAGAAAACAAAAATACTATGATACTTACAGAAGTAGGGTTAAAACCAGCCACACCACTCACTGTAGGGCAAGTTCCAGGTAGAATAATAGCATCAGGGGTTGTTGTATAGACTGGGTAATAGAAGCAGTCGGCGTTGGTTTGTCCAGTAGTCTGGTAGTATGCTTCGACAAGGTCGTCGTTGGCAGCGACCAATTGAGATATTCTGTCATTTGCAGCCTGGGAGAGACCCCCTTGCGATCTGCTGAGCTTCCAGCTGAAGACTATATGAAAACGTGTTTAGAAAAATCCAAAAAGTAATTCAAATATCATACTAAAATGAGTTAATTTAATCTCGACTTACGTTGCCTGTTATTGGTGCCTTGTAGGTTGTCACAGCTGTACATCAATGCGTAGTCGGTGTAGTCGGTATCCAGAATATAGATAGTCGTATTGTACGTAACTGAAATCGAACAGATCATTTAATACATTGTGCCCTCCATTCTACAGTGTCTTTCATATTATGTGTAGTTAATTAGTTCAATACCCCGTCAGCTTCATATACATCTAATACATTATAACGCGCTAGAACAAGTTCCAATGGCTTACAGGGACACTGATATAGTGTTCGGATCGGATTGACTGATTCCATCGTTAATTGCATGTCAATCAATGTCAATCTCAGTAGTTAGAGCACTACTCCAGAAAAGTTAGGTCTAAGATTCAAGTCTCACGTGTATTGTTAATTATTATTACGTTATTATTAACCTTTGAACCAATATTCAAGTTTTAATGGCTTTACTAAGATATGATGTGCCAGTACTATTGGTTGATACTGTGCATTATTTGGTCTAAATTGTACTTACGTCCAGCACCATCACTGAGCGTAGCAGTCAAAGTTCCGCTTCCGTCAGCAGCCAAGGTAGCGATTCCAGAGACGACAGTCTGCCTTTCGTTGTAGACAATGGTTTGAGTCAACGTGAAAGTGTTCGCGGCAGCCGTGGTGAACTGTTTTGCAGCGCAGTTACCAGTCTGACGCTCAGAGGCATAACGAGCTGCCTCATACCATGTGCCGTTAAACTAAAAAGACAGACATAATGACTTTAAGGAATATACTCATGGCCGATATTTTATTTCAAAGTTGTTTTATGGAATAAACTACTTATTTAATCGTATGGCAGGGTTATACGTCCAATACCGCGTATATATTAAGAAGAAACTACTAAAACATATAAACAATCAAGCAAATCAAATAACTGTAAAGCATTGAAAATTTAAAATGAATATTTTCTTAGGAAACCTTGTCGTAGTGATTGTAGTTAAACCCCTGCCAGGCTAAAAAAGAAGTCCTCAGAATGTGTATTTTTGTAACACAAGAAAAAGGGCCAAATAAAGATGTTGAAATTGAATTTAACATACAGAAGCAGACTGGAAGTTAGCCACGGGGGTGACGGTTCCACACTGTCCTTGCAAGATAATAGGCTGTCCGGCGGGAATGTCAGGGTAGGACAAGCAGCCAGCAGCGGATTGGTCAACATCTTCGAAGTACTGTTGGCCCAGGACTTGCACGGCGGCAATGGCGGTGTTAATAGGTACCGTTGCAGCTGCCGGGAGCATCTGCGTTCTGCTCAGTTTCCAACTGTGTACTGAAAAGGTAAAAGGGATGATGCAAAAAAAAAGTTATTTCAATGTATTTTTACCTTAGCGACCTCTATGTGAATATGCCAATATTCACACCTTGCCGCCCTACTTTACAGCAATGAACGAGCAAACGAGAGCTATTACTATATTTAATTCGAAAGGTTATCTGGCATTAGGGTGGTGGATAGACACATCGGACCGATAATACGGGTACCGGGTTCGATTCCCAGTCTCTTCCGCTACCTTCTTGTGCTTTGATCTTTGTATCAATGGTTCGATATAAAAAAAATCTGGTGAATCCCCAAATTAAAAATAAATAAACATTTCATGTTTCACACATTTAAATTACTGATTTGTTTATTACGAGTAGCGTGTAATAGTGTAGTGATGAAAACTAAGAATAAAATGCTAAGCTAATTAAAGTTGATAATGCATACCTGCCCTGAAGTCTTCGTTCAGATTCATACAACTGTAGGCCAAAGCATAGGAGTCGTAATCGGTGGCCAGAATCCAGTAAGGGATTTCAATGACTGCGAAAAAAATAAACAAATGAATTAGGACGCGTGAGAAGTCTTTTGTTTTATCAAAAAGGTATCGATACCTATCTCTAAAATAGGGAAAACCAATCGAAGTCAGTTCACATGAACGCCACACCACTGCTAAAGACACTGATATATTATTGTCTGGATAGATCTAGTGCACTCGTAAATGGGTTCAGTCTAAATAGACTTTACTTATTGTTCTATCTTTAGGTTGACCTCCACCAAAATCTTGTGCGTTATTTTCATTATCTGTTGTCACTAAAATAGTAAGCCAATGCAATTACTAACCTTGTCCACCAGTTGTCAGGGTGAGCCACAGTCTACCAGTGCCATCGGTAGAATTAAGAGTAACACTACCGCTTGCTGACGTAGCGATTTGGTCGACAACTTGATTTGAGTCCAAATTTAGGGTGTTTCCAGTGCCAGTGCTAAAGGCGTGGTTAACGCATGTGCCAGTCTGTTGTTCCTTGGGGTATGCCTCTATTTCATGCCATGTACCAACAAACTGTAAACGTAAATTTATATTTTAGTAAGGGTAGTATTTAAACACACATAAAAAAAAACCTTTTTCTATGCAAAAAAATTCAAAATTTATATCAAAATTACTGATTGCACAGCAAATATTGCACTCAAAATGTTACTAAATATACTACAATTTATATTTGTGGCGTGCATCTATTTATTTAAAAGTAAAGCATATTTAGGTAATGCATAGCTAATAGTGACTACCGCACATTATCGAGCGTTTTTTAGAGATAAAAAAAAAACTAACCTAACCTAACCCGGCCGAGTCGGATCTGCTCTGAAAGGTGATCAGGATTAGATGGTTACCTATCTAATTTTTGTTTCCCATCTGTAACGTTTCGCCAAATTTTGATTTGTCCGAAAGCCATTTTTTTCAAAAACTGTTTATTTTTCAGAATAATTATGAAACAACCCTAACCTAACCTACTGGGTTCTTTAAAAAGATGAAAAGTAATGTCGTGCTGATGTGTATGTTCTAATTATCTGCAGTACAATTTTTGCTAGGCATTTATTTTTTTTGCTGTGCAATAATTAATTTGATGTAAAAGTATATAATTGATGAAAATAAATTGATAGGCGATTATTTGTTTGCTGTGCCATTAATAATAATATCCCTTTTAGTAATACCTTATTTTAAACACAAAATACAAAGAACGACGTAAATAGAACTAGTCCATTCTAATGGGACCTACACGATATATACAGATATAGTGCAGGCTGAATGGCATCACTATATGACAATGCCTAATTGCTTTGCTTCTATGTTACGAGAGTAACGGGCCTGCCCCATAACCTCCTGAGGACCAGATAAGCAATTGGCTATGTTTTTATAACTGAATAAGGTTTTCCGTTCTGCCACCATTGGTTTTGGGGGAAGACGAAATCACGAAAGTATGTAATATTTGGCAATTTAATAAGTAATTTAAAAATAATTATGATCTTTACCTGAGTCAGGTTAAATTGCGGAACGGCGGCGATGGTAGTGTCACATTGACCGGGGAAGACAACGGGGACACCATCTTGAGGTTCCGGGAAGTAGAAGCATCCTGCTTCAGATTGGTCTCTGGTGATGAAGTAACGGCTATCTAACACGTTCACGTTGGCAATGACGGCGTCGATGGCTGTATTTGCTGCTACCGTCAATGACTTGGTCCTGCTCATTTTCCAACCGAAAACTGAAAATATATTTCGGTTAGAGCTCTCTTCTGTTGTTTGATTTGTTTTGGAATTTATGAATTTACTGGAACTTTCGTCAGCGTATTTTTTATTTACCTTAGTAGGGTAAAAAGTATCCCATAACCATCTTTGAATATAAAGCTATCCCTTTACCAAAATTGGCAAAAATCCGCCTAGCCATTTCGGTGTGATGAGAGGTTACGAAGGTTTTTTACCAACAGATGGTGGTTTACGGCTGGCGCCACGCTGCTGCATCGCGCTGTTAAGAGATTCACCAACAAACTGCATCGCAGTTTGACGAAACATGTAAAGTGTACCAGTTTGTGATTTTTTTTTATCAAAAGAAGAATATTGATACAAAAAATACAAATAATCATTGGAATTCTCCAATTAAATATTCTCCAAATATTAAAAATGTCCAACAGAAGGCTTAAGTATAAATATATACCATTGATACAAATATCAAAGCATACAGAAAAATTGAAATGCGTAACCTGGCGAAGAGACGGGGAATCGAACTCTGTACCGCAGGAAGTGATCAAGGACAAGAACTAACACATAACAACTAAAAGTAAACTTTTTAATACATGCATTTTTTTTTATGTCATAGGGGGCAAACGAGCAAACGTATCGCCTGATGGAAAGCGATTACCGTCGCCCATAAACACCTGCAACACCAGAGGAGTCACAAGTGCTTGCCTACCCGGAGGACGAAGATAGAATGCCTCTATGCTAGTAATTTCACCGGCTATCTTACCCCCACATCGGAACACAACAATGCGAACATTGCTGTTTGGCGGTGGGTTAGCAGGCAAGACGGTAGTAACAATCCGGACGGACTCTGCACGAGGCCCTACTACTCCAATCCATCCATTCATCAATTCATGGCATCCTGCCAGTTTTAGGGTATGGCAGTGAAACATGGGCTCTAACTAAAGACATACCAAAAAAACTGTCCATATGCCAGCATGCAATGGAAAGGAGTATGAAAGGAATCAGAAGAATAGACAAAGTAAAGAACAGTAGCATCAGGCACAAGGCTAAAGTTCAGGATATAACTTGGAAAATTAGAAGACAAAAATGGATACAAAAAATACAAATAATCATTGGAGAATATATCAAAAATGTCCGACAGAAGTTAAATAAAAATATATAAATATGTACCATTGATACAAATATCGAAGCATACAGAAAGATTGAAATGCGTAACCTGGCGGAAGAGACGGGGAATCGAACTCTGTACCTCGGGCACAGACAACCCCCACTAGACGGAGCATGTAAGGCGACCCGCGCGCACCAACGATATGGTACGGCAGAACATTAAAGTATCAACACGGCGGCCACCGTTTAGTTGCGTCCTTGTTTATGATCCATGCGTACGTCAACGAAAAAATAAATTAAATAAATATAATGGTAAATTGTAGTGTTAAGTGGTGTAGAGAGACCTCATAAACATGGACGCAACTAAACGGTGGCCGCCGTGTTGATACTTTAATGTTCTGCCGTACCATATCGTTGGTGCGCGCGGGTCGCCTACGGGTCGCCTTACATGCTCCGTCTAGTGGGGGTGGTCTGTGACCTCGGGATTACCGGTCCAACATGTTAACGTCTCCACCACGGGTCCCTAATGGCTCACATACAATTGTTTCTTCGAATTTGTTTTGTATACCGCTTTGTGATCATAATCATCACTCTTCATAATTTTGTTTTTCATAACTTTGTTTGTCACAAATTTTATACTACGGTAAAACGGGGTTACTTTCAAATGCAGGGGCTACTTTGGAAAAGTATTTTTACGCCATATCCTTATTTTTTTTTACTATCTGTGACAATGAAATACCTACCTTTAACAATGATCTAACCTTTTACTTCATTTGCTCAATCGCACTATGAATATTTGTGTTTTTATAACCATTTTAAATCTATCAAAGTAGCCTCAAAATTTCCTAAAGTAATCCCGTTTAACGATACTCAACTACATTGTTCATAATAATAAGTATTTCGAAAATATTTACTCATAATGTCACCACTCAAATTAATTATATTTGTACTCCAAATTTTATTTTGAAGAAGATTTTTATTCATAACTTTTCGTTGTACCGTTTACGTTACATCTAAATATATCGCGTGTCGAAAATATCGCGTATCGGCGGCTAAATTATTCAGCAAATATTCATGGTTATAATATGTTGAATAATGATACAAGGAGAAATAGTAGTAAGTCGGACCTGCCTTAAGGTGAAATAGGTAATATTAACAATCGTAAGCCAAGTCGGACCTGCGTGGCTCGCTCAATTCGCTCGCTCCTTAGGGTCTCAGTTCAACCTAATACTCCTCCTCGCTTCGCTCGTCGTCGTACCTAACCTAAGCCAAGTCGGACCTGCCTTAAGGTGAAATAGGGAATGTCAGGAACCGTAAGCCAAGTCGGACCTGCGCGGCTCGCTCGCTTCGCTCGCTTGTTAGGGTCGCAGTTCAACATAACACTCCTCCTCGCTTCGCTCGTCGTCATACCTAACCTAAGCCAAGTCGGACCTGCCTTAAGGTGAATTTTCAATGATACTTTTTTTGCAGGTGCATGCTGCTATAAACAAAATCAAAGAAGAATAATTATAAGTATGATGAAATATAAATATGATACTTAAAAATATTTCTAGAAATCGTTGTTTAAAAAGTATCTACATAAAAATAATAGTAATATGGACATTTATATCAAATTACATTATGAATATGAAAAGTTCGGAGTCATGATCGTTATAACCAACACAAATTATGACTAGTGATCATTACGATGTGACATTTTATGAGATAAATTTACGGACTCTCAATAATCGAATTTGCAATTTTATATGAACTTTGGCGCACCCCTCCACCACCCTGACGCCAGATAACTTTTGAATTTTTCCTTATGCTTTGTCTGTTGATCTTTGCATTGATTATTTAAAAACCGCTAAGGTGTAAAGCCTTTGTATCAAATTTGTGCTTTGATTTTTGTAACAATGGTACAATTTTAGAATTTTAAAACAGTAAAAAGTACGTACCCAGTCTCTGTGTGGTTCCGACATTAGTGCAAGAGTACACCACAGAGTAAGAGTTGTAATCCGTTGCCAAAACCCAGTAATCAGATGAAGCGAAAACTGAAAAAAAATGTTATACATTTTCATTAAGTAAGAATTTATGCTATCATCAATTCCTTGTCATGCTAGGTGTACGCGAATTTGTTACGACTTTACAGTGACCAATTTGTGTAAATTTTTAGTTTTTCATGTATTTACTCAACTATTACTATTTTCATCTAAGTATTTTCGTACATGAGTATGTACTATAACTGTTAGGAAATTACGTTTATTTTTTTAGCACTGAGAAATTTTCTTTCTTTAGCAGTCTTGGTTGTGCGTTCGATTAATTTTAAATACATATCGATGACTGTTTATAGTTGAGAAAGGGGAATTTGACTTACGATCAGTGCCAGCTATGGGGAAGCTGACAAGGAGCTTGGCGGGTTGTGTTGGGTCGGGGATAATAGCTGTCCCGGTTATGGTGTCCAGTTGCTGATTGATCACTTCCGTGTTGAAGACATCGACAACGCCTCCCGTGAGGGTATAGTTGGCATTGTTGCAAGTGCCCCCTTGGAAAGTGGATGGATACGACTGGATATCGTGCCATAAGCCCATGTACTGAAAAAGCACGTAGACATGAAAATAGTGAACTATTTTTTTTAATACGTTCGATTTTCTTTAAAAAATATAGACAAAGCAATTATGTAATTATTTTCAAAATCTCTTCTTTGCCCCGTTTAATTGAAAATTGGACGTGCCTGTCAAGTATATTAACTCAGTCATCATCATTTCTTACCCTAATCTAATTTTTTTACAGGTCAACGCAGCATGCTTTTTCCCCCTAATCCCTATCATTCGTCAAGTATATTTTTGAATGTGGTCGCTTATTTGGTTTCAACATTGTGCTAGGTAATATACTTTGTTAAGATTATGGTTTTGCTTACTTTACTTGTAACGGGATAAGTAAATAAATAAATTTCAAGGGATTTTAGAATAGAACTTACTTGTACAGGATCAAAGTTAGCCTGAACGGGGATAGTGTTGTCGCACTGGCCGGGAAAGATAACCGGCACTCCGGGTTGAGCCGTAGGGAAGTAGAAGCAGCCGGCGTCGGATTGATTAACATTCTCAAAGTACTGCTGCTCCAAGACTTGCACTGCTTGCATGGTGTTGTTGATCGGTGTGGCAGCGGCAGCTGGCAGGGTTTGGGTTCTGCTTAGTTTCCAACTGTGTACTGTAAGAGTAATTTAATTGGATTTTAGTTTTCACGCCAATTTTAATTTTACAGTAACATTTTAAAGGATTAAGTAATCAGTCATATTTTAAGGCTGAAAGTTTTGATTATGTACCTGCTCTGGATTCTGAAAAAAGTTGCATACTTCACTAAAACAGTGGCTTAAAGTTGAAAATGCATACCTGCCCTGTAGTCTGCGTTCAGATTCACACAACTGTAGGCCAAAGCATAGGAGTCGTAATCGGTGGCCAGAATCCAGTAAGGGATTTCAATAACTGCAAAAAAATAAACAAATTAATTACGATGGATTTCAATAACTGCACAAAAATAAACACATTAATTACGGCGCGTGAGAAGTCTTTTGTTTTATCAAAAAGGTATTTGTACCTATCTAAAATAGGGGAACCCAATGGAAGTCAGGTCCCATGAATGCCACACCAATGCTGAAGATGAAGACACATATTTTCATTGTCTCTATAGATGAAGTGCACTCGTGAAAGGGTTCAGCCTAAATAGACTTTACTTGATTGATCTAGTACCCATAACACAAGCCTTCTTAATATTAATTTGGGACTAGATCGATTTGTGTGAGGTTGTCTGATATTTATTTATTTACTTTTCTAACCTTTGGATGACCTCGTCCAAAATTGTATGCGTTATATTCACTCTCTGTTGTCACTAAAAAAGTACATCGAAGCAAATACTAACCTTGTCCACCAGTTGTCAGGGTGAGCCACAGTCTACCAGTGCCATCGGTAGAATTAAAAGTAACACTACCGCTTGCTGACGTCGCGAGTTGGTTGACAACTTGATTTGAGACCAAGTTCAGGGTGTTTCCAGTGCCAGTGCTAAAGGCGTGGTTAACGCATGTGCCAGTCTGTTGTTCCTTGGGGTATGCCTCTATTTCATGCCATGTACCAACAAACTGTAGACGTAGAGTAATATTTTAGTAATACGTTATTTTGAACACAAAATACAAAGAACGACGTAAATAGAACTAGTCCATTCTAATGGGACCTACATATGAAAATGAAAATGAAAAATGAAAAATGTTTATTTCTGTTAAATATACAGGTTACAATAGTAACAAAGGTTGGGTTCTCCTAGTAAGCATAGTAAATACCTGTGTCAGGAGACCCCGCTCTTCCAAATAATGCACTAAATTACTTAACAAAAATAATCATATTATTATAATTAATTTTAAAACTATAATGTTAGATCTATTGTTTAAAATGTATTTAACAATAACAATTGTTTGTGTACATGTGTGTGTGTGTGTGTGTGTGTGTGTGTGTGTGTGTGTGTGTGTGTGTGTGTGTGTGTGTGTGTGTGTGTGTGTGTGTGTGTGTGTGTGTGTGTGTGTGTGTGTGTGTGTGTGTGTGTGTGTGTGTGTGTGTGTGTGTGTGTGTGTGTGTGTGTGTGTGTGTGTGTGTGTGTGTGTGTGTGTGTGTGTGTGTGTGTGTGTGTGTGTGTGTGTGTGTGTGTGTGTGTGTGTGTGTGTGTGTGTGTGTGTGTGTGTGTGTGTGTGTGTGTGTGTGTGTGTGTGTGTGTGTGTGTGTGTGTGTGTGTGTGTGTGTGTGTGTGTGTGTGTGTGTGTGTGTGTGTGTGTGTGTGTGTGTGTGTGTGTGTGTGTGTGTGTGTGTGTGTGTGTGTGTGTGTGTGTGTGTGTGTGTGTGTGTGTGTGTGTGTGTGTGTGTGTGTGTGTGTGTGTGTGTGTGTGTGTGTGTGTGTGTGTGTGTGTGTGTGTGTGTGTGTGTGTGTGTGTGTGTGTGTGTGTGTGTGTGTGTGTGTGTGTGTGTGTGTGTGTGTGTGTGTGTGTGTGTGTGTGTGTGTGTGTGTGTGTGTGTGTGTGTGTGTGTGTGTGTGTGTGTGTGTGTGTGTGTGTGTGTGTGTGTGTGTGTGTGTGTGTGTGTGTGTGTGTGTGTGTGTGTGTGTGTGTGTGTGTGTGTGTGTGTGTGTGTGTGTGTGTGTGTGTGTGTGTGTGTGTGTGTGTGTGTGTGTGTGTGTGTGTGTGTGTGTGTGTGTGTGTGTGTGTGTGTGTGTGTGTGTGTGTGTGTGTGTGTGTGTGTGTGTGTGTGTGTGTGTGTGTGTGTGTGTGTGTGTGTGTGTGTGTGTGTGTGTGTGTGTGTGTGTGTGTGTGTGTGTGTGTGTGTGTGTGTGTGTGTGTGTGTGTGTGTGTGTGTGTGTGTGTGTGTGTGTGTGTGTGTGTGTGTGTGTGTGTGTGTGTGTGTGTGTGTGTGTGTGTGTGTGTGTGTGTGTGTGTGTGTGTGTGTGTGTGTGTGTGTGTGTGTGTGTGTGTGTGTGTGTGTGTGTGTGTGTGTGTGTGTGTGTGTGTGTGTGTGTGTGTGTGTGTGTGTGTGTGTGTGTGTGTGTGTGTGTGTGTGTGTGTGTGTGTGTGTGTGTGTGTGTGTGTGTGTGTGTGTGTGTGTGTGTGTGTGTGTGTGTGTGTGTGTGTGTGTGTGTGTGTGTGTGTGTGTGTGTGTGTGTGTGTGTGTGTGTGTGTGTGTGTGTGTGTGTGTGTGTGTGTGTGTGTGTGTGTGTGTGTGTGTGTGTGTGTGTGTGTGTGTGTGTGTGTGTGTGTGTGTGTGTGTGTGTGTGTGTGTGTGTGTGTACATATAGTGCAGGCTGAATGGCATCACTATATGACAATGCCTAATTGTTTTGCTTCTATGTTACGAGAGTAACGGACCTGCCCCATAACCCCCTGAGGACCAGATAAGCAACTGGCTATGTTTTCTAAATGAATAAGGATTTCCGTTCTGCCACCATTGGTTTTGGGGGAAGACGAAATCACGAAAGTATGTAATATTTGGCAATTTAATAAGTAATTTAAAAATAATTGTGATCTTTACCTGAGTCAGGTTAAATTGCGGAACGGCGGCGATGGTAGTGTCACATTGACCGGGGAAGACAACGGGGACACCATCTTGAGGTTCCGGGAAGTAGAAGCATCCTGCTTCAGATTGGTCTCTGGTGATGAAGTAACGGCTATCTAACACGTTCACGTTGGCAATGACGGCGTCGATGGCTGTATTTGCTGCTACCGTCAATGACTTGGTCCTACTCATTTTCCAACCGAAAACTGAAAATATATTTCGGTTAGAGCTCTCTTCTGTTGTTTGATTTGTTTTGGAATTTATGAATTTACTGGAAGTTTCGTCAGCGTATTTTTTATTTACCTTAGTAGGGTAAAAAGTATCCTATAACCATCTTTGAATATAAAGCTATCCCCTTACCAAAATTGGCAAAAATCCGCCTCGCCGTTTCGGTGTGATGAGAGGTTACGAAGGTTTTTTACCAAAAGATGGTGGTTTACGGCTAGCGCCACGCTGCTGCATCGCGCTGTTAAGAGATTCGCCAACAAACTGCATCGCAGTTTGACGAAACATGTAAAGTGTACCAGTTTGTGATTTTTTTTATCAAAAGAAGAATAATGATACAAAAAATACAAATAATCATTCGAGAATATATTAAAAATGTCCAACAGAAGGCTTAAGTATAAATATATACCATTGATACAAATATCAAAGCATACAGAAAGATTTAAATGCGTAACCTGGCGGAAGAGACTGGGGTTTACGTCATCTAATTGTTGGCAGAAATGTGAACTCATAGCTTATCTGATTACTTTGTTCATCTGTATTTATTTATATGTATATATATATATTGTGTGAATATCCTATAGGAATATGTATTTATCTAAGTATATATCTTTTGAAATTGTTTTAATTTAGTTGCACCGCCCACAAATTATCTGCTTAGCCCAATGGTTGACTGGTAGAGAATGCCATATGGCATTAAGTCCGCCTTTTTGTACGATAAGTTCTTTCTTTTGTGCAATAAAGATTAAAAATAAATAAAATAAATAAGAGACGGGGAATCGAACTCCGTACCGCAGGAAGTGATCAAGAACAAGAACTTACACATAACAACTAAAAGTAAACTTTTTAATACATGCATCCTGCCAGTTTTAGGGTATGGCAGTGAAACATGGGCTCTAACTAAAGACATACCAAAAAAACTGTCCATATGCCAGCATGCAATGGAAAGGAGTATGAAAGGAATCAGAAGAATAGACAAAGTAAAGAACAGTAGCATCAGGCACAAGACTAAAGTTCAGGATATAACTCGGAAAATTAGAAGACAAAAATGGAAATGGGATGACCACATGGTTAGAGGAAAAGACAAAAATGGAGTAAAATAGTCACGCAATGGTACCCAAGGGACGCAAAAAGGAAGAGAGGTAGACCACTGCGACGGTGGGAAGACGACATAAGACAGGTCGCGGGAATAACATGGGGAGAGTGGCCATAGAAAGGCCAGAATGGAGAAGAGTGGAGGAGGCCTTTGCCACCTGGCAAACGGAGATACAAAAATTTAAAAAAGGGATATATATGAATAAAAAGAAAAATAATGATACAAAAAATACAAATAATCATTGGAGAATATATCAAAAATGTCCGACAGAAGTTAAATAAAAATATATAAATATGTACCATTGATACAAATATCGAAGCATACAGAAAGATTGAAATGCGTAACCTGGCGGAAGAGACGGGGAATCGAACTCTGTACCTCGGGCACAGACAACCCCCACTAGACGGAGCATGTAAGGCGACCCGCGCGCACCAACGATATGGTACGGCAGAACATTAAAGTATCAACACGGCGGCCACCGTTTAGTTGCGTCCTTGTTTATGATCCATGCGTACGTCAACGAAAAAATAAATTAAATAAATATAATGGTAAATTGTAGTGTTAAGTGGTGTAGAGAGACCTCATAAACATGGACGCAACTAAACGGTGGCCGCCGTGTTGATACTTTAATGTTCTGCCGTACCATATCGTTGGTGCGCGCGGGTCGCCTACGGGTCGCCTTACATGCTCCGTGTAGTGGGGGTGGTCTGTGACCTCGGGATTACCGGTCCAACATGTTAACGTCTCCACCACGGGTCCCTAATGGCTCACATACAATTGTTTCTTCGAATTTGTTTTGTATACCGCTTTGTGATCATAATCATCACTCTTCATAATTTTGTTTTCCATAACTTTGTTTGTCACAAATTTTATACTACGGTAAAACGGGGTTACTTTCAAATGCAGGGGCTACTTTGGAAAAGTATTTTTACGCCATATCCTTATTTTTTTTTACTATCTGTGACAATGCAATACCTGCCTTCAACAATGACCTAACCCTTTACTTCATTTGCTCAATCGCACTATGAATATTTGCGTTTTTATAACCATTTTAAATCTATTAAAGTAGCCCCAAATTTTCCTAATGTAACCCCGTTTTACGGTTCTTACCTACATTGTTCATAATAATAAGTTTTCCGAAAATATTAACTCATAATGTCACCACTCAAATTAATTATATTTGTACTCCAAATTTTATTTTGAAGAAGATTTTTATTCATAACTTTTCGATATACCGTTTACGTTACATCTAAATATATCGCGTGTCGAAAATATCGCGTATCGACGGCAAAATTATTCAGCAAATATTCATGGTTATAATTTATGTTGAATAATGATACAAGGAGAAATAGTAGTATTGAGTCGGACCTGCCTTAAGGTGAAATAGGTAATATTAACAATCGTAAGCCAAGTCGGACCTGCGCGGCTCGCTCGCTTCGCTCGCTCGTTAGGGTCTCAGTTCAACCTAACACTCCTCCTCGCTTCGCTCGTCGTCGTACCTAACCTAAGCCAAGTCGGACCTGCCGTAACGTGAAATAGGTAATGTTAGGAATCGTAAGCCAAGTCGGACCTGCGCGGCTCGCTCGCTTCGCTCGCTCGTTAGGGTCGCAGTTCAACATAACACTCCTCCTCACTTCGCTCGTCGTCATACCTAACCTAAGCCAAGTCGGACCTGCCTTAAGGTGAATTTTCAATGATACTTTTTTTGCAGGTGCATGCTGCTATAAACAAAATCAAAGAAGAATAATTATAAGTATGATGAAATATATGATACTTAAAAATATTTCTAGAAATCGTTATGTTTAAAAAGTATCTACATAAATATAATAGTAATATGGACATTTATATCGAATTACATTATGAATATGAATAGTTCGGAGTCACGATCGTTATAACCAACACAAATTATGACTAGTGATCATTACGATGTGACATTTTATGAGATAAATTTACGGACTCTCAATAATCGAATTTGCAATTTTATATGAACTTTGGCGCACCCCTCCACCACCCTGACGCCAGATAACTTTTGAATTTTTCCTTATGCTTTGTGTGTTGATCTTTGCATTGATTATTTAAAAACCGCTAAGGTGTAAAGCCTTTGTATCAAATTTGTGCTTTGATTTTTGTAACAATGGTACAATTTTAGAATTTTAAAACAGTAAAAAGTACGTACCCAGTCTCTGTGTGGTTCCGACATTAGTGCAAGAGTACACCACAGAGTAAGAGTTGTAATCCGTTGCCAAAACCCAGTAATCAGATGAAGCGAAAACTGAAAAAAAATGTTATACATTTTCATTAAGTAAGAATTTATGCTATCATCAATTCCTTGTCATGCTAGGTGCACGCGAATTTATTACGACTTTACAGTGACCAATTTGCGTAAATTTTTAGTTTTTCATGTATTTACTCAACTATTACTATTTTCATCTAAGTATTTTCGTACATGAGTATATAATATACTATAAGTTATAACTGTTAGGAAATTACGTTTATTTTTTTTAGCACTGAGAAATTTTCTTTCTTTAGCAGTCTTGGTTGTGCGTTCGATTAATTTTAAATACATATCGATGACTGTTTATAGTTGAGAAAGGGGAATTTGACTTACGATCAGTGCCAGCTATGGGGAAGCTGACAAGGAGCTTGGCGGGTTGTGTTGGGTCGGGGATAATAGCTGTCCCGGTTATGGTGTCCAGTTGCTGATTGATCACTTCCGTGTTGAAGACATCGACAACGCCTCCCGTGAGGGTATAGTTGGCATTGTTGCAAGTGCCCCCTTGGAAAGTGGATGGATACGACTGGATATCGTGCCATAAGCCCATGTACTGAAAAAGCAAGTAGACATGAAAATAGTGAACTATTTTTTTTTATATGATCGATTTACTTTAAAAAATATAGACAAAGCAATTGTGTAATTATTTCCAAAATCTCTTCGTTGCCCCGTTTAATTGAAAATTGGACGTGCCTGTCAAGTATATTATTAACTCAGTCATCATCATCATTTCTTGCCCTATCTTATTATCTATTATTAACTCAGTCATCATCATCATTTCTTGCCCTAAGGAAGAGCGGTGCCCCTTAGCACAGGTAGTCAATACTTAAAAAGGGGCATCAAACACTGTTATGTCGATGTAATCGTGTTAATGAATAAATACATTTTTATTTTATTTTATTTTTTTATTATTTTATCTAATTTTTTTGCAGGTCAACGCAGCATGCTTTTTCCCCCTAATCCCTATCATTCGTCATAGTATATTTCTGAATGTGGTTGCTGATTTGGTTTCAACATTCTGCTAGGTAATATACTTTGTTTTGATTATGGTTTTGCTTACTTTACTTGTAAAGAGATAAGTAAATAAATCAATTTCAAGGGATTTTAGAATAGAACTTACTTGTACAGGATCAAAGTTAGCCTGAACGGGAATAGTGTTGTCGCACTGGCCGGGAAAGATAACCGGCACTCCGGGTTGAACCGTAGGGAAGTAGAAGCAGCCGGCGTCGGATTGATTAACATTCTCAAAGTACTGCTGCTCCAAGACTTGCACTGCTGCTATAGCATTGTTGATTGGTGTGGCAGCGGCAACTGGCAGGGATTGGGTTCTGCTTAACTTCCAACTGTATACTGTAAGAGTAATTTAATTATATTAAAATTTGCATGCCAATTAAAAAAAATTAAGTAACATTTTAACAGGATAAAGTTTAGGCTATACCAACGGGATATTAAATATAGAGATGTAAGTTTTAGTACCTGCTCTGGATTCAGTGTCTAGATTGACACAGCTGTAGACCAAAGCATAGCTTTCGTAATCGGTGGCTAGGACCCAGTAAGGGAACTCAATAACTGTAACAATAAAACCAAGATAAATGTTATACCATGATAGAAGAAGAGTCGCTATTTCCGATGTTCTTAAGATAAACAGAACTTACGCTGTCCTCCAGAAGTTATGGTGAGCCACAGTCTACCAGTGTTATCGTTAGTGTCTACAGCAACACTGCCACTAACCGATGTTGCACCTTGGTTTACAACTTGATTTGACACTAAGTTCAGGGTGGTTGCAGTAGTGCCAGTACTAAAAACATGGTTGACGCAAGAACCAGTCTGCTGCTCTTTGGGGTAGGTCTCGACTTCATGCCATGTGCCAGTGAACTGTTAACATACATTATACTCGTATAAGAAAGATTAATAAGGATAAATCATGGTAGTTTAAAAACATGTTCTTCCAAATGTATGTGTGTCACAAAAATAAGGAAATATTTCTGTATTAAAGCTTACCTGCGTCAAGTTAAATGCCGCCACAGCAGCGATGGTAGTAACACATTGGCCAGGGAAGACAACGGGCACACCTGCCTGAGGTACAGGGAAGTAGAAACAACCAGTGTCGCTCTGATCGGTGGGGAGGAAGTATGCGTTATTTAGATCCACCAGGGAAGCGATAGCCTGGTTTACTTGAGTTTGAGATGCGACTGTCAATTGTCTGGATCTGCTTAAAATCCATGCGTTAACTGCAAACAGATTGATAGATTAAATGAGATTATCTGACGCCGGTAAATATTATCCATGGATGTAGGTTGATTTTTCCATTGGCGACCAAGCTATTCAATAATATTACTTGGGCAAAGTATGTAATGCATTATTAATATTATTATTAAAAAAAAGTTTCATTACCTTGTCTTTGGTTATTGGTCAAATTGGTGCAACTGTACGATATAGCATATGCAGTGTAATCAGTGGATATAATCAACAGTTCTTGAGTGATCAAAACTGGAAGAGAGAACGATAGATGAATTTTATTTATGTGACAATAAATCCATGGCCAGATAATATAGTAATACGGATAATAGATATAAGGCTGGTTTTAGTGTCACGCCGACCGCGCGCGGACCATCCGCGCGGATCACGTACGATGTATATGCTTAAGGGAGCGTTTTAGAGTAATGCGGACGGGTCCGCGCGGATGCTCCATACATATTGCTCCGCGCGGAGCGATCCGCGCGACGGTCCGCGTGACACTAAAACCAGCCTAAGACCAGATAAAGAAAAATGTTGATGTCGCGTCGTATCGAAGAGTGAAGGAACTCGCGTTAAGTAGAACGGACTGGAGAGAACTGCACCGTGACAAGAGCATATTATTCTTAAATAATAATAATGATGATGACACTAATCCAATAATTATTAATAGTCCGCGATAGGCCATCACGTTCATGAGCGCAGCAGGAAGACATTGAAAAGGAAAAAATGGCCAGACATCGTCAGGCAAATTACAACAGCTGAACAACAAAAATAACAATGATAACTATTATTATAACTATATTTAGAAAAAAATACATAATTAGGAGGTTGATTAAAATTATTTACCATGAACATATCAATCATATCTGAATTATATAGTATCAATGATAAGATGACATCATATTTTTAGTATATATATTATCTTGAACTTGGAATGTTTCTAATCATTTATAAGGGCGAATATACAAAAGTTGGGTAACTTTTCGGGATATTTTGTTTATGATAGTTTTTTAATCAAAATGCTACAAATTCGGGTATATAACATAGGGAATGTAATGAATATATTGCTCGAGATTGGGCCAGTCACTTTTTTAAGTAGAACCGGAGAAATTTCGGTTTTTCTGAATTTGACTGCCAGGGGACTGACGAGGCTGACAAAGTACTGACAAAATACACAACTTCATAACATATGCTTGATATTTATTAAAATTTAGAAATAAATCTCTTAGGAACTAATCTATCTATTAGCCACAGACGTCCACTGCTGAACATAGGCCTCCCTCATGACTCGACACAAAGTGCGATCCCGTGCAGACCGCATCCATTGATTCCCCGCTACCCTCAGGAGGTCATCCGTCCATCTAGTCGGCGGCCTTCCCACGCTGCGCTTTCCTATACGTGGTCGCCACTCTACGACTTTGCTGCTCCAACTGCCGTTCATTTACCGGGCTACATGGCCTGCGCATTGCCATTTCAACCGTGCAATCCTGTGAGCTGTGTCGGTTACCCTGGTTCTACTGCGGATATCCTCATTTCTGATTCCTTCGCGCACAGAAACTTCGAGCATAGCCTTTATTGAAGAACTACAGGACCATCTCACTGCTGAGCCATGTTCATCAGCTGTTCTTCAGAGTCATTACCAATCGTCTCACGCACAGTCGATTTCCAACCTCCCGAGCAATCCGGATTCCGAAAAGCTTTAGCACCATAGACCAAATTCATACACTGCGGCAGGTTGTACAGAAGAGAAAGGAGTATAACCGACCACTATGTTTGTGAACTATGAAAAAGCCTTTGATTCGATCGAGACATGGGCTGTTCTTCAATCTCTCTAGCGGTGCCGTATCGACTATCGATACATCAAAGTGCTGAAGTGTTTGTACTATAACACCACCATGTCAGTCCGAATCCAAGACCAGAGTCTATCCAACTGCAGCGAGGAGTAAGACAGGGAGACGTAATTTCTCCAAAACTGTTTACTGCTGCACTGGAAGGTGCCTTCAAGCTACTGGAATGGAACAGACTTGGCATCAACATTAACGGCGAGTACCTCACTTACTTCGATTTGCAGACGGTAGAAACTATTTTTAGTCTTATTCTTATGTTTTTAGTCTTATTCTTAGTCTTCATTCACTGAAGTAATAATTGAAAAAACTGTTTAACGTGTAATACTGTGAGAAAGATCTATCTCCACCATTCAAACAGCTTTTTAATTGGCTTTACTACTTTGAGGTAGTTTAACAGTATACATTTTCTAAGTAAGCATCCCTGTTTTTTTGTAAGTCACTGCTATTTTTGGTATTCTCTATAATTTTGTATTTGTTGTAGCTTGTTCGAACTTTTTTTATCTCTTTATGTGTTTCTTTTAATTTAATTTAAATAACACTTCCGAAAAGGCCCTTCTTTACTGTTTCTTTCTTTTCCTTTTAGTAATATCTTCACTCATTACTCCAATTCTGGTTTATGGAGTTTCTTCCACAGATTTTACAACTTACTTAGACTGCTTTTTGACTCTCCTATATTTTGGTCGATGATTTTTCAGTCTAGTTCTCAGTTTTGAAACCATTGCTTGGTTCAATATTTTTTGATTGCCTATTACTGGACTTTTTCTGTCTTTCGCTTCATTTGCTCTTTGGTCGTCGATTATAATAGGTCATTTGTTCACCATCTATTGATTATGCTTCGTGGTCAGTAGTTCTGGCGAACAAAGATATAAGTAGTATGGTTCAGAAGTTGTTTTTTTTTTGTGTGTACTCAGATGATTTTTTTCTTTTTTTTTGTGGCTAATCGTTGCTCCCAAGGTGTTATTTCCTTAACAAATGTCTTTACCCCTGTTCCTTCTTTTTTTAAGAGGCGGCACGATGGTTTAAACTGAAATAATTAAAAATATACAGCTTCAACACGCTACAAATGTCAGTACCCTGGAAACCCGTCAGTCCTTTGGCGCAATATAACACAAAGGACTGACGCCAACGGACTGATGAAAAAGACATGAATTTGGGGTTATTTTTAGAATCAACATTTAATTTGATATTTTCGAACATCAACTAGCTACATTTTAACAAAACAAAGTTGACTGTGTATAAATTCAAGTATAACACAGATTTACAAGGAAATAACGACTTACCATAGGACTGACTTTTTGACTGGATCGGCACGTGTTCACATGACAACCACAATTCTGGTACAGGCTCAGTAATAGTGGCCATAAAATGGCTCGACCTGCAGCTAACTTTACTATCAACCTTGAAATTTAACGCGGATTTGAATTTGAGTCGCCGATATTTAGCGCGAAATTCCAATTCGAACAACAGACAGCGGACTGACGAATAAAACTGAACACAAAGTTTCTTATATTTTTTACAACAACAGTGAGAATATTATATTATGAAAGTAGTGTTATACATTATTAAATACATCATAGATTGTATTGAAACGGTAAGTTTTCTTACATTAGAGGTGATATTTAATATACAGCCATTTGATTGCCCACTTTTGAGGTTGTGACATGCCAAAGTACTGACGTTTTAAGGATAAATTGTGGAGTTTCACAAATTTGTATTTAAAATGAATAGCTGAAATTGGGTGACCAAATAAAAGGCTTTTAGTAGTATTCAAATAAAATTAAAAATATAAACAAAATATAACAAAACAATATTTTATTGCCCTGTGACATCGAGTTACCCATTTTTTGTAGAATCACCCATAATTATGTAATTTAATTGATAGGCTTCTATTTGAGGATTAGTGACGCAGACGATCATTGTAAATCGAATAATCGTACGTTAAATTATAGAAATTGTTATTTGATGTGTATAATTATATATTTGTAACTGGTAACGAATGCATATATATTGGGAAAATAGAAGTAAAAAAATAGCATGTCGGCTAATCAAAAGTTACCGCTTCAAGCCATCTGACAATTATTTACTTATCTCTTGAAGGAAGATATATACGTAGATTTAGATAGAATTACTCTCCGGTTACGACTACGTGCGACGAGCCGCATTGGTATACGCGATAAAAACAAAATCTTAGCGATTCAAGTATATGAAGTAGGCCACGCGTGGTTCGCGGGAACCGAACAATTTGTTCCCATCTCAGCTGACCTTGATAGATACAATACGTCATCAAACGCCATTTTACCACATGCAACATCCCATGCGATAGTTGGGAAGACCTTACACAACAGAGAGGGGTATGGCAGCTCTGTTCATAAGGCGGTCGCTGTTTTTGAGGTGTGTCGCTTGCAAGACCTCGACACAAAACGCCTTAACAGAAAGACCCGACCAAAGTCTTCCTATACGTAGACAAGCAACAACAAGGGTGAGTTGCATTGCGTGACGTGCAACAGAACCTTTAAATTTGGTTTTGCAAGCCACATTCGGGCACATGATCGCCGCTTGTGAAGGTCATGGAGCCAGGTTCGCCATTGACGGACTAGTCAAGGAGGAGGACTATATTTGTTCCCACGCCACGCCGCTCGCCGCCCCGCTCGCCGTAAGACTGAAGACACCGCGGTTATGGCTGGGCCGCCATGGAAACCTAATTGGCGAGTTGCGTAGGTATTCCTTCAAAGTTTAGTGACCATTCACTAGCATTGACGATGAATGTTTGTATATGGCTAATGTTTTGTCAGTAGAAGAGAACTTGAGTAAGCAGAATAGGATAATGTTTAAATTACCTCCTAGCACGTCCAAAACTACGCTCAAACGTCCAGAATTGTCAGTACCAATAAGCGAGGCGTTTCCAGTGATCGTAGCCAATTGCTGGTTGAGAACCTGACTGTTCACCACATTTACAGTACCATCAACTAGCTCATAATTTGCTCTTGCGCAGGTACCCACAGCATTTACCGAGTAGTAGCTTGAGATCTCGTTCCATGTTCCTGTAAACTGCAAATTATATTGGCTTATTCTTTGTTCGACTCAATTTGTTTTTTTTTTTGCATACGGTTAAGTCATTAAAGAACATTTTAATCACATCACTATCATGGGCCAGCTCGATATAATCATTTAGGTCTCCCTAATCATGGCAGACTAGAATTGATAAATAATTAAAATACATGTCACAATCTTAAGTAAGATAAATGTCCCAATATTTGGTATTCTAATTTCAATGGTAACCCATGTGTATAACTATGAATTAAGACAGAAGGACCAAAGGTACCTGGTGTGGTAGTTGTCAAACACTTAGACAATTCCCTAATGTTTAAATCTTGCAATAGTTAAAAATAAGTACCTACTTAATCCTGACCTCCGAGGAGTCAATGTATCACTGCTTGAGAGTCTCGCGATCCTATATTCTCAATTGAAGAAAGAGGGGGAGATTCCATTTCGAGTTCACACCGTACCAGACTGGATAAAATAATATGTGTCACACGTTTAAACTTACAGCTGTGACATTGAAATTTTGCACAACAGGAATGGCTGATGAGGGCTCGCATTGTCCAGGTAGGATGATAGGCTGTCCTGGTGTGATGACAGGGAGTTGTGTGCAGGTGGCGATGGAGTGAGAGATGCTCTGCAAATCGGACACACTGAGAGCGATGGTGCCGAGCGCAGCGTTAGCTGCTGCCAATGTTGCTGGGGTGTCGTAAGAGTTGGTGGCTCTTCCCAACTGCCATACGTTTACTGAAAAAAAGAGGTAAGTATATTGTAACAGATTTAACAAACGCCTACTCTTTGGTGAATTAGAAAACCAGTCTGAATAGAAAAAGAGTTAACATTTGATGTAACTGAAGAAGACTCCGCTTATACTATGTATTTGCAAACTAATATAAAAAGTTAACTATGTATTCGTTGGTCGGAGTCTTCTTCAATTAGCAGATAAAAATATTTAGTTTGTTGTTATAAATGATCATATCTTGTCTCAGAAAATAGCGACCTTTTAAGATAATATCTTTGTAATTAAAGATAATATTAATAAAAAAGCCTGTGAAAACAATTCACTAACTTAAAAAGTTCCAATAGGTAAACTTTGAATTCACATAACTGGATTTTTGTTATTATTAGGTCAAAAATATAGCAAATGCTGGTTTTGTTTGATATCCTGATTCTGGAATTTTGGAAATTGATCTACAGTACTGCTATGGAAATGGAAGTAATAAACATATATTGATTATAACACTTTATACTCTCGCGGTTTGAACACATAATTAAAACTTCGCGATAGACCCGGTTTAATAAGTTTTAATTATACAGTGTGTTACCGCCAAGTAGGCTTTTCTTAAAGTAAAGTAACATAGATCTTTAACGTATCCATGACCTTAATTTAATTAATTAACTTAAATTCAGGCTTTATTAACTTTCTAACAAAATTTTAATTGCCAGTAATGTACAGTAAAGTAAATTGACAAGTGAGTGTTAAATGACAGCAAGATATGAGTAACGACAATTACGCTGTACACCCACTACATTGAATGTGCGGATTTAAGAAATTTAATTGTGCAGTTAGGTAATTTACATAATTATGATTAGCTAATACATGCAAACAATTACTAATGGATCATATTATTATCAGTTTTAATAAATGCCTGCATGCCGGTAACAGGCTGTATATTGATTACTTACGTGATCTTTCTTGAGCGTTTACATTGACGCAGTTTATGGCAATTGCGTAGTTCTGGTAGTCCGTGTTAAGAATCCAGAAGTTAATTGCTGAAAATAGAAATTCGTTTAAAAATAATACTGTCAAATTACGTTAATCCAATAAAATTTATCGATCCAGTCTTAAACTAAACAATGCTTGTATTTATGGGTTCTAGGCATTATTTTATAGTAAATACGTAGAAAAGTTGAAGGACTCAAGAACAAATATTGTACTCGAGATGATCATCTCACAATTATTTAAAATATACTTATACTTGTAATCAAAACACTTCTTAATCTGTTGGATATATGTGAATAGTTTGATAATCAATTATAAATAGTATGCATTAAAACAAAACTGAACTTTAAATGGCTTTCTAGACAAAAGGCATTCTTAATACCTAAAGTTACAAGAATATTGTGTAATGTAGAAATTATACTTACGGGTTTGGGAATTTGACAGCTGCAAAGTCAGTTGGGCGGTACCATTGACATGGGTGGCAGTACCAGTGGCGGTTTGCAAGAAGTTGTCCACCACTGATGAGTTGGTTACAGAGATGTCTCCAGTGGCGCTGGTGGTGAACGCTAGGTTGGAGCATTGGGCATTATCGCTGGACGCTCTGCCTATTTCGTACCAAGTACTAGTAGCGAACTGGAAAAATAAACATTTTTAAGACCAAAACGTTTCGATGGTTTTAGGGTCGATTGCAAAAAAATTGTACATAGTTAAGGGCTTTAATTAAACTTAATTGATTCCTTTGTTTGTGTGACGAAAGTTAACCATACATTTTGTATGACTAACATTCGTCACACAAAGGAAGCGATCGTGATTTTTTGTTAACTAAGTTTTTAACTACCTATGTAATTTTTTTTTGCAATCGACCCTTTATAGATAGGGTAAGTAGTCCATTTAACTCATGAAACATTATTCCTTTATGTAATGATAGCAAATACTGACAAGATATGTTTTGTCAACAAAAAATTAAGATAGAAATGAAATCATTAATAATTTTGTCCAATCAGGTGAAAGGTTAAAAACAAGAATTTCTTTAGGCAATAAGTTAGAAGAAGTTGTAAAAAATATTTTTTAAGCGAGACAAGGACTAAATTGCTTGTCATATTCAACTTTGTGTATGCCTACAAGTACAGATTCTATAATAATTATAGCTAAATTTACCCTCAATTCAAAAGGACGTGTTTTTGCACCTGACATAGATGAAGGCACAGTGCTTCTGCTACGCTCTATCACTGACCAATAACCTATGACAGTTATTGTGGATTTTGCCTGACTTCTGTTGATTTAGAAGGCCAAGTTTCAAACATCTTTTTAGACATATTAAAGCGAAGTTAAATACTAAATGGCATTCTGTGAAACATGGATCGATTTAGATAATCTCTAGCTGACTGGTCCACATTGTAGATTATATTTTCATCAAAGCATACTCTAGATAAACTGTTTTGATGATATCGAAGCACAGTTTCATTTATACGATACATGATAACTTATCGGTGTCGATAATTATGAATTTCAGGTGAAAACGCTGCTACTTAGGTTATAGGTGCAGTTTGCCAGCAAATATATTAGATTCTACTTCAAAAATTCATAACCTAACAAAAGTTTTTGATAATATAGGTACACTATTTTTTTTTTATCACGAAAATACATCATTTATTTACTTCCAAAAATACAATACAAACTTTGCTATCCACAACACAGTTTTCGTCCACACATAGAATTTGCATCCGCCTCAGGGTTCGTCAATAATTACACTACACACACTATATTGTAATTACTAAGCCAAGCTTCGACGCAGGCTGGCGAAACATCAGTACTAAATAGAATCCGTTCAAGGCATTATAGAGGATGAGGTGATGTAAATGCTTTTGGTAATTTACAATATTCCTCAAAAAAAAGTAGGTATTATAATATTGTGTAGCCTGTCCGGAAATGCAGGACCAAGTTTTGTCGGTTTGGCGCAGGTTACAAACGACCGTATTTTCGTAAAAAAAAACAATTCTTGAAGCCGCCTGACTTTTTATTAATATTATCAAAAAAGGATAAAAAATTAAATATTACCTCATTTTTACGTTTTCGAAAATATTCCAATTTGTGTTTGAAAAATTCATCAAAAGTTCCTCATACTAAAAGAGCGTAGGTAAGCGACCAGTAATTGGTCACAGTGCAGAAAATCATACAGTCGCGTCAGACTACGGGCGGATTTAGTATGTAAATTGTACCACTGTTCTTTTTGAGTGTTGTGACTGTCAAATTTTCTACAAGGTGAAGTCAAGTGCAAGAAAATTTTAACCGTTTAAAGTGAAGTCTCGTGGCTTATAATATAATACTCTTATTATGGTATCCTGCCTTTTCGCAGAACTATTTTTGGCCGAATTTCATTTGCCAACTAACGTTTCGCCGACTTTTCACTTTGACAACTAACGATTACCAAATTTTTGTATGACAACTTTTCACTTGGCAGAATTATTGTAAAGCAGATTATTATTATGCCTCTAAACTTTTGGCAGACTAATCATTAGTCAAATCTTTCACTTGGTCGAACAACTTTTGGACGATTAATGTTTCGTTGATGGAACAGTTCCCTTTTCATACATTAGGCAAGTTACAAATAAGAAAAAGATGCATACCAATGCTTACATATTTTTTGGTTGGCCGAAACTCTGGCAAGCAAGAGTAACTGCGACAAAATGGAATATGGGTCAAAACCCAAAAACTGTAGGTTAGGTTAGGTTTGTTTTATGACCATGGATAGCGGAGCGAGCGAAGCGAGCGGAGCGTCAGATTGCTTGCTTACATGAAGGTAATATTAAAATTCTTGCAAGTATTACAAAAAAAAAACATATTATACATATATTTATAATTTACTTTTAGAATAGTTTTTAATTTTTAGTTTTAAATTAAATTAGCAAGAATCTACTAATAATACCACTACACTTTCAAATTGGAAGCAATGCACATCAATAATTTTTCTTCTGAGTATGTAGATTTATGTTCAAGAATTCTGTTAGGTAGCGCTTACCCACGATGTATTAATAAAAGTGAGTTGCTAAACGAAACGCTACTCAATAAAACATTTGGTAAACAATAAACAACTAAGTGTATATTATGCCAACTAAAACATTCTGCTACATGAAAGGTGGCGTTTTAAAAATTTACGTAATAAAACACAGACCAAAAGTTAAGTTGGTAACGGTGAGGTTGGCAATTAATAAGTTGGCAATTGATAAGTTGGGAAATGAAAGGTCGGCGAAATAAAATCCCGCGAAACGGGAGTTGGGAAGTGATAATCGGCGTAACAATTTTCTGCGAAAAATAAGAGAACCTCTTATTATGTGTTCAGTGGATAAGAATTTATTGAACACAATGCTACTTTCTTTGCCTTTAATCGTGTTTCACTATATGTATCCTGAGATATTTAATTGTCCTTAGTATTACCCACTATGTTTAAATATACAGATACGAGTATGAGCATGGCTGGGTCACTTTTTCAGATTTTTATCACTTAAAAATAATAATTTGCACAGAAAAAATAAATGCTTCATCATATAGATATATAAGGAAGTTAAAAAATGGAGTTTAGAATGAGGTGGAAATAACTCCACCAACAAGAGCCTAGCTCTTAAGTATTATGATGATGATCCCTTTTTAACGAGGTTACCAAATAGGTGTTAAAATTAGGAATCATTAATCAAATTATCACTGAAAACCTCAGGTGGTCGTCGTGACTCTCTTACCGACCAATAAATGAAAAACTGACAAAGAAAGCAATAAAATAAACTGCTAGGTGCGAGTCGGATCCGCCCACGAAGGGTTCCGTACCATCAAATATATATAATTTTTGTATCTTTTACTTTTTAGTGTTCCGTACCTCCGAATATTGTCGTTCCACCGACCATACTATTACACATTACATTATGCTACAATCAGTGAACGCATATTTTCCGGTCACTGGCTACAGTTCGATACCTATTATGGTAGGAAAGATATAGCCCTCTAACCAAGCAGGCTTAAAAATGGGATCTCGTTTTATTCAGTTGTCTATTTATAATACTCTCCAAGAAAGAAAGGCGTAGTTGTGTATTTTACTGTACTTAGTAAATAATACTTTTTCACGTGTTCTACTGAAGGGTGTAATAAATCTGAAATTGCCACCACAATCTTTAGATTTTAATTCATTAATAATTTTCTTATTAAACTTACTCACTTCTGGTAGTAATAAAAAAAAATTATCTACCTGACAGTTACCGATTCGTTACGTCATAAATAGTTATTTGTGCAACAAGAGAGCATAGTTGTTTTTTGTTATGAGTGCTGATTTTGAGTCCCGAGCAAGCGAAGGATTCTACGTTTGAATCACGAGCGTAGCGAGTGATTCTATGTTAGAATCCTGAGTGGTAGCGAGGGACTCAACAGCGCGAGATGCAAAAAACTTTGCTCTCGTGTAGCACACACAACTTTTCACCTCATCAGCGAGAACATATGCGACATTTTGTGTTTTTTCTTCCAACGTATGTTTATAGTCTTTGTTGCTGATTTCAATAATATTATTAATCAGAAAATAGATAAGTGCTGCTTAAAAAGGAATAACAATATAATTTAATTGAAATTATAATCAACCAACCAACACGGTCATTGCCATTATTTGATCAAATTGGAAGATTTAGCAGATACATGATGTGTTAATTTATAAATACATTATTATATTACGAGATTTTGTTTATACATTGATTAATATTTTTACTCCTAAAACACCAAACAAATATATGCAAAAGAAAATAACAATTACAATATGAACTCGATATTTTTTAAGGTACGTTTCGAATATGCATCTATGATAAATGGCGAAATTATAAATTATATTTTACAATAAGTAAATATAATTTACAATAAGTAATAAGGTGAAAAATCTTATTATATTTGAGCAATGATCAATTGTTTTATATAAAAGGCACAATCATTTTAATTTTCGGTCGTTAAATAAAAATATAATAAAGAAAAAAAAATACGTTGCAATTAAAACCTTTTCGGGTGTTTTTAATGAATTTTTTGGTATAACGCGTATCCGAACTGTTCTCTCGAGGTCGGATTCGAAAATCGAATTTCAAATTGATAAGTTTCTATCCCTCTCTTTTATATACATATGAAAGAAACAGAGTGCATCGAGATTCAAATGATTAGAATTTTATAATTAACCTTTGGCTGAAGAATGTCAATTAGTGGTCAGATATTGAAAAAATTAAAAAGCTACTTTCTACTCACGCTCGAAACAAAATCGCATTTTGTTCACTGTTATCTGACAGCAAAATCGCCATGTTTGAGGTGGTGAGGTGAAAAATAATAGCAGTGTTTTACCAAACAATAAAACACTTATTAAGCGAAATACCTTATTCGAAGCCTAAATTAATATTTGAGAGTGGCAACACTCGTTTGCTGTGACGTGACGGTTGCTGATTGGTTATTACACCCACTCCTTTCACCCCTCCACTGGTTTAACATTCCTGCCACCAGGTGGCGCCGCTACGGCGGGAGCCCGTGCGCGCCCTATCCTCATTGGATCTCAAATGGATACCTCTAAAAATTAATCAATATACACCAAAAAATGCAATGTAACCACGACATTGTTTATAAAAAAAAAAAAAAATTAAAGTGAAACTTATGTGAATGAATAAGTGGTATACATTCATTTAAAAACCAAAAAACACCTTTGAAATAATGCAAAGAGTGTGTAGATGGTACATTGCATTTGATTTTAAATCTACCCACCTGGCAGACTTAAAAGTATAGGCTTCGAATAAGGTATTTCGCTTAATAAGTGTTTTATTGTTTGGTAAAACACTGCTATTAAGCTTCAGTACCGTTATTCGAAGCCTAAATTAATATTTGAGATCTGTCTGTTATCGCCTGGTGGCCAGACGCCAATGTGATTGTGTTTGCAATGATAATTAGTTATCATTTTAATGAAAGGAAATGGAGAGAAATAGGTAGTGAAGGTAAACAAAAGGGAGATCAAATCAAAATAAAATGAACACCATTACAACCATTTATTTATTGTTTCAAAACCAGGTATGGTGGTAATGTATTTATGCTAAGGTATTTCTAATACCTACGCTTTAACAATAATTCTCCCGATTAATAAAGAAACACACCGACGTTTTATTGTTATCTAACATGATAAATCAAGGTTTTATATATGACTACATACAATCTGGTAAGTAATAACATTAGATCAGTTAGTGCCTTATCATTTAAGTTGTAATGAGATAATAATAAACTTTCTACGAATACAAAATTGTGTTTTCATAACCTTTCTTCTTAATAACCGGGCATATCTGATTACTATATTATACATAGTGTAAGAATCAATAAAAAATAAACAAATAAATGTGCATTCATATGCCTAATTAGGCATCTATTGGAGTATAGCTTTTAGATGACATTTGAAGGGGGTGCTAATTGTTTAATTTCTCTACAATAATAATAATTAGCAAACGTATTTTGTGAGCGCCAGTTGCTGCGAGCTAGAATTTCGTCCAAGGGGAAGTCTTGCACCCAATTTTTTGAAGCTACTGCCGGGCACACGCTGTACGGGCTTGCCCGGTTGCCTGCCTCCAGCAGCACCTTCTTAACCCAGTTCGCGACAACTGTTCGTGATGCGGCCTATGGGGGCCCGCATGCAGTTACAAATAAGTTATTACATTTACATATGATACGTCTCTCTGACGATAGGGATATAACTTTATTTATCCAAAATACAGGATCTAAATTCTTACAATCTTTATTTTGGAATAGACGCCATCCCGACTGTCTAATTGTAGCAGAATCTGTCTTATATCCAAAGATCGGCCAAAGTGTGATGGAATTTTCAGAGACGATACATTCGTTGTGATCAATAGAAAGCAAAGTAAGGTCGTGGACCCTACGGCCCGAACATATAGTAGAAGCAAAATAGAGGCTCGTTTTGAACAATCATAAAGACTATATTCATTAACAGCGTTGGTTCGTAACCAACCTATTAAAATTAAAATATCGGTGTCCCATATGGGAACTTTGTTTACTTTAGGGATTTTATTGACAATAGGCTTTAATGCATTCTTAACCAGTGTGAGAACTTAAGACTAGTTTGTCTGTCGGGGTCTGTTAGGGGGACAATCGCAGACTTATACACCAATATGGTGGAATATGAAAGACCTGACTTCTGATGCAAATCTATTAGGAAAACTCAGCAGGAGAAGGTTTAAAGGGATCGACTCTGTTGTCACGCGTCCAGGACCACCATCTATTCCAGGCTGGTTTATAAGTTTTGAGCGAGGATTCACGCCAACTGGAGCATAATAAACTTTTTTGTTCCTGAGACCAATTATTTACGCTCTCCGTCCACCCCTACAAGTCCATGTCTTGAATTTGGGGAGGTGATTGACCCGTAACTGTGTATATCAGGACTTGGTCCAGGGCAAGTATCGTGAACGGGGGGGGGGCTGTTTTTGAGGTCGGGCCTCCAAAACACCTTCGGCCACCTTGGGGCTACATTCATATATACGTCCCTATTGCTGTACCTATTCATGTGAGACAGAAATCCAGGCACAGGGGCGGGAATTAGTGGATAGCGCCATGTCCGGCTGAAAGCGCCGTGATATTGAGCCTGGCGATCTGTCACTTTTAGGGACACGTAATTCTGAACCACATGCGCGGTCGCCGATGCAAACAGGTCCACTATTGGGATGCCCCATTTCGAGAATATTTTCTCTGTTATTGTGGGCAGGAGATGCCATTCCGGGTTGGCAGATAGACGAGAGTCGATCTGCTTCGCAATTGAACTTTCTGGGGATATAATGAATTTGGAAATGTATGTTGTGAAGGTCCACGAGCTGAAAAATCTTGTAGCATAGATTCATTAAGGCGGGGGACCGAGTCCCTCCCTTGTTCCTCAAAAATGAAACAACAGTTTTGTTGTCGCTTTGTATCATTTTGTAATGACAGAGATACTTTAATGCGTACAGGACTGCTAGCATTTCTCTCTGATTCGAGTGGCAGTTTCCCTCGCCACGTGACCATTTCCCCAATAATTTGGTATTGTCTATTTGGGCGCCCCAAGCTAACATTGAGGCTTCGTTTACGAGATAATGATGGATCATTGAGTCGCTCTCGACATTGTTTAGCCACCAAGTCAATTCGTGCAGAGCATTCTGCGGAAAAGGAAATCGGCAAAGAATTGGCTGCTTTAACAGGCTGTTGCAAAACATTAACAGGGCTCTGTGATGTAAGCGTCCCCGCAAAACTGGAAAACTGGCAAAGTTTATTGAGCCCACTATGCTTTGAATTTCTTTTATGTTTGCTGAGCCGCGCTTTAAAAAAAAAACCCTTATTTTTTGTTTGAGCGCCAAGCATTTCTTTGTCGGTAGAAACTTTCTTTTGGTGTGCGGGTCCCAACCTATCCCTAAGTTTTCTATGACTCTTTGAGGGGTCAGAACGGACTTGACATGATTGATCTGCCAGCCCAACCTTTATAGAATCTGTACGGTCTCGTGGGCTTGTTTTATTAGGGTCTGAGGGTTTTGGTTGGCAAATAAGTAGAAAGTCGTCCAAGAGTATACTATAATCCTGACTCTTTCCCTTAGAATCTGGGCAACCCAGTTTGTCAGAGATGCAAACATCTTTGGGGCACAGGCCGGGGGGCCAGGGTCATTTGTAGCAGACGGCCGTTGAACATCAGTCTGAGAAACAGTTTGTGGTTTGCTGCGATTGGTAGATGGAAATACGCACCCGATAAATCTATTTTTACTAACCAATCTAACGGTTGTAGAAAGGTTGAAATTCGATGCATGTTTATGCATATTTCAGGATCAGTAGGTACATGTTTACGTTTAGTCTTTTCAGGTTGAAAATTGACCTGGACGAGCCGTCCCTTTTCGGGGTCAGAAATATAGGGGATACAAAACTGGGACCTCTGTCCGCAGGCTCCAATACTCCCTTTTTTAATAACTATCGAATGGCCTCCTCCATTTCGTTTGAATATGGAGTTTGGAAAAGCAGGTTGGGAAAGCATAGCGAGAGCTTTGAGTAAAATGGAATTCGAAATACTTGAATCAGCTTTATTAGGGTTGGAGGGGCGTTTAAAGATTTCCATTAGTTTACAAAATACTTTAACTGACCAGCTATAAACCTTTTAGAGTCACAACTTTCTCTTTTGACTAAAGCCCCTGCGCGGGACGTTCTGGCCTGCTGATCGAACTTGGTTTCGCCCATTAGCTTGGATGTAGCTATAGGGGCTCTGTAGCCTTGACCCCGCGATTTGTTGGCGAACAGTTTTCCCTTGGAAAGTTGAAATTGGGTTGTTTGGGCGAAACGTGTCGCGCCAACCCATGGTAAAGTTATGATTGCCTTGCGCAGGCAAGGGTAAGAAAGGTCTGGGCATATTCATCCAGCCAGCATAGATGTTAGACGGGTCGTAAGTGCCCTGCGCGGGTACTTTTTGAGCATAATTTGCTGCTTGGTTTGAGCCTGCTTGCGCAGCAGGTTTGTTTTGTGTTGCCGGTCGAATCGGCCAAAAGGATTTTGACACTCCCCCGTGTTTTTCAATAGCCGAAGCAAATGGATATTTTTAAAACAGAAATTGGTAGCTAGAAAAAATTGTCTTTTACTGAACTACTATCGCGTCGTTGCTGAATTAGGTCCGCATGGTGACCGCATGCTAAATATAACGCGTCATTGGAAATTTTACGAAATTGCCTTCTATAAAAAGCTCTTTGATTTTATCTTGTAATGACTGTGGGGTCAATTCTGTAGTGGTTCGAGACCACGTCAAAAGAGATTTCAGCGGCCTCGCCCTGTTTTATCAACGCTAGCGTTATGGCCGCAAAACCACGCTCAATAACCATTGAGTTATTATAAATTAAATGTCAAAAACGCTTAAGTTCGAAAACTTATCATAGGGTTTCAATTCGTCATTTGTTTCGAGATCAGTAAAGGCCGGTTGGGAACAGTAAAGCTTCTGTACCTCTGAATATTTAACATTTGACCTGAACCAAAGTGCTGAACAGAAGTTCCGAGGTTAACGTGAGCCGGCGAAGATTTCTGGGATTGAGGGTTCTTTAAGAACGGTATTCAAAGAGAACTTTATTGGCAAGGTGTCATTAGCGGGCGAGATTTCATTTTCGTCGGCCTCATACAACTCGCCGCTCACGCTACCCTCTATTTCATCATCAAAATTCACAGAAGGTGCTACGGGGGCCATAGATTGTAAGAAATTGCTTATGCAATTTTGAATTTCGCTAACCTGCTGAGTCAATTGTGCTATGTCATCGCATCGTCGTTGCCACTTCCGTTTGGGCTCAGAATTCGAGTTTTTTGCTTTTCTTTTTGGTGGCGGCTGTACAAGCGGCGGCGGTGGCTGCGATGACGGCCCTGGAGTGGGTATAAACTCCTCTTCCGAAACAGATGACGAACTAGAGCTAGATGAACTTGAGTCCGTCATATTCTTATCTTACAAGAATCTGTAAAATAAACTTAAATCTAAACACACGAACGGTAACACCGTTATATATTTCAAATTTAAATTAAATCAGCATAACTTACAAATTCCAAGAATTTGTCAACCGTACGTCTCGACAAACAAGACGCCAATGAGGATAGGGCGCGCACGGGCTCCCGCCGTAGCGGCGCCACCTGGTGGCAGGAATGTTAAACCAGTGGAGGGGTGAAAGGAGTGGGTGTAATAACCAATCAGCAACCGTCACGTCACAGCAAACGAGTGTTGCCACTCTCAAATATTAATTTAGGCTTCGAATAACGGTACTGAAGCTTAATAAACTCAATTAAGTTTGTGGTTTAAATATACACTTCATGTTTTACCAAGCTTATTTCGATGTAGGTACTAAATCTATACAGATAAACAGCATATAACTCGCGGTACATACTTTGATGATAATGATTTGATGAAGATAATTGCTCTGTTACTACTCTTTGATAAGACAATGATATTAATTTTCGCAAAAATGCCCGGGAATGTTGAGTTTATTGATAAAAAAACAGGATGCAATGTGCTTAGTAACTATATGTACATAAACTGTTTATGGTCAGCAAAAATTAAAAATTATAACCTTGCCGGCTCGGTTTGCTCGACAATAATGTTGTATGAAATTCCTTTATTTGTCGAGGTACAAGCTTTTAAAAAGTTCGAACGGCCATTTAAAAAAAAGCAAGTGTCAGCCAAAACGGAAGCTACGACTTATCGCTACTTTTTAGTTCTCAAATAGCATATGGCGTTTTTTAAAGAAATATACACTTCTCGCGCACCGAGGGTTCCGTACAAATTTCACTTTATCCCATCTTAATTGGCCTGGTTGAGTTATTTTTGCACCTGAAATGTACATATGGCGCCGCATGCAAACTTAACGCAACCGAGTACTCCAAATATGATGTTTGAAAAGGACTATATTTTTTAGGATTTTAATACAATTGTATAGTTTTCAGATTTTTATAAGTATTTGTAGTATGTGACGATATTACTTGCCAAATTTCATAGTTCTAGGTCATCGGGAAGTACCCTATCATTTTAATTCCCTTGAGAGTGTCGAAATGTACGTTTTTTGCGACATAATGGGCCGTATATTTTTTTCAAGTTAACGTAGAAGTTTGATTTGTTCACAGCTTTAAGGGACCGTAGACTTAAATATATAGTTTACGCGTTCTTGAGATAAACGGTCTTGACAGACAGAGAGACGGACGGACAACAAAGTGATCCTATAAGGGTTCCGGTTTTTTCGATTGAGGTACGGAACCCTAAAAAGGCGGCAATGCAAGTATTTAGTGTTGATCTATAGTGGCTAATAAAACTTATCTGTACTTATATTTAGATTTCTTGCACCGTTTTTGAGAAAAGCAGTATAATATAATATATATTGTCTCAGTCGGAAGGGCAATAACTATCTTCGTATTAAATTAAACGTACTCCCAAGGTCGTCCGGATAAGATTAATTCTCAGCCAGCAATTGCCTACTTTCCTCGTTCCGACAATAATGTACTATTTATATATTCAAGTAACACTTACCGTGCCTACAACAAAATTTTGCATATATTGTATAGTTTCACATTGTCCATTTTGCACCAGCTGTGCACTGCCTACACTAGCGAGGCCCAGAACCGCAACAACCGATAGAATAATTTTCTGCATCATAAGATCATCACTCCACACAGACCTAACACTACAATGGTTCTTTATCTCGGCATTATCGTTTTTATACAAAATGTTATCGGCTATTTTATCTTCGGTTAAAATTATTCGCTAATCGGATAATGGGTGAGATTAATGGAACGCGTGGAATAGGTCTTCGTGAATCTGCTTTATAATTAAGTGTGATCTCATAGAAGACTGTTCGCTTCCCGTCTATAAGTGACTGTTAAGTTTCATTCGGATTTTTACACAACTGTGACCTCTTGAGAAATGCGTCTATACTCCGACTTGTAAAATTGCCCTTGTTGCCTATATATTATTGAAGATAAATAAGTGAACATGTAACTTTGCTGCGGTCGTGATCAACTGCTAGTACTATTAGAGGCAGATGTTGTTCGCTGTATGATATTACGCCATTTCTTGCGATTCACAGACATTCTGGTGAACTCATGCAAAGGTTCGCCCACAGCCGATTTGATGTGGTCGATCCATCGCATGGCTGATCTTCCACGTGATCTGGTTCCTTCTACTTTGCCCTGGACGACGACACGCTCTATGGAGTTTTTTTTCGCCTTGAACCGTGGCCGAAAAATTTGAGAATACGTGACTGGACCAAAGCGGACAGGCGCTGCTTGACGCTGAGTTCTTCACGGATGGAGACATTGGTCCGAAATTCTGTCCATGATATTCCCATTATCCCAATACGGTATATGTATGATGACTATTAATGACAGCTCAAATTAGCTACTCTCTAAATGCCAAAAACGATCTGTTAGTATGAAATGTATATGAAGATACTGGCTTGTGAAGTCATGATAAACAGGTCTTATTTTTATTTTTTGTCAATTTATAAATGTGTAGTGAAATGTCTAAAAGTTGGCGGTAGGTAGATAATTTGGTTCTGTGATTTTTTAATGTGTGTGGTTTCAATGATTATGTAACTAGCTTTTTCCTTTTCGTAAATCAACTTAACTAAAACTGTACGCATGCTGTGTTTGCCTATAATTAGCTCTGCAATAAGTCTAAGTATATAATACATGAATATGTAAGCATGTAAGATTGTAACCGCTGTTGGGAGACCTAGTAAATAAAATAAAATAAAATAAAAATAAATGATACCAATTATTTTCATTATATAGTCAAATACGGTATTAAGAATCACAAAAAATAAGGTGAAAGAATGTTTAATACATAGTTGTAGAGGCTGGAAAGAAAGGAAAGTAAGCAATAGATGGACGAGTAAGTTCGAAGGTAGATCCATAGGGCAGTTCCATTTTGTTATCATAATGGCTTCTATTTACTGGACACAAGCTAGGCCTTGTTATTTATTTTTTCGAGAGATGCAAAACAAAGTTAGTATCGTTATTGTCTGTGCATTCAAACTCCAATGCCCAGTAAATAGAATCGGTAATCAATCTATGTATTATTAGCATTCCAAGGTAGTTATAATCTCCTGAAACTATATTCTGGTAAATCTTAGGTTTCAGTTTCTATGTATTGAATTGTCTAAGTGGATTAGCTCAGATGAAAAACTAAAAAACTGACACATAAACACATAAAAGCAACCTTTAACCTGCCCGTCTAGCACTACTATGCTTCACAACATTTGTCACTCTCTCATAGTACTGCAAAGAAAGAGATACATAAATTCTGCCGTGTTATGGTAAAATGTCGTATCTACATACGGATGTCATAGTAAGATACGTCCTTTTAACGTAGCATGGCAGAATATCTCGCGCGAGAAAGAGAAAAGAGAAAAAATAAAAAGAAGGAGAAAGAGACAAGAGAAGAGTCGCGTATCGCAGTTGTGTTAGAGGCGCAGTACGTCTAGCATAACGACTCTTACGCAAAATATACTACCTGTCACCTTCCTTTCAATACCATGCGAGCAAGACAGGTAACGCTGAGTCGACAAGCGGAGCCGCTGCAAGATAATCCAGCACCTCTAGCATAACTGTCATACACGACTATTTCTCGCGCGAGATAATTATCGGTATCTTTCTGTGCGGTAATGTGAGAGAGTGACAGGTAGTGCTATATCGCGCGACAAGAGTCGCGAAGCATAGTTGTGCTAGTCGGGCTGCTGCCTCGCCGGTAGACTCAGACATATCATGTAAAAATGCCTGTACTTACAGAATTATGATCATTGTTTTATTATAAATAAATAAATATCGGACAACCTCACACGTATCAATCTAGTCCCACAGTAAGCTCGAGTAGGCTTGTGTTATGGACACTAGACGACTATAAACATACTTATATAGATAAATACATACTTAAAGACAAAGAACATCCATGACCCCAGGCCACAGACAACCCCCACTAGACGGAGCATGTAAGGCGACCCGCGCGCACCGACGATATGGTACGGCAGAACATTAAAGTATCAACACGGCGGCCACCGTTTAGTTGCGTCCTTGTTTATGATCCATGCGTGCGTCAACGAAAAAAGAAATTGAATAAATAACATGGTAAATTGTAGTGTTAAGTGGTGTAGAGAGACCTCATAAACATGAACGCAACTAAACGGTGGCCGCCGTGTTGATACTTTAATGTTCTGCCGTACCATATCGTTGGTGCGCGCGGGTCGCCTACGGGTCGCCTTACATGCTCCGTCTAGTGGGGGTGGTCTGTGCCCCAGGCACAAATATTCGTGTTCATCACACAAATATTTGCCCTGGCCGGGATTCGAACCCGAGACCGTTGGCTTAGTAGGCAGGTGCTTAACCACTGCGCCAACCGCGTTATTATTATTATGTTGTTTACCTCTAATTGTATTGTATTTTTGCGTTGTATTTTTCCTGCATGTTTTGTGAGGTTGCTTTATTTCAATATAAAGTACATATCTCATTGCCTCCCACGAATAATTAACTATTTAACTATACATAAAACGTAGTCGTCAGTTGGTAAGTCAGCCAGCCCATTAAAAAACCCTTTTGAGTCTCTCTTTTTGCTCTGCCAACATTTTTTGTGACACACATTTCTTTGAACGATGCCTGAGTCGATAAAGATTCAGTTTTTTTTTTAAGCCTGTTCCTTCTTCTGCTGCACTTCAATTTTGATATTTACCTTTAGCTGTCCATCCAGGGCCAGATGTGGCAAGCATTTCAATACTTGTATTGTATTGTATTGTATTGTATTATTAACTATTTTGCCTCCCTCGTGGGTAAAAAAAAATAGTACGTGGAGGCCCTCCGCGCGGAAGAAGTGAAACTTCGTAATGTGGAAATGAAAATAGGAAGGGGTAGAAATTGTAATGTCAAAAGAGAAAACCTAACAATCAATTGATATTCACAAGAGACGTACCTACCTTGACATAACCTGAAATCCATCGCATTATCCGTGGGATTGTTGCGTTGAACGTTTAACGCAACAGTGCTTTCCTACCCCCTCCACGGTAGCGTTAAACGTTAAACGTTCAACGCAACCTTGTTGGAAGTCGCATTAGAAGTTTCACTTCAAAAATAGTGCGTGGAGGCCCTCCGCGCAGAAGAAGTGAAACTTCGTAATGTGGAAATGAAAATAGGAATGGGTAGAAATTGTAATTTCAAAAGGGAAAACCTAACAATCAATTGATATTTACAAGAGACGTACCTTGACATAACCTTAAATCCGTCGCATTGTCCGTGGGATTGTTGCGTTGAACGTTTAACGCAATAGTGCTTTCCTACCCCCTCCACGGTAGCGTTAAGCGTTAAACGTTCAACGCAACCTTGTTGGAAGTCGCATTAGAAGTTTCACTTCAAAAATGGTGCGTGGAGGCCCTCCGCGCGGAAGAAGTGAAACTTCGTAATGTGGAAATGAAAATAGGAAGGGGTAGAAATTGTAATTTCAAAAGGGAAAACCTAACAATCAATTGATATTCACAAGAGACGTACCTTGACATAACCTTAAATCCGTCGCATTGTCCGTGGAATTGTTGCGTTGAACGTTTAACGCAACAGTGCTTTCCTACCCCCTCCACGGTAGCGTTAAACGTTAAACGTTTAACGCAACCTTGTTGGAACTCGCATTAGAAGTTTCACTTCAAAACTATCTTTGACAAAGTTTCCGTTTAATAATCCAAACGACTGTACTCGTACGTGTATAGAATATCGAGAACCGTCTCCGCTAGTGGTCGGCAACACGATTACTCAATTGAAAATTGGCGTAATTTGTTGAATCACTCGCGTCCTCTAAGCTTTCCACTGCTTATCGCCCGATCTATTTGTACCACTTTATTTCAGTTGTTTAGCTTATTGGAATCAAGAGTGGAATAAGAGGGTTGGCGTTCGTCGCAGTCGGAAACCAATCTATTTACACCTAGTCTAGTAAAATTGTATTGATAGTCACTTCGAATATCGCCGGATTGCCATCTTGGCGTCACCCAAGTTTACGAGTTTTTTTTTTTGTATTAGGGACAATCTTACACAAATCAACCTAGTCCCAAACTTAGCAAAGCTTGTACGATCGGTACTAGACGACGATACACATAATGTATAAATAAAGAAATATCAGACAACCTCACACAGATCGATCTAGTCCCAAATTAAGCTCAAGAAGGCTTGTGTTATGGGTACTAGACAACGACTACTACTTATATAGATAAATATATACTTAAATACATAGAACAACCATGACTCAAGCACAAATGTTCGAGTTCATCACACAAATATTTGTCCCGGCCGGGATTCGAACCCGGGACCGCCGGCTCAGTAGGCAGGTCTCTACAAACCAAGCCAACCGCGTCGTCGAATAAATACAATAATATTTATATATACTACATAAATACATAGATATATAACATCCATGACCTAGGAAGTTCGAGTTCATCACACAAATATTTGCCTTGGCCGGGATTCGAGCCCTGGATCGCCGGCTCAGTGGGCAGGTGTACTACAAACTGCGCCACCCGCGTCGTCAAGAAGTTTAGGAGTCACTATCGGGCTACTAGGCCCGCGACGTGCCTGCAGGACAACTCCAATGTTCGATATTCGACCGTTGTATAGTGCCGTCCCGCTCACCCAATTATTGTTTGACAGGAGATTGAGAGGCACTATACGATTGTCGAGTTTCGAAGCTGTCGGTCTCCAGGCCATCGTTTTAAGGATGGCTGTATGACAGTCAGTATTCTATGGCGGGGAAATTATTTCAGGAAAAAATTTCAGCACGAAACAGGCTTTGTATCTAGGCGCGCTGTGCCTGCTTAACAGCGCCATCTGTTGTTCATAAATGTATTTGTCCGCCGATCACGCCGAAATGGCTGGACGGATTTTAACCAATTTTCATACCGGGATAGCGGGACATCCGCAGATGGTTGTAGGACCTATACTAATGCAAGTATACTAATTTTTACCCGACTTTATACAGTAAAGAAATAGTTTAAGGGGACAACGTTGCGGGATCCTTCTAGTTCGTCATTTTTATATTGTAACTTAGTTTGGTGTGGAATTAAAAGGCTTTATAATTGTATTAAAAAATAAACCGCTCATTTGTACTTATTTTGTTAAGCTATCGTATAATATACCGTCTAATTTTTATCGTAAACAGCCTTTCTAATTACAGCCTTAAAGAATGTTAGATTAAAGATACTGAATATATGGCGCGACTTTTATCAAATTAGACTAATCAAAATTAATATTGTTCTTAATCGAAAATCCGTAAAGAGATAGCTTACATGTATTGGTAATAAATATTTGTGTTATGAGTAATAAGAAAGAAAGTAATTCAGTGTTACGAATACGCGAAACTTATCGGGTGTTTTCAGAAAAAGGTGTTAGTTCATGTTTTTTAGATTTCAAGATATGTTAAGCTACTTATGCATTTGTGAAACATTTAAGAGGTATTCCTTTTAAAATGCTGATTGTTTTAGACATTGGTCTCTATGATCAAACATATTTCTTAACATATTATAGATGTTAATACCTAGAACAGGGCTATGAGGGTTTATTGGTATATATTTGAAATCTACACTTTGAATTTTTCATTGATAATTTTTGTTTCAAAAACTACTCGAAATTGACAAAATTCACGTGGTTTTTTTTTTACTTATTTTTGACTGCACTCAATGAAACCCTGAAATAGCTATGTTAACCTAGAACTCGGGGAAAAGTATTATTGACTTCAAAAAGTTGGTTGAAATTATCAATATATTTTGTCATAATATAAAAAAAAATAAGGAATAAGGCCCCCAACCCCAATAGCCCTGTTCTAAGTAGTAATAGTGTTAATATGTTAAGAAACATGCATCAGCATTTTAAAAGCTCTTAAGAGGCCTTATTCCTTTTAAAAAAACTTTTTTTCATATTATCATGACAAATATACTATATGGTAAGAAACATGTTTAATCATAGAGAAAAATGACTAAAACAATCGGCATTTTAAAAGGAATATTAAGGCCTCTTAAACTTGTGATATCTGGATATCATATATAGATGGCAAACACAGGCATATGGCAAAAGATCGGGACCCAGCGAGTTTTACCCCTGTTTTAGTTAGTCATATGACGAACGGAGAAATTTTGTGGCCATAAAGACTAAAAAACATCAATCTATCTATACATATAATAAAGCTGAAGTGGCTCGAAAGTCTGTACATGGAAGATATTCGAAAAAAGTTGGCCGGTGATACTTTAGAATCGATGACAGTCACGTTCCAACAGCTTTTAGAACTTTTGTCTGTTTATCTTTTTGTCCGTTTGTCTGTTTATCTGTTTATTTGACCGCGCATCACGTAAAAACGGCTGAACAAATTTTGATGAAAACCTCACTATTCTGTCGGGAAAATCTCCGGCCATATTATAGACTTTTCCTGAGAATCTGTCGATTCTGGCATAGTTGGGGTGGTAATTGTTCACACCTATTCTGAAGTCGAATAAATAAAACTACATGAAACCTAAAATTAGCCAACAAACTGTTATGCAGTTTGGTGAAAATTTAATGGGTGATCTTGACTCCCAAAAAGCGATCCTAATAAACCTGTCACCGAACATTTGGTTCACTTAATTAAAAAATAAAATTTAATATCTCGAAAACTGTATCCAATCATTTCACAAACAACGTTTGTACAACTTGACAATTTGTGAATGGTGACAAATTACTCGTAAAAAAAATCGTTTCTCAATCTGTTTCTTACACATTAGGGAATGCAACTATGACCGAAAACCGAGTTTCGGCTTTTTACGGTTAAAATCGAACTCGAGTCAGTTTTTCTTGACTCTACGTAAAGTATTGAATAAAATAGGTTATTGTGTTTTTATGGTTTTGTATCACTGTCGGTAAAAACGGAACGTCTTTAGGAATATTTATATTGATTGTTGGAACTTGTATGCTCAACAAAAATAAGAGCGGTTTCATCCGCGTAAGACATCGTACTATCAGAAATATCAAGTGGACTCAGGTCATTAACATAGATGAGAAAAAGTGTAAGCCCTAGTATACTACCTTGTGGGACTCCGTAATTTACAGGCAACTCTCTACTTCTATAATCTCCTTTTCTAAGACACTGGCATCGATTACTGAGATAATCTTTAAATATGTTAAATGAAGATCCTCTAATTCCAAGTATTTCCAGTTTCCTCATAAGAATTTGAACCGAGACAGTGTCAAATGCTTCGGCTAGGTCCATAAACACCGACAGACATTTCAAGACAGACATAGTCAAGATTATTCGCTACAAACTGGGTCAGTTCTTGCACTTAATTTTCGGTCGATTTTCCAATTCGGATTGATTGGGTGACAAAATATTGCAATCTTCCAAGAAAGATCTGAGTCTTTTATTTAATATGCGCTCTAGCACTTTTGAGAGAGAAGGCTATATAGAAATCAGCCAGCACTTTTGTTTCCATTCTTATAGATGGGAATCACTACAGTTTTTTAAGGACTTCAGGGAACCCCTTTTTCTCTAGACATAAGCTACAAAATGTAGAAGTATTGGTACAAATATGTTTTTATGATGTTTTAAAAAATAGTTTGGAATCCCATCCTACGGCGAAGGTATTTTTTAATCCCATGCATAAAGTTTTCACTTCCTAAAACTGCCTTGTTTTGTATTTAATAAATCATCAAAAATCTGATTTTCATGTAAGGGAGAGAAAGTTTTTAATATAATAAAAATACTGGAAATCAGAAAATACGTAGTTTAGATTAAGAATAAGTAGGTTCGATTACATTTGATATTAACAAGCGAATCCTACCAATTTCTATTTCCACAATTAAACATTACTTATTCATACGGCCTGACGTTTTGTTACGTAAATAGTATGATTGTTTTTGTCAAATATATATATATTTTTTCTCTTTTTCTAAAATACTAATTTGTAAAATAACTAATTTGGGAAATATTTATTTGTTAAACGACCATAATTTGTGAAATGAAGAGATTGTGAAATGATGCAGTTCTGAAATGTGTATATTTGTCAAATGAGCATTTTGTCAAATGATTATTTGTCAAACGTTTTTTTGTGAAATGATAGTCAACCAATCCTATAACGGTTTCCTTTTTTCTATTTTAGTTACGTAACATTAAAACACGTTCACTCCAGAACCTCATATTTTATGAAATTTGTTGAGAAGATTAGATATACAAGTATTTTTTTTCTTTCTTTTTATTCATAAAATGACCGGCAATTGCCTTCGGTATCACCTGATGGTAAGTATCAAATGAAATATGTACCTACTTAAAATACCTACACCTACTGAAGGGAAAAGTTATGCGAACAAAGTTATCCTTCCAGTTGTAAAAGTCCTTAAGGCTGTTAAGGCTCCTTATCCGTTCAAGAATAGTGGCTGTGGTCATGGTTTCTTAACATATTATTATTGATGTTACTACCTAGAAATAGGCTATTGGGATTTATTGATATATATTTGAAACCTACAGTTTGAATTTTTCATTGATCATTTTTGTTTCTAAAACTGCTCGAAATTGTCAAAATTCACGCGGAAAAATTTATACCAACCTATTTTTGACTGTTCATTTTAAAAAGTTGATTGAAATTATCAATATATTTGACATAATTTGAAAAAAAAATTTTTTTAAAAAGGAATAAGGCCTCTTAAGCGTTTTGTAAATCAATACTGGTTGTACTTAATGTGTCGCTATTCATCTCGATTAGCTACGATCGCGGCTTCACGCCCCAGTTCTTGTGGTTGGTTAGTTCTGCATCATCCGCCCTTCGAGGCCATGGTATTCAATAACCTCTCATTATTTCAACCAGGCTATTTTTTACATTTAATCTAAGTAGCTGCAGTTCGTATATACACATATTGTTCGTTAAAGTTTAAACTCTTGCAAAACAGAAAGTCATAGAAGACGGCCTCTCTGTTGTCTGTTGTTGGTGTAGCACACCCCCTTTCAAATTATACTTATACGAATTTTAATCAAAACTAACCAACTTTGTCCGCATAATACCTTATCAGCCATTTTTGGATGCCTAGCTATCCCTGTACCATGTGAAAATCTGGCTAGCCGTTTCAGCATGATGAAGACAAAGAAACGTTGACCAACAGATGTCGCTGTACAGCTGGCGCCGCGTGCTCACATAGGACTATCCATCGCACTATAGTATTTCCTGATAAATTGTCACCATAGAAAACTGATATTCAATAAAAAAAAATTTTAATACACCGCAACACATTTTCCTATAATTAACCCATATATTCAAGAAAATGGGATCAAGACTAAACTTCCTCTCCGTTCTTTTTTGGATTTATATTGAAACTTTTTTACGCAATTGATACTTAGACCCTGCACGGAGAAATTTTAGAGTGAGAGTTTAGATTTCGAACGGGAATTCCTGGTTCCGCCATACAGGAATTTCGCGGTTCGCGATACTATGTTATAGAAACTTGCAGATTCTTCTCGAACCTTTATCTATTTTGATCTCTGCACGATTCTGTCAATGACTGCAACTCAATTCCTGTTCGCAATGTGCCATTTCAACACATCATCAAAACTAGTAGCCCGAGGGAAAATCTTAGTCGAATAAGAGTGACAGAATAGATATTTGTGCAGAAAATATGAGGAATTTTGTCTTCTATTTCTTCTTATAGACCCATCGTATTACACAAAAGACCGTTGTGATATAAAAAAAAATGACACACCGCCATGACATCACACCTTCAGTTCAATATGACGGTTTACTTCTGTATCCCCCAAGTTAGAAAACTTGGATTTTTATCAATATCATGCCTCCGTATCTAAACAACAACGCGCGAAAAATCGCTTTACTCCACCTTTTGTAAGGCAAGCTCTTTAACCAACGAACTTTGAACTACGAACGAACGAATCAAACAGACGAAATGATAAAAAAAATCTCTATCTACATGATTTATATTTTTATAATTTTTACTAAGCCTACCCTACCCCTGCGGAAAATCTTTCCCATATACCAAGAAACCTAGCATGTATTTCAAAAATACCTCTACCATCTTAATCCTCAACGTGCATCTGAGCCATAGAAACTTGCAGACTCTTCTCGAACCCCTCGCCCGGGTCGACCTCTGTCGTTTTGTCAATTAAATAAACTCTGTTCGAAAAATTGAATCATGCCCATGACCTCTAGCCGAGCGTATAAAAGGGTGCTGAGCATCCCAAACAGGCTAGTACATTGCTTGATCTCGTCTGGGACAGTTGCCAGCGACTTAATAAACTTATAAACCTAACCATGTTGCGTTTAGTCGTCTTAGCGCTGGTAGCGGTGGCCTCCGGCAATGTCATCCACGAAAACAAATGCCCTGAGTTGAAGCCGGTGGAGAACTTCAATCTGACTGCAGTAAGTGTTATTGATGTTATGTACCACTGTAGAACTTTTTCACACTGACGAACCGACGTTATTCAAACTTGAGTGATAAGTCTCGTTACTGCGACAGGGTTCTTCGGAGTCGAATCGATTTAACTTACTGTACTATAATCTTAACACTCTTATCTTTATCAGTTTATCATATCATTTTCTTGGAACGTTGACTGTCGTGTTTAAGAGTAGAATACAACTTTTTGGGTGTTTAGTTACTTCCAAACTTAATCTTATTTTGGTTTCTGAAATAATCAAAAAACACGGTGTAGTCAACTATCTAAAAGTAAGTAAGTTTATTAGCCAGCACATAATATAAATCCATTCAATAATGAAGGTTGACTGTTCTATACAAAAGTATGGCTTATATAAATTCAATTTCATGTACTGATATATCTTATCTTAACTGTAATACTAGGTACTGTTAGATATTACTTATCTTGTTTATATTTTTGGTAGTATTTACAATAAGTATTAGGTACGATTAGATGTTTACAATGAAGCGAAAAAATTTAAAAATTTAATGGTTCAGATAGGATTCGAACCTGCGTTTCCAACGGCTTTCCAGGCCAACATTTGGTTTAGGTACGTTAGCAGAGTTACTGCTTTAATAAAAATAATTAGGTACGATTAGAACCAAAAATCCTGTCATGATGGCTTACATTAACGGCAAAAGAACATAAAACAAATATATAATATTAGGTTTAATATTACGACCCAAGTACAGTGCGACACAAAAGAGTAGAAAACGGATGATAAAGGAACTACAAATTTTTCATACAAAATTGTTACCATATTCAAGCACTACGTCAAAAATGTGGCAGTTGCGAAGGAAGTGGCGCCCTCATTTATTTTCTAGGTACTCTTTTGTGTCGCACTATATAAGATCCAAATGAAAATATTTTAAATTGTCATAGACAATAAATGAAACTATTTGTATTTTTTTCGTGTTCTAACTTTTATATGTGGAACATACAAATAATAATTACCGAATGTGAAATGATAGAAAAGCGCGTTTTTTTTAAATGTACTAAATATTAATAACTTTTTGGATAGAAAAATAGATATTTGCTAAAAGTAAAATGGCAGGTTAGTATTTTGATCTGAAATCTCGTGCGGTGATGGTAAAAAGGTGGCATCTTTAAAAAAAAATACACCGATATAATTAATATAATTTCGCTAGGGGCCCATAAAAAAATCGCTTTCTGCCCTGCCATCCTTCGGTAATTTTAAGACGTATTTATCGTATGGCATTACAAAAACACTGCATCAGTTAAAAATCAAATAAATGAAAAAAATTAGATGAAGTTCCAGACTGAATAATAGTTTAATAATAGGTTTTATTACTTTTAAAATTCTGATTGTTTTAGACATTGTTCTCTATGATCAAACATGTTTCTTAACATATTATTAATGTTACTACCTAAAACAGGGCTATTGGGATTTATTGGTATATATTTAAAATCTACAGTTTGAATTTTTCATTGATAATTTTTGTTTCAAAAACTAGTCGAAGTTGACAAAATTCACGCGGAAAATTAGTTTATTCAACTATTATCGACCGCTCGCAATGAAAGCATGAAATAGCTATGTTACTACCCAGAACTCAAAGAAATGTATTATTGACTTGAAATAGTTGGTTGAAATTATCAATATATTCGTCATAATATTAAAAAAAAAAATTTCAAAGGAATAATGCCTCTTAAAATTACGTGTACCTACGCTTACAGTAAACAACACTTCAGAAACATATTTCTTATACTTAGATGAAACTTTAAAAAAGCTATTTTCTTATGAAATGTAAGAAATGTATATATACTTAAATACTGGACATAGCTATTGGAGTTATTAGTAATAACATTTTGGATACCAAGGTTATTTACTATTGCTTTTTCAGTATTGTCAATTGATAGTCTACCAAGGAAACGATAACGTGTATTATCTATAGCAGGTCCATTTGTCGAAGTAGTGAAGAAAAAAAAAAAAAATGTTAAACCAATTAATGACATTCATTTGCACAAAAGTTTTACTCCCTGATTTTTTAATAATATTATTTTATAAAATCAAAATTTGTGAAATAATTTTATAATAATAATGATAAATAATAAAGTTACATGTAATATTATGTAATTTTATCAATATAGGTAAATATCTCAATCTCAATTCACTCATATCACAAATATTTGAACAACACATGTAAGTGAAGTGTCAATGTTTGCTATTTATTCGACTTGCTAATGCAGAGTGATTAACGAGTTTTTTTAAAGATAGGGCTCACCTATAGTGGTGATATTTTGGAGTGACATAATCGAACTTCCCTCTTGGTATTATGTTATATGGTACAAAGACTTAGCGATGTCTATTTATATTGTTGCTGACTATCCATATATAAATTAGTAAATAATAATAATCTTACATTCCATTGAGAAGAGGCGTAAGACAGGGGGACGTTGTGTCCCCGAAACTGTTTACGGCCGTTATGGAAGACGCCTTCAAGCTCCTGGAATGGCAAGGACTTGGCATCAACATCAATGGCGAATACATCACTCACCTTCGGTTTGCCGACGACATCGTAGTCATGGCAAAGTCGATGGAGGAACTCAGCATGATGCTCGATGACCTCAATCGAGTTTCTCAACGGGTGGGCTTAAAAATGAACATGGACAAGACGAAACTCATGTCAAATGCCAAGGTTGTGCCCATCCCAGTCTCTGTTGAAAACTCGGTACTCGAAGTTGTTGACTCACAAGTGGTCCAATTAGGTAGGTCCAACTTCAAGAAAGATGTCAACCGCCGAATCCGACTCGGCTGGGCAGCGTTCGGGAAACTACGCAATGTCTTTTCATCCGACATACCTCAGTGCCTCAAGACGAAAGTCTTCAACCAATGTGTGTTACCAGTGATGACTTACGGCACCGAAACGTGGTCTTTCACTATCGGCCTCATCTCAAAGCTCAAAGTCGCTCAACGAGCAATGGAGAGGGCTATGCTCGGGGTGTCTCTACGTGATCGAATCAGAAATGAGGAAATCCGTAGACGAACTAAAGTGACCGATATAGCTCACCGGATTAGCAAGTTGAAGTGGCAATGGGCAGGCCACATAGCACGCAGAGCAGATGGCCGATGGGGCCGTAAAGTGCTCGAGTGGAGACCTCGGACCAGCAAGCGCAGCGTAGGACGTCCACCTACAAGATGGACAGATGACCTTATAAAGGTCGCCGGAAGGCGCTGGATGCAGGTCGCTTCCAACCGGTATATATGGAAGTCCAAAGGGGAGGCCTATGTTCAGCAGTGGACGTACTATGGCTGAGATGATGATGATGATGAATAATCTTACGCAAATCGACCTAGTCCCAAATTGAGCAAAGCTTGTACTGTACGATAATATCTATTGTATTCTATTATAAAATTCTAGATTTGTATCAAAAATCAGTTTTCTTCAGTAACAATTCGGTCAATAGAGAATTTTACAAGGATTTTTGAGCAAATTACGAAAGAAAGAAAAAAATACATTTATTCGTGACTTGACCATAAAACAAAAATACATAAAGGGTGTGACCGAAATGATAAAAAAAAAACAATAGGCAACTATAATATTATTATGGCTGTGTCGCATGTACAATGTACAACGTACATGTACAAAAGTGTACACAAAAAACATAAGGCTCAATAGTTTTCTTGTCTAATCTTACGTACCTAATACCGTATTATTTACTTCGTTGTAGTAAAAACGCGTAAAAAAATCAATCTGACGTCACCTATAGCAATTGTCTACCATTTTAATTATCACATTTCGTTAGCGAGATACCAAAGAGGCTCTATCAAGGTTATTTGGAATACGCATAAAAAAACGTTAGGCACCACAAGGTACTAGGTACAAACTGCCAAAGTTTGCTCAGAAGTACAGTTCTCGAAAATTTTCGGAGCTCACAGTTTTCTATGGGAAAACCAATGTTCCTAAGAGGCCTTATTCCTTTTTTTTTCATATTATGACAAATATACTAATAATTTCAACCAACTTTTTGAAGTGAAAGTAATGCTTTTCCCTGAGTTCTTAGCAATATAGCTAACGCTTCATTGCGTGTAGGCGAAAATAAGTTGAAAAACAAAACAGTTTTCTGCGTGAATTTGGTCAATTTTGAGATGTTATTGAAACAAAAATTATCAATGAAAAAATCAAACTGTAGGTTTCAAATATATACCAATAAATCGCAAAGGCCCTGTTCTATGTAGTAACGTTGATAATATGTTAAGAAACGTGTTTGATCATAGAGAAAAAAATCTAAAATAATCAGCATTAAGCCTTAAGAACATTCTCGCTCCATAGAAATGGGGAGTGATCTTAAGAATGGCACAACTCTGGTGTGGTAAGAATTATTTTTTCACCTCACTCGCTCGGAAAACCTCCGTTTATAGGGCGAAATCTGCGTGAAAAAGTCTATTTTATCCGCTAGCGTGCAAAAGTCATTTGAATTTCGAACACGACGATTTTGATTCTCTGTGGTGCATGTAACTTTTCTATATTTAAGACTCCTTCAACGCGTGACTGATTTCATCAGTCGATAAATCTTCGAATAACCAATCAACGCACGCTAGTGAAGGGCGATCTGGTCAGGCCGGCTAAAATCATATGTACGTTTGAATACTTCTTTAAAAAAAAATACACCTACAATATCACGTCCAGAAACCTGGTTTGTGGTTACAGATTTTATAAGTTTTTATTTTTTCTTCACTTTATTTTATGTTGAATATGTTTGTATATATTGATAGTAAGTATTTCAGTTTCATTTAAATTTTTTGACTAGTAAATATATTAAATACAACACAAATTTCAATATTTATTTCTTATAAAAGTTGGAACATAAGAGTGTAATTTCTGAACGCACCCGAGAAAAAAATAAATAATTAAAAAGTTGGAAGTTTTCACAATTCACGTAAACAACGTATTTTTTTCTGTGGAGAATACATACTGTTGTTTTACTTTATAGAAATAAGTATCGAAAACAAGAAAGTTAAGCCCAATTTGGAGTATTTATTCAATGCTAAAAGCCTGCATTAAAACGAAAAAGGATTCGTTATAAATATTTGGGGACGATAAGTAATTTACCGTAACTATTGGCGTTTTTAAAGAAGATAAAGCCGAAATAATTTTGTTCGGATCCCATCGTCCAATAACTTCCAAAGCAAGTGTTATGGAAAATACTTCCGAGTGGCCAACTAATCCTTCCCAGAATGCCATTCTCCCACATTAACAACGAATGTGTCAAGTCAAGTAGTTTCAAATACAAATATAACAGTGCTTAGAAAAACTCAACGATAAAATATACCGGACGATAATACATATTACGGCCATACTTCGGCCATATTACTTTTAATTTTTAATATGTGTGCTTCTCTCGTATTTATTTGGTTTGGATTTGAGTGCGTTGTTTTAAATTTGATGTGTTAAATAGAAGGCAAAATTAAATATGATTATTTTTATGTTTTTCTTGAATCTTGTACTTTCCTCGCTGTAGTGAGGTGAAAAGTTGTGTGTTCCGCATGGCTGCAAAATTATTTAGCTTCTCGTGTCTTGAAAGCTTCGCTACGCTCAGCTTTCAATTTCAACACTCGCGCCAAATAACAACTTTGCAGCCTTGCATAACAAATAACTATTAGAGTCCGAATCTATTTATCTTCGTTGTTTGAACTTGTTTGTTACCTGCAAACAATGGCATCATCTTTATTGTTCGTTCTTTTTTTTGTACTTACATCGAAATATTGTTTATTCGTTTTTTTTCTCTAAAGTCGTAAATTTTCATTAGCTCATCAAATTCAAAGAAAATCCATAGGTATTTACATTAAATTTTGATATAGGTTTGTTTTATAACAAGATAAAAAAATAAACTGATGAACAGCATCAGTCATTTATCATCATCGTATGTGATTTTGTCAAAAATTTGCCAATGAAATGAAACTAACTGATATTTTAACGTAAATTTTAAAACGATTGGCAACGATAGTCAGCCCCTTACCATCAATACCATCAAACAACCAGGGCGTATTTACGCTCCAATCGTCATCCTAGTTACTCCTAATATAAAAAAAAAATTAATGGCTAAGGGAAAATAATTTTACTAATTGTTTTTTTAGTACACTGCTACAATATTACTCAGCACGTCTAGCATAATTTATGACACGTGACTCTTTGAAGTGAAACTTCTAATGCCACTTCCAACAAGGTTGCGTTAAACGTTTAACGCTACCGTGGAGGGGGTCGGAAAGCACTGTTGCGTTAAACGTTCAACGCAAAAATCCCACGGACAATGCGACGGATTTAAGGTTATGTCAAGGTACGTCTCTTGTGAATATCAATTGCTTGATAGGTTTTCTCTTTTGAAATTGCAATTTCTACCCCTTCATATTATTACAGGTCCAGGGCTACCACAATAAAAGATGTACTCCAGTAAATTGTATAATTGTAATTACTTCGTTGTATTCTATTTTTAATTACAATATTAGTCCGCGAGCTACGCCCGTTACAAAATCTGTCCCCATCGTCCTCTTTCTCTCTCAATACCCGCCTCATATCGAATTATTATTTTTCTTTTTAATATGTACCCACAATTATATCAAGACCAAAATGCCAAATAGCTAACACTATTTTCATTTCCACATTACGAAGTTTCACTTCTTCCGCGCGGAGGGCCTCCACGCACTATTTTCTTTTAATACCGTGCGAGCAAGGCAGGGGGCGCTGAGTCACGCGACAAGGGAAGTCGCGGCAAGGTATGCTAGCCCCGCTGTTGACTATTTAAAACAGTGGTAAAACTCACTGGGGTCGTTTATTATACAGGGTGATCAATCCAAATGGGTCAGTAGCGAGAAAACGAAAACTATAAGAGATAGGGAAATCTGTTCTTAGAAACCATGGCGTCGATTTTAGATTTAATAAAATCTGCATTTTTTTATAAAGCTCATACATAACCGGAAATTGAACCTGGTTATCATTCTGTAAGTAATCGTATGTCGTATTCCAACATTCTTAACAGCGATTTTGACCGGGGTATGTATGAAATTATATGTATGAGATTTATAAAAAAAAAATGCAGATTTTATTAAATCTAAATCGATGCCATGGTTCCTAAGAACAGATTTCCCTATCTCTTATAGTTTCTGACTTCTCCCTACTGACCCATTTGTATCGATCACCCGGTATATTTTAAAAAACGCCATACAGCGTACAGCGTACGTATGAGATGATTCACAACTGCAATTGTTTGTATTGAAAATGTTTGCAAATGTGGCTAGCCAGTTCTTTTCCATAGCCCTTCATTTGTAAACAAGTTACAGCGTAGATACAATTTAGAAGCTGCTTCTGGCTGCTGAACCCAACCCAATAAATTGCTGTAATTTTCCATTTTCCTAACAAACGTTGACAATCGCTGTTCCGGTACCAATTACCTTGCCGAGGAACCGAATCAATCAATTGAATGAATGGTATAATTCGAATGAGTCATCAACGGAATTGACCGAGCGTGAAGGATTCGACGGTTAAAAGAATCGATTCATTTATGGAGCTTTATTCTTTTACAGTGCATAAAAGTATTGTTCTTATAAAAAAGAATATTATAGTCGTACCTACTCATGACGTTGATGGTTCTGTACTATTTTAATTGTGTGTTGAACTGTTTAGTAAACAAACGCGAAAAACTTTTCCTGTATGGGTTATTTGGAAACACGGTTCTTTTTTAGGTATTTAGTTTCAGACAGACGTTTGTGCAGACGGACAGAGAGACACCGGAACCTTATGGTAGTAAAGTAAGATTCCGTTGGCACCCATTCGATACATAACCCTTAAAATACTGCGAATAAATACTTCTAGAACGATAGCAATTTTCATAGTGAGTTTATTTAGTGATGTAGGTAATTGTCATTTCAATAGTGATAAGGCTTAAAAATATTACTCATAAGGAACTGCTATGATTCATGAGATGAGATAACTGTATTCGGAATTTCTGTGAACGTCCTGATAAACGCTTAATTTAGTTCAAGATGACTTTTATTAACAATGAATTCAAACAATTGCTATGAACGCGCACTTTTAGAATTATAGTGACCTAATTTGAAATCGTCGTCACTTAAATTTTAAATAACATATTTAGAATGAAAGACCTAATTTAAAAAAAAAAAACAAGATTAATGAATGAATTAGATCACTAAACTTAAAAAGGAAGGTGCGAATACGTTACTACTGTTTAGAGCCACCAATTTAAAAGCCTTTCAAGTGACACTTTTGTCACTCAAATTGCTGTATGTCAATATTATTCGATTTACGTAGATCTCAGAAGTTAATTCCTATTGCTGGTCGTGCAAGGTTTATAATGCGTGTAACATATATAATAAATGTTAACAATGAAGCGAAAAAAAATTAAGAATTTAATGGTTCAGGGTTCGAAAAGGGCCGACACTACTGAGCAGACATTACTGCTTTAAAAAATAAATAAAATAAAAATACCCTGATGAGTATGAATTTATGATTAGACAACTCTAGGTACACTTCTTGTTATGTGTCATGATATGCAGTGCCATTTGAATTTAACAGTTTCTTTAACTTATTTTCAGTACCAAGGCACGTGGTACGAGATTTCCAAGTTCCCAACCGCTGCGGAGAAGAATGGCAAATGCGCTTCAGCTGAATACAAGCTGGATGGAGATGTCATGAAAGTGAAGAACGTCCATGTTGTTGATGGAGTCCAGACTTCAATCGAAGGCACGGCCAAGCTGGCGGCTGACGCCAACAAGGCTGCGAAGCTGGTGGTCTCACTTAAGTTTGGAGGTGAGTGTCAGTTGAATACAACATAGATAGAGGTCATGGAAGTTAAGACCTTCCATGCTGTGAACGGAGTCTTGACTAAAATCGAAGGCACTTCGAAGCTGGCGACAGATGACACTAAAGCAGGGAAGCTGATGGTGTCACTGAAGGTTTGTGGTCAGTGGATAAATAGAGGTACAAGCTAGAAGGGAAAAAATATAAAGAACGTCCATGTTATGAACGCACTTTGAAGGTATGGTGAAGCAGGCGGCAGATGCCAATAAGGCTGGAAAATTTATGGTCTCGTTTAAGTTTGGAGGTGAGTGAATAACAAATGCATTACATGTCAGAAGGAGAGGTCGTGAAAGTCGAGAACATACATCGTGAATGAAGTTCTTTACATTGAAGGCATTAATTATTTATAAATATTATGCCTAACTAACACTTTGTCTGAAACAGAATAGAGAAGGAGATGATTTTATTGTGAATAACGATTTTTATTATTTCAAAATTACGTTTTAACAAATGAACTATATGTCAAGTGTTTACAGCAAAATTTTTATGGCATGCAATTTTTTTTTAAATTCATAATCTATCCAGCAATTGACCTCAGTCACCTGATTGTAAGTCGGTAAGGGCTGCTGGTTCAGCCACAAACTATTTACTTTTGCCTTGAAGAAACCAGTTATGATTTTCAGGAAATACCTTCAATGGGAACGAGTTTCATTTCTTAGCAAATTGCTGCGTGCGAATAAGTAACCGACAAAATAAGGATGTCGCTCCCCTCGAACTCATATACTAGGGCTTGTCCAGTAATCTGCCTATGACGCAAATTGCGATACAAATCAGAATTTCTATAGTAGGCCTGATTATCAAAATAATCGATCTCATTTTGAACTCGCTTGCGTCTAACTCGCGTCGTGTTTGGTTTTAACAGTTTCATGAACTTATTAATTTATTACGTAAGTACACTGGCGGTATAAGGGGAGGTCGACCCGGGGCGCTGGCTCCTAAAGGGCCTTATTATAACCAGGTTCAAGGCGCCTAGGGCGCCTGTATGACTAAAGCTGGTCATATGCCCAAGTGTTATATTTATTCATTATTATTCAAATAAGTTACACAGCATTACAGTAATAAAACCAAGGCACTGTAAACTACTAAAATACATACACGTAAGCAAGACATATAAATATAACTAGTTAGATTAAGGCGTCATAACGGCGTGGCTCTCCGTGTATTATTCGGCAGGTTGCCCCGATTTATATATGTATATTTGTATATATATGTATAATCTAATTGATGCTGAACTTTGAAACATTATGTAATATATTTTTCTTAAAGATATAAATTTTATCGCATTAATCTGTAGGTATCAATTAGCTATGTTAGACTTCTTTATCGTTCGGATGAACAATCACTTTATCAGTATATGTAGTTCGATTCGATTAGAACGGAATTCCTTATTTTACTCACTAATATTCGTTTATCACTAAATTGTTTTGAAGCGTGAAGATAAATAAGTACGTATATAACGACGAGTACGAAATAAATATTGTGCAATATTACATTATAGTAGCGAAGGTCATTCAACGTTTCGCGCCAATAGCTTCGTGGTTGTAATATAGCACTAGTAGTATGACATCTTCATACTTTGTATATAATATAAAAGTATGTACATATAATTATAAAAGTAAATTACGTAATTTCATTGAAATTATTTGTTTATTTACTTAAATATGTATATAAAAGTAAATTACGACATTTCATTGAAATTATTTGTTTGTTTACTTACTTTTCGTAATGACAGTAAGCCATTTGACATTTTAAAGTCCGCTGTAATTGTAACCGCTAGTTGGCGCTGTCATCGCGCACCCAGCGAATAAATAAGAAGCCAAAATTGTATCCGATCCACTGCGTGCGAGTTGGAGCTTGGTCAATGCGCTTAGTATTTGAAATATAAAAATAAAGAGGGCGCTGTAATAAAGCGGAATGAGAACGATACGATACGAACGGTCTGTATAGCGGTCCTGTAGCTCAGTTGGAAGAGCAATGTTTCGGTTAAACAGAGGTCGCGTCGCGGGTCCCACTTGGACTGCAAAGGGTCAATAAATTTTTGGCTTTTTATTTATCATTTGATATACAATATAAGAAATGTGGTTTCACCACAAGAATAGGATCAAGATTGATTCTGTTCAATATCTTCATAGGTACTTTCCCATATTTCGATATGCCTATGGCATGTCTAGGTGCGCTTACTCCGCTTTCTTGACTTTTTTTTTATTCCTTACGTCATCAATCAAGAATTGAGAGAATCAAGATCTTAAATATAGCTAAGACACTAGACAGTTGATTTGCGTTGGGATAGAAAGGTTCTTGTGTGGTTAAAGGTCACTAAAAAGGTGGACTAACGATCGGGTGTCCATCGCGGGAAGCAATTGCTGATGAACTTCTTTATTAGTCTTTTTAGCCACTGATTTTCACTCTTATTTTATAAATTTTAATCCATTTCTTCTGTCTCGTAGGTAGTGCAAAATATAAAAGAATTGGTATTCACTCGTATGTTTTTTACACCAGACATTTTCCTCTCCATCTATTAATAAAGTGTGATCGTCTGTCTTTACTTGATTTTTTTTATTGTTTAAAGTCTGTTTGTATTATATGATAGTTGTCCGTGTATGCAGGAAGACATTAGGGATTTCTCAGAATTTAACAAATCTTATTGACGTCGCATCAGTCATTGTGAATCACTTATCTTAACGTATAAGTGCCGTCTAGTTGTCATATCACAGAGCGTTTTTCGAAAAATTTAGGTTTGATGAAACTCAACCGAAGCCCAACGCACACTTACGACCCTGCTGGACAACTTCATTGCGCACCTTGTAATCGCATCTTCAAAACAAAGTTTGGTTTTGCGAGTCACGTTATCCTTTTTTTTGTATTTTTTTTTATCTTTCTTTTTTTTTTAAATAAATAAATATTAAGGGACAATCATACACAAATCGACCTAGTCCCAAACTAAGCAAAGCTTGTACTATGGGTACTAGACGACGATATACATAATATATATATACATTTTTAACTAATTGAGGCGTTAGTTGTTTAAAAAAAGATTCACGTTAACTTAAACGATTTAATTCAACCAAAAATACAGCTATTTTACAAAGAAATAAAATCAATTCAAATATAAAAAGAAAGCTATATTGGTAACGATGGCTTAGACGTCCATCGGATCCGAGAGTCAATGCAAAAGTGGCGTCGAGAATGGTTCGCAGATCACGAGGAAAGAGGGGATCCCCTCCACCCCCACTCTCTGCCAACGTCAGGCCACCCAGCACGTGGTGCCGGTCAGGTGACGTCAATTTTCTGGTAATACGGCCTCTCCTGACAGCTGGACGTCCGCGTCCACGACATCGGCAGAATCAGCATCACCGAGCCGTCTTCACTCTGTTGATGATCATCGTCTTCAACATCAAATGAATCTAAAACACCATTATTTTACATAGAAAACTATCGTGAGTCTCAGACATATTAATATACTTAAACGGGTTTACTCACGTCGTAGAAGTCGAATAACGCTCGACATGTTTCGAATCGGTACGCGATTCACACGTGTTCGATTGGCCGCCGCCGCGACTGGTCGTCTCTCCTGATGATGAATCGCGTACCGATTCGAAACATGTCGAGCGTTATTCGACTTCTACGACGTGAGTAAACCCGTTTAAGTATATTAAAACACCATTAGTTTGCATTAGTCACACAGTCATCTTCACCAATAGAAAAAAAAACATTCAAATTGTGTTAATCGTTTAGAGCCCACAGGATAAACAATAACTCCTACATAGATAGCTAAACATGAAGTAGGTACAGAATACAGAGCCCTCAGGATGTTCAAGTGATACAGCAGAGCCCTCAGGCTGCTCATCACCAAACCGCAGCTGGCCCTCTGGCTAAACTTCGGTTGTGCGGCAACAGAGCCCTCAGGATGTGCACAGATAATACTTACAGAGCCCTCAGGGTGTAACAAGCTAATACTCACAGAGCCCTCAGGGTGTGACAAGCTAATACTCACAGAGCCCTCAGGGTGTGACAAGCGATAAAGCAGAGCCCTCAGGCTGCTCATCACCAAACCGCAGCTGGCCCTCTGGCTAAACTTCGGTTGTGCGGCCACAGAGCCCTCAGGATGTGCACAGATAATACTTACAGAGCCCTCAGGGTGTAACAAGCTAATACTCACAGAGCCCTCAGGGTGTGACAAGCTAAAATACTCACAGAGCCCTCAGGGTGTGACAAGCGATACAGCAGAGCCCTCAGGCTGCTCATCACCAAACCGCAGCTGGCCCTCTGGCTAAACTTCGGTTGTGCGGCAACAGAGCCCTCAGGATGTGCACAGATAATACTTACAGAGCCCTCAGGGTGTGACAAGCGATACAGCAGAGCCCTCAGGCTGCTCATCACCAAACCGCAGCTGGCCCTCTGGCTAAACTTCGGTTGTGCGGCAACAGAGCCCTCAGGATGTGCACAGATAATACTTACAGAGCCCTCAGGGTGTGACAAGCGATACAGCAGAGCCCTCAGGCTGCTCATCACCAAACCGCAGCTGGCCCTCTGGCTAAACTTCGGTTGTGCGGCAACAGAGCCCTCAGGATGTGCACAGATAATACTTACAGAGCCCTCAGGGTGTGACAAGCGATACAGCAGAGCCCTCAGGCTGCTCATCACCAAACCGCAGCTGGCCCTCTGGCTAAACTTCGGTTGTGCGGCAACAGAGCCCTCAGGATGTGCACAGATAATACTTACAGAGCCCTCAGGGTGTGACAAGCGATACAGCAGAGCCCTCAGGCTGCTCATCACCAAACCGCAGCTGGCCCTCTGGCTAAACTTCGGTTGTGCGGCAACAGAGCCCTCAGGATGTGCACAGATAATACTTACAGAGCCCTCAGGGTGTGACAAGCGATACAGCAGAGCCCTCAGGCTGCTCATCACCAAACCGCAGCTGGCCCTCTGGCTAAACTTCGGTTGTGCGGCAACAGAGCCCTCAGGATGTGCACAGATAATACTTACAGAGCCCTCAGGGTGTAAAAAACGAAGACTCACTTGAAAAATGTCTTACAACCATTTGGGGTTCCTTCTCCGTGACATAGTGTAAATTCATCAGCCGCCTCGGATATATCGTCGGAAATATAGCTAGATCTAAGAATTACCTTACTTCTGGCGTTGCTAGGTGTGGACGCTTTGACCAATACTTTCAAAATATATGTGCTCGGCTATACCTGACCATAACTGATTGTGTGTCCCAAATATTCAACTTCACGGGAAAGGAAAATACACTTTTAGATTTACCATAAAATCTGCTGTGGTCAATGTCCGCAGCACTGCAGCCAACGTCTGTTGATCCTCAGCAACAGTCTGACTTGAAATTAGCACGTTGTAAATATAGCAAAGACAAGTACCATACCAGGTTCGATAAAAGGACGCAAGGTGTCTATCAGTAAAAAAATCCACAAGTAGGTACTCCCCGAGTCATTGAAATTATAATATTGCCGCGCCTCGCCTGTATTTGTCAAAAATTTCACGGCAAAAATTGACATTTGATTAACCGTGTGACCCATTTTTGTTTGAAACAAGAACATGGATCCTCCTTTTTTAAGATAGGTTTTTATTAGATTTCGCACGCTTAGGAATTAGAAAAATTCTGTTGTTTACGTCCAGAATCCTCACGATGAACATTTCGTTCTGGTATAACCATGTTGTCGTTTACGGGACTTCGCGACGGTTTGTTGAAAATCGATTATTATTGTGAACAGGTTTTATTTGCAATTCAGATGAAAAATACTAACTGAATTGTTTGGGAGCAGTTTAGCGATCGTTGCTGTTGCACGTATTTGCGGGTCTATTATATTTTATACCACTAACAATGACAATCCATTAACAACGTGCAGCGGCAACAACGAACGTCAAGCATATTTTGCAAGTGTAGGGTAGTTGTCAAAATCGAATTTCATAACATCTAAGAAAATGGTCGTAATATCAATCCTCCAGGGACACAGATACTCAAACTGGCGCATGGCGCTTAAAATTTGACCAGGTTTAGTCATTTGGACGCGTGCGTCACCTTTCAATTCAAGAAATTCCCTATTCAGTTGATATTGTGAACATGATTCACCTCAAAGCTCGATCAAAATAAGAAATGTAAAAATGGTTGGATCTTACCGGATTCGTGGCAGTAATAGCAGACACCATCGTGTCTGTTACCTCACATAAGTGATAAAACAACCTCATCGGCGCTCAAAGACCCTGCACTAGGCCATACAGAGACGTGGATACTCGCCGCGCGCGAAGACTCATTAGGCAGCGCGGTTGGCAGGTCAGCTCAACCTCCAATTTGCTCAGGAGTCAGCGGAGATCCAGCCGACAGACCCAGCCGGCTTAGGGAGCGGCGGCAGCAGAGGTAGGCGTATCCGAGCGTGGCGGTATTTCGAGCAATATATTCCGCGGCAGTCTATCACTCGATTTAAACACGAAAAAGCACTATTTTTTTTTAATTTATAAGAAACTGAACGGACTAGGGAATGGTGAACCCACTATCTGATTTTAACTAATTGAGGCGTTAGTTGTTTAAAAAAAGATTCACGTTAACTTAAACGATTTAATTCAACCAAAAATACAGCTATTTTACAAAGAAATAAAATCAATTCAAATATAAAAAGAAAGCTATATTGGTAACGATGGCTTAGACGTCCATCGGATCCGAGAGTCAATGCAAAAGTGGCGTCGAGAATGGTTCGCAGATCACGAGGAAAGAGGGGATCCCCTCCACCCCCACTCTCTGCCAACGTCAGGCCACCCAGCACGTGGTGCCGGTCAGGTGACGTCAATTTTCTGGTAATAACATATATAGATAACATCCATGACCCAAGAACAAATATTTGCACAAATATTTGCCCGGCCGGGATTCGAACCCGGGACCGCCGACTCAGTAGGCAGGTGTCTACAAACCGAGCCAAACGCGTCGTCTAAGTCGTCGTCGTCCTTCCATAACCAGGACAAGAATAAGGCTTGTACGATCTTGGATTTGGATGATATATTTACGATAATGCTTGCTGTAAGGATCTACAAGCTGCAGCTCGTAAATTTTTCTTTACCATGTTTTTTCCGAAATGTTTTTTTTTTATTGTTAATTTGACTGTTCTCAATAATAGTAGCTAAAGGGATCTTTGCCTTCGAAACTTAATAAAAAAACTAGTCGATGACACTTGTCAATGTCAAGATTTCAACGGTCTGACACAGACATGTGTCAGAATTTGAATGCTTTGACAATGACTTGTGTCAAATTTTCAACGGTTTGACACTGACAAGTGCCAACCATCAACTTTTTTTTAAATTAAGTTTCGAAGGAAAATATCCCTTTAGCCACTATTATTGAGAACTGTCAAATTGTCAATTAAAAAAAAACATATCTTAAAAACCATGGTAAAGAGAAAATTAATGCCTGTCCTTACATTACAGTGATACTGTAAGTTACTGTCCTCACATTTAGTGGTCTTCCTAAAATAATACCAAGCCTATAGACGCAGTCGTTGTCACTGGACACAGCGAGGAGTTATTTTAGAGGTATTTTTTTCTGTTCTGTTTTTTGAAAAATGGCTGTGATTGCATTCTAGTGCCGGGGACCGATAACGGTATCATGACATTTTTCAATCTTACTCTTATTTTTCAAATACTCTAGGTCATATTGTCAAGTATAGATTTCTATGTAAGATAGATGATCTTGACCCAAAAACAATCCTTAGGCCGTATTCGTAATGATTATGTACCGATATCTATCAGTATAAGATAGGTGTCAAGATTGGCGGAGAATGCAATGCAATTTTAAAGTTGGGGGCTGATAACTAGGACTGAATTACATGTTTAATTTAGTGACGTGGTCCATTCAAAGTAACCGTAATTATTATGATATATTCTGTCCCTTTGAGATTTAAAATAAATACGCCTAGAACAGTGCGTAGACATCCTGTCCGCCGCGAACGGCTGTTACCGCCCGATCGTATGCGTCGACATGCTGCCGGACACGATTGGTTGTCGCCGCATTCGTTCGTATTCTTTCCGCTTGGTGGAAATAGTACTTTACTTGCACGATCCCCAGTCCCCATAGCAAGAGCAAGGATCGAGAGAGAGATATGGCGCTTAATTAATTTTAAATACTCACGATTTTATGAGATTCATAGAGGTAACAAGAGAATCTAGGAGTATTATGATACACCACTGGCAACACAGAAACGGATTGACAGAACCGTCCTACCAATCATAGCGTGAGTCTCGCCTGTCATTCCGGAGTGCCGTACCATGGTATATTTCCAATTTTCACGATTCCAGATTTCAGATCACGCTTAACGCCTGGGCGCGCCCACAATGTGAGCTGACACACTTATCTATACAATATTGTATTCCAAATGTATAGTCTTTATTACTCATTTCATAGGAATGAATTTGGAATGTATAGACATCAATTGGTGTTGCTCATTGTACCTACTCGCGTATCGCAAAGATTAGAACGTTTTGTTATCCTAAATGAAAATATAATAGGTTGCGTAGAAAGTATTAAATGTGGTTAAAATTATACATCTAAGTTACGTACGAAAAAGAAGTACGTAATTAAACTAAGTATTTATGTAGTAAAAAACTCAAATACCAGGGTCTCGGTTCTCAATACCAGTTCATCGCATTTGGTGTTGAATCTATTATAAATTGAAACTGACATTACTTTTCATAGTTTTAAACACATTTTAGTTGTCAAAATTCGCTTGTATCTTTTATAATTTATTAAGGGATTTATAATTTTTTCACTCGTTTCGTATTGCGCTGACATAATTTCTCAATAAAACTGTTAGAAATAATACGTACCTAATGTTAAAATGCGATGCCCTAGTGCAGAAGAAATGCATTTGAATAATCTTTTCTAAGATTTACAGAGGTTGCTTACAAAAACTTTTTTTATTCCTAACGTACACTCAAGATCCGTTAGAAAATGTTCATACCCAATATAGTACTAAATATAACCTTGTTGACTTAAAAAAAAACCGTGTAATGCTTTATTTAGTTTGAGGGGCAATCATACCCTTCCCGCATTGGACTATAGATTCGTTCGTGGAAGAGGAGAAAATATATATCACAAAAAATAACTGCCTTCATGATCTACCAAAAAAAACCAGTCAAATTGAAAACCTATTTATTTCTAATTAGTTTTTAATTCGAAGAACAACTGTTCAAGTTACTAAAGAAAAGACATACTCAAATGACGATATATTAAAGGTACATTACCTTTTATTTTTGAAGAGTTCCCTCAATTTATCTCGGTTTCCATGATTATTAATGACTCTACGTGTCTTGTTACAGACATGATCAAGGACTCACCGCTGACCGTTCTGGCGACAGACTACGCGCACTACGCCATCGCTTACACCTGCAAGTACGACGAGAAGAACAAGAACCATCAGGGTAAGTTTTTATTATTATTATTATTATTATTTTTTATTAGTATTTTTTTTTTATTCACAAACTGACCGCCTATTGACCTCAGTATCACCTGATGGAAAGTGACTACGGCGTCGAGGATGTAGCGCGCCGGTTCAGTAATAGCCTATTCACTCTTACCTTGAAGATACCTAAATTATAATTTTCTGGAAATACACACGATGGGAGCGAGTTCCATTCCTTTTTTATAGGATTGATAAGGCAGCAATGGCCTATACAGGACACCATTTACATAATATACAAGATGTATGGAATTCATAACGATGTGGGAACTTTAGGAGGTGATACAGGGGACTATTTTGGAAGAGCCTTTTATGTCTTATTATTTTATTATTATTTAAGAGTTTCACTCTTGTCGGTGCAGTTCTCTCCAGTCCGTTCTACTTAACGCCAGTTCTTTGACTTCCCGATACGACCCGACGTCTGCCTTTTTCTTGATCTGGTCCAAATAGCTAATCCTCGGCCTTCCTCTTCCTCTCCTTCCTTCAATTTTCCCCTCCATTATCTTTTGTATTAGATCGTCATGTCGTATCAAATGACCTATCATTTTCCCTCTTCGAGTTTATATTGTATGAAGTATATGTCTCTTCTCCTTTACCCTTTCCAATACTTCCTCATTGGTGACTCTTTATGCCTTAGTCCAATCCGTAATAGTTTTTGTTGGTCGCGTTTTTCTCGTATCTAAAATTTGCATATAAAGTTAAATTTAAAACAAACTAATGTCTTTAAGCACATTTCTTTCTTTCTGATTAACATCGCGATTAATTAATTACCAACAAAAAAGAAGTTCACCCTCCCACATACTACACATTTTCTTTAGGCGTTTTCGTGGCTCACCATTACTGATTTCTGCCAAAGAAATAAACTTTAGCAGGCTGTATAAAAATAATTACTCATTCTGAGCTCCCGACAAATAAAGAGGGGTGTGAAGGGGGATGGGGTCTGTGGGTCTGTGTGTCTGTGTATCTGTGTGTCTGTCTGTGGCATCGTAGCTCCCAAATTGTATAACTTATTTAAATTTAGAATTTAGATAATCGATTGTCTAAACGAAATGTTTATCTTTTCATAACAAGGTGCGTTCGTAGCCTTACCTATTATATTATCAATATTGCATTTTATCAAAAGCAATAAACTACTTTACTCGGAAATTTAATTAACTAAAACATCCATAATTGTAATGAAAGATAACTTTCGCAAAATTAATTGGAAGAGATTATATATTTTTTTCGTTACAACATCAAAGCGAAGCATTGTATAATGAAAAATTGGTTCCGTAGTAATAAAGAGTTTTGTATTTGTAGGTTTTATATATATTAAACATAGCATATTTTAGCGGCAAAATAGGTACATCAATGAAACTTTGTTTTGTATCTTTATCATGGCACTAGAAATGTGGATCTGCTGAGTACTTACCTCCAAAATTTTGGCAGGACTAAAATGGCCTCCAAAATACTGAAAAGTAACTAACCCCTCTACCGTCATATATCGTATAATATTGATCCTATTGGTCTCATCTCATTCGATTCAGCGCGAGAAATTACATAGAAAATGACACTTCATTCGCCTAGTTTGCAAAATGTTCATCTTTCAAAATATGCCCCTGCCCATACCTTCCCCAATGGGGAAGAACACCAAAATTTTGGCGGGACTCGGTAGATCCTCATTTCTAGTGCCAAAATAAAGTTTCATTGATGTACCTATTTCGTCGCCAAACTGCCATATTATTTTACTTGTAGTACAATTTGTAGAAAAAGCAAAGAATGAAATCCAACATGAAAACGCATACCTTCTTAGCGATTTACAAGTAATCGTAAACCTATGAACGTCGATGCTAATTTTCGGAGTTTATGCTAGTATTGACGGAACCCTAAAACTAAATCCTTTAGTGGTTCTAGAGATAATAACAACGGCAACGTTATTGATAAAAATATGGGTCGGCCTCTGTTGTTTCGGCTAGGTAGTATCAAGGTAATCCATTTATATTTTTCGGGTAACCCCCTAACACGTGAATTACGGTTGCGCTTTTGTAAAAAATACTGCTGTATCTTACATAACATACCAACTCGTTACTGATCAACTTCATGAAATCATATTACATCGGGATTTTTTTAAACATATGTATATTTGACACATGACAGCACCTATATAACGTAAATATGCGTTGTTAATAGGAAAATCGGAGTATAGTTTAAATATTTTGTTAAGAATGAATAGCCATATTTTGTATTTGTGTTAAATGAAAATTGTAGTCACCCGAAGACACTGTCTGTTTTGGTTTTGAACATGTTTTTTTTAAATTTTTGCAAATGATCGTAAAACTGCCCAACTACTTATAGTCGATTCCACGCAACTATGGTCCAAATTAACTCGAAAATTACTCGTTAAAATATCCTAATTATTTCGTATAAAATCTAAGATGAACCACTTAATTAAATAAATAATATCACTGATATAATATTAATATCATATATTTAGTATTATCTTGATAGTAATTAATGAGTTTTATTTTAGAGTATCTTTGAGTGATTGGATTAGTTAGGTAGTTTTACGGCATATAACCACTATAGTATCACTCATGTAAAAAAAAGCTCTAATAAATAACATGGATAGACCTGAATTATGATGAGACTGAACTGCCCCTGTCCTAATTAAAGTAAATATGAATACATTTACACATAGAAGTAATATACACACACAGACATATAACAAATTGTTATATGCCTGTGTGTCATTATAGTTAGTTTAAAACGATTTGCTACCAATTATTATATGCATGCAAGAGCGGTGTCTCATTGTTTGCTTAGTAGGATAGGAGGCTCCTTGTAACACATGTACAAAACCATAATAAACATTTTTCATTTATTCATTTTCATTATAATAGAAGCATACTCAAATTATATGTTCCTTTATGTCTCAACTCATTATGATTTCGTTTTTCCAGATTTCGCCTGGATCCTGTCCCGAAGCAAGCAGCTCGAGGGCGAGGCCAAAACCGCCGTAGACAACTTCCTGAAGGCCCACGCCAAAGAGCTTGACGCCACCAAGTTGGTGCACACCGATTTCTCCGAGGAAGCCTGCAAATTCAACAGCACTGGCGTCGTCGCTGAACCCCCGAAGCACCATTGAAAATTTGAAAAGAATCAGCGGCGGGAGAGAAGGAATTCAGAAAATAGACTCAGTATTTGTAAATCTTCTATCTCTTCTATTATTCCGGATCCTTTACGGTCTTCTTTTATGACACCATCCACAGAGTTACTGAAGAAGCATTAGTCTTCACTGTAAGAATTTGGATATCTAAAGCATCGTAACGCTATTTTTATTTTGAAAAATAAACATCTTTGTCTTAAATCTGGAACACTCGAGTGTGGCAAAAAACTGTATTTGCAATTGGTTTCATAGTCTGTGCCTAGGTACTCACTATTGCCTTCAATAAAAGTCTTGTACTTTCACCAAGTCAGCGTTCCCAAAAATGCTTTTTTTCTGAGTTATTTGTTTTTTCTCTGAATATAGCTTGACAAGTTAAATTACGGCCCTAGCTATATTGCAGATTTCCAGTGTACTCATTTATTTAATTTATTAATACAAAGCCAACGCACACTGCTGTCATTATTTGTGTATGATTGTCAATAAGCTGTTTTTATTGCAATTTTCTTAGTGTTAGAGTGACTTTGTCAGACTATTACTAGTTTTACGTTATTTTTTATTCAGGAATACGATTCTGTATAGCTTATTCCTCCCTTATTGTAATTGGTCCCTCTGAGACATTTGTATGTTTGGATTCTCTTCAGAATGTATGAATCTTCTTTTTTATATTACATAACTATATCGATCTATCCCACTATTAGACTTTGCATGTTACTTGTCATAGCGTTTTATGATAATAAATGTGTCAAGGTATAACAATAAGCAGTAGCAATTTACGTATTTGTTTCAAAATCAAATTTTTGTATTTAAATGTCTTACCAATTTACATTATAATATGTGATAATTAATATAAGGCCGTCGAAATTTCTAGGCGTAGTTGACAATTTGGATAATAAAAAGTTCTTTTCCTTTTGATGATTTTCATTTACATTTGAAAAATTATAATTATCTCTATCTCATATTTTTACGCGACCGCAAGCTTGAGTCGCTTAGAAATCAGACTGTCTATTATAGAAAACCCAACCTAGAGAACTACTTCTATTTAGGTCCGTTTACGTTTAAGTTTCACCATCGGACAACCAGGCGAGGGTAGGTATTTCATCCTTTTTTTGTCAGGTCACCACTAATTCGCACGAAGCGATTTGCTTCATAATTTCTAATGCAAACCGTTAAGAAATGGAACTTGCTCCTATCGTGTGTATTTCTAGAAAATTATAATTTGGGAGTCTTTAAGGCAATAGCCTATTCGCTATTACTGAACCGGCGAGCTACATCCTCGACCCCGAAGTCACTTACCATCAGGTATTACTGGGGTCAATCGCGGTCAGTTTGTGAATAAAAAAAAATTAAAAAATGTACCTCGGTACTTTTCATCTATAACTACAGAATGAAACTCTATAGAAGATCCTTTCTTTTGATCTCAGCCAATGCAACCAGAGAACTATATTTTATTGGTTGTTCATACAAAATGTGACACAATTGGGGCAATTGTTTTATTAAAATCGTAAAAAAATGCCCTATATAATATAAGACAATAATCTCATCCGTTTGCCAATTAAATACGTTTAATTACTTTTAGTAAGAACCTTTTTTGAGATGACGTCACTATTGACTTGTAGCTACTGCAAAATGGTAAGGACAAGTGAACGTCGAGAAATTAATTATTCACATGTGACATTGTCACAATCTTATTGTTTATTGCGGTATAACAACCTTATTCCTAGAAATGGTTTCGTAATTAACATAGGTCGTAAATAATTGGTAGGTATAGTCCAATTGGCCATTGGGATGAGAGCCGTGAACGAAAGTGACCTTTGTCTAGTAATTTTTTAGAACAATGTTGCGCAAACGATATATTATATTTATCTCGGATTAAAGTACTTGCCAACAATAAATGCAACTGGTCCTTCTTTGAAAATACAAAGATTTAATGTATAGGTGAAAAAAAACAGAAACATAACTTTGTATAAATTTTATAATCACAGTTATAGATATCGCGGCACAATGTGTATTTGTCGCAGTATCTGTGAAAGTATTAAATCAGTAATCCGATTCCTAGGATGGACTTGTATCTACATAAATATTAGGCTTATATCACGCTTTTACAATACAAATCTACAATACAATATAATATAATATACAGTATCAAATTAAGGTTAGGGCACACCCAATTCGTGTGCGTGACTTACACGTAAGTATGTGCGTTGTAAAGTATGAATACACATATCAGATGTCACACTGCTTGCGTGTTCACGTACACGCGTATGTCACACAAGTGATGTGCCATAACATAAGAGAATCCTTATTTTACAAAGCGGTGTGCCTTTACCGCTAATGGTTAAAACGGTAGGTATTCATGTATTTTATTTTTCATAGTAACCGAAAATAGTACCACGAAATATAAACGTATCCTAAAGAATACTACCAAAAGTTACTAGTAAAAAAGTCCGTTTCGAATTTTTGCGAGAACTGACACTCTGAGTCTGATAATTCTTTGAAAATAAATGACTGTCGGTGCTCGGCCAACTCTGTGTATTTTGACAAGGCGTCTTCCACTTTTTTTAGAGACTCTCCTGCTAACTTCTGCTTGTTTCTTGATAGAACCCAGGAGAAAACTGTAACGAGAAAAAAAAAGTTTACGGTTGACTTGGTTGTGGTTGATTTATTTGTTTTGTAACAAAGAAATGATGATTTCTTTCGTTCTTTCGTTTCGTTTCTTTGCAACTTGACTTATCCGCAAGTGGCTTCAAAGACAGACAATAGGTAAATGATGCCCCTATGCCGTGGTTGTCATTGTCTAAATTACGTGGACATATCTTTTCCTTGGGGTTCTGACAGACCGGACCATACACTTGTAACAAAATATCAAGCTGAGCATTTATCGTTTTTAGTATGACGCCCGTATAAATCTTCTTATCGAATAGCAAATATTCACTGTTTTGTTACAAATTAATGGTCAGGTGTACCAGCACTCTTGTCATATTCATCGTGTCATATTTACCTCTAGATACGAACGCTATTCGGTTTTGTAGTTTTGCACATAGCCAACATACTTTCTTGCTCCTCTTTTTTTTAAATACCATGTAGTATTCTAAGCGTACGGGCTGCCTGAAGGTAGACGGTTACCAAAGCGGTTACCACAGCGGTTACCTATCTGAAACATTCGGTTTTGTTTCCTATCTGCAACGTTTCACTAAATGTCATTTGGCCGAAAGCCATTTTTGTCCAAAACTGTAAATTTTTCAGAATAATTATAAAACAAACCTAACCTAATGGGTTCTTTAAGACGATGTATATAAAATCCTGAAAATATTACGGGTTTCAGGAAAAAAATACTTTCTGACAATTTAAAATTTGGTGAAAAGTTAACAGATAGGAAACAATGTTTCGGAGTAGGATATCTACCGCAGCCTATGAACGCAGAGGGCTTATAAGCGTGTTACCAGCGCTTTAAAAATATTTGCACAAAATATTAAACTAATGATGTACTGCACTGCAACAGATAATACTTATGGCGCTGCAATAAGAAGTATGGCCAGCTATGTGCATTTCTGGTAAACTTGGTAAAGGTAAATAAAAGCATAACAAGTACCGTAATGAGTCCTCGGCTTCTTCTTGAAAGTCTTGCATGTGTAGGCGATGGCGTAACTGTCATATTCCGTGGAGAGGATGAAGAACGGGAACTGCAGAACTTTATCTGTAACCAGAGATGAATTCGATAATACAATGGACTAATAATGCAATAATTGGAAATTTGTATGGTGAGTGAACTTTCTCAAGAACTTAACTCACATAAAATGGAGAACGTTTCCAGAAATTCTCGAGAACGGAACATCACTATAATTAAGAAAATGCATATAGAAAGTCACGGTCACGTTAATGGAGACTGCAGCACTTTAGTAGTAAATAGGTAAAGGATCTATTGATCCAAGTCCTCGAATTAACTTGGATGAGCTTAATGACGAGTTTGATAAAATCTCAAGTTTCCACGTCCACAAGTACTGAGCGAAGCATTTCAGGAGCGTGTGACAAAATATCCACCAATACAAATTTTCTTAGGTCTTAAGCAAGCTTTGCTGGAATGGGTGCAATAAAGATAAATTTTTGACGTGCTATAAGGGCGTTCACGTTTGATATAAAAAAATTGGCCTAATGTAACGTTTTGCTGAATGTAACGTTCTATATAATGCGATTTGATACTTTAATTTACATATCTCCTTTTAAATCTATCGACTTGTAAATTGTGTAGGTTAGGTTAGGTTAGAAACTACGTTTCAGAAAACCTGTTACCCGTATTTGAAGCGTTCCTAATGTCAACTTTTACATTAGATAAAATTATATAAAACATTACGGATCCACGTCTGAGGGATGTGTGTTCGAGAAATGTGTACATGCGATTTTGCGATTCATAAGCGTGACATGACATCTCGTACGGTATGGAAAGGAGAGAGATAGATAATATTTGTCGCTTGACAACGAATCGCATGTCACAGTTGCCCTAGAAGCGGTGAAAAGAGTTTGCTATGCATCTTCGCAGCGTTCCGCTAACTCACATAGCCCTGGTGAATACACAACCTTATGTCACTTCTAGTATCATTTCAGTAGGTATAAATATCTTACCAGCATTTTCATAGCTGACTATGAACTGCGCTCTATTTCCAGCATCAAAGGTGGGATCAACCCTGGCCAGGTACGACTTCTGGGTCTTGTTCCCGTTGTCAGCAACTACATAGGTCTCTTTGAGGGTGTAGCCTAGGTTGTCCTCTTGGAAGTCCAGTATGGCGCAGTCGTAGATGGATCGACCGTCGCTGGCGAAACTGGCTACGTTGTACCAGATACCTGAAAACTGATGACGGACTTTGTTATTCTACGTTTCGTTGATATGAGGTGATAGTGTTTTGTGTACATAGGACAGATAAGAAATATATACCTTCACAATTTGACCAGTATAACACTTGATATCTCAGGATTTGTACGCATAATAAAAACTTATTATACCGTTTACCTTCATTATTTTGACGTTTCGACTCAGTTTCATGTGCTGTGATCTCAGACGTACTGTACCCTTACCATGAGTTTACAGTGACTGTGCTCGCTAGCAACTGCCAAAACGATATGTATGGCGAATAGTAGTTCTACAAAGTAGTCGCTAGGGGCGCTGTACTATTCTCCATACAAATCGTTCGCTATCGCTAGCAAGCACGGTCACTTCAAAATTTTATAGTTTAACCGTTCGAACGAATTCAAATTTCGCGCCCATGTTCGGAACGATTATAACTATAGAATTTTGAAGTGGGCTATCTTAGGAACCGGGCTTTGGCGCAAGTACCTTATAATATTTTTAAGTGTTTCATTTCTCAACCGATTGTCATAAAATTTTGTGAAAGTAGGTTCGATAAGATTTTTTATCGATTCACTTTTTTTATATAGATATTTGACATACATTTTAAACTTAATACAATACGTTAGTAATCCTTTGATTCATATTGCATTATTAATCATTTGATTCATAATGCATTTTAATTTTATAATCAGTTAATTCATATATTAGTCATGTCATGATTGAATCACTACCGTAAAATTCCTTTCTAGTATTTTTTTTGTAATCAGTACTGATTAAAGTTTACTACCTGATAACACGATAACGGACAGCCGTATGTCTCACACCAAACCTGCTATTAGGAACTGCATTGCAAATTTAAAATTAATTGTTTTTAGGAAAGGGCTATCGGCTCATATTTCCCTTGACACATACTTCGCATTATTGATTTATATCAAACTTGAGTTCATTCATTGCTTCATCTTTTAAAGCTTGTTTCAATGTTACTTCATTTAAGTGGCCAAGTTTTCCGTGCCATTCGTCAATTTCAGCATTAAATGTGGTTTCTTCTTTATAATCAAAATCATTTGTGTCCTATATTTTTCATCAGATAATATAGACCATTCACGTTTCTTGCTGTTAGTTAAATTTTATTCGTTTTCGTAGCTTTTATGGTAGCAATATTTTCTTTAAATAATACTCTCTTTCCTTTTTTGGTAATTTTCGATACGGATAATAGGTTTGTTGCAAGATTTGGTACGTATAGTGAGTCTTCTAGTTTTACATTCTTATTATCGACTGTGATTTGGGCGTTGCCTTTTCCTTCGACTTTGGCGCTGCTGTCTTCAGCGGCTAGTTTGAGTAAACCTTCATGTTTCTTAATTGATGAGAAATCATTTATGTTTTGGCACATGTGGGATGTGCATCCACTGTCAACGGCATCTTTTTGTGTCTTTTATAGTTTCCATGCTTAGAAATATGTTTTGTACGGTATTGTATCATTCTTATTTGTTATGGTCGTTACGGTATCTGCAATTTTGGGATGTGTATGTGTGTCCCCGTTTTTTTACAGATTTGGCATAAGTTTGGTTTATTTTGGGAGTATGACGATAAGGTATTTGAGTAGCACACCCCGGGGTTTTCAGTGCACGAATGATTTTACTCTAGACAGTAGACGTCAAATAATTCGTGCGATGACGAACGTGCTATGTTGATTAGAATGAGATAGGACTTTTGGGTACGGCAGCGGAGCATTTCAATCGCCTTTCCCGTATGTTATCAAATATTCATAAACGATAATCATCATTATCTTTGTAGCCGTAGGAGGGAGGGAGAGGACAAAAAATCATGACAGGTGGCGCTATACAAATCGTGCATCGCGCTGATAAGATTTCTCCTCGAATAATAACCCTTCGAAAACTGATCTTCAATACGATTGTAGAATTGTCTAATAGTATAGATGACAAATTGTTGATAAATAATAACGCAGTTCTAATAGCAAAACTTGCTATGTGTATATCAACATGTCGCTCAAAATTAAATGTACCTACAGTGCGTGAGTTGACGGAATGCGATTCGCGTTTTATACCTGTCTTGCTCGCTCTTACGCGATCCCGATAAGAACCTCTCAGTTTTCACCCAAACCCAAGTCGCAACCGGTCACGGACTGTATCTAAATATGTGAATGTCAATCGAATTGTTTTTCGGAATATCGAAATTCCAAGATTGTGTCATAACACTACACTCTTAAATTAAAACTCAATTAGTATTATCGGCAATTACTGACCTTAGTAAAATCCAAATTCTCCTGAATCTTAATAGTTGGGCACTCTCCCTGTATATTCTCGGCCAAAGCCCCTACAACGCCAAGCAGGCACAATAATACCAACATTCTTTTTTTATTTAAAACAAGTACCCGTAGCGAAGGTTTGATATCGAATGCTGGAACATACGCGTCCCACGCGGTAATTATCCAATGAAATGACCCCAGAGTAAAGTCGTTTTATATTGAAATTGCGGCTTAAATTGAACAAACGTATGGAGTTTCTTATAATGTTTCCTCTGGGTATTTTTAGGATGACACATGGCTAGTTTTCAAGGTTTAGGCGCAGTATTATGCATGTCATCTAAAGGATATATTATCTTAAGTATAGTTATATGCAGGGCGGGGTTCTTGATAGTCCAGTAAAAATAGAGTAAAATAGAAAGTCAACCTTTGGCAATTCGAGAAAGTCAATCTTTCGGCGTATTGATAAATTATGACATAAGAAAGTTATTTTCAAAATTTTAGAATAGCTGTGATTATGCATTCGTTACAATTGAATAAATCCTAAAATTTAGCGTTTTTTAATGAGAAAAAGACAATATGTAATTTTATACGGTAATGATTTGGTACATAAAACTATCTAATTGTGATTAATAGCAATTTTAAAATAATCAGATGTGTGAAAATATGAAAAAGGTAAAAAAAACATATAATCCTACCGCAGATGATGCAATGCATGTTGCTTATATATATTTTTACATAAGTAACATTACACAGGTGAACCTACGTAGTTATTAGACAGATTCAAACTGAAAACGGCTGACTACCATCTCGCCAGGCGCGGTAGGAGAAATAGTAAAAAGCATAATAGTAAATCTTCTACATTTTTAAATTTAGCTTCCACTTAACATTAATAATGCACTGAAACAAAAATCAAAGACTTTACAATTTGCAAAGGTTAACACGCTATTTTTACTGGACTATGAGGTTAGATTCATACTCATACTCATCAGTTATTACTAAAATGTCAATATTTTACTAGTCACTACATTGAAAAAAAAAAAAAACATTTCTATTAATTACTATTAAATTATAACATACAAATTATAAAAAAATATTAATTATTAAATACAAATTGGAATTGGAATTGGAATTTACATTATTAGTAATAGATTGGTTTAAGTTAGGTTACTCTTTATAATACTTGTATATATATATATATATGTATATTTTCTCAAACATGCAATGAAATATCGTCATAACGTGTGTTAAAACAGGCTTCGAAGTGTCAAGTTTCGGGCAGAACAATTCGAGAGAACTGTATTGAAGGCCTAGGCTGGGAAGTAATTTTTTTTTAAATTATGATGTAAACATGGCGTCTGTGTTCATGAACTGGCTGAACAGCTGAATTATGTTTTTTGAGTGGTGTATTTTTTTATTTCATTGCATATGTTTGAGAAAAGCACTATACATGCCTTAGCCGTGAAATGGGCTTGCCGGCTTCGTATCACTACCCGTATCTATACACTCAGTCGGCAAACCCTTATTTCCCGGTGTCTGCAGTAATGTACTATTAGACTAGAATATTTGTTTAATTTTGTAATATAAAATGTTTTTATTGTGAAATAAACGTATTCAGTATAGTAATTGCCACAGGGAGTTATGACGAGAAGTGATTATTAGTAAAATTATATAATCTTAGTATGACAATGACGTACCGTAAATAAAAGCACTTTCTTTTATGTAGCATAAAATTGATTGCCACAACCACAATTGAATTGGTCATAAGAACCTTCGATAAAAACATTTTATTTTTTCATATAATTATTTCCCCTTCTATAATTTCACATATGTTTTTAATGCAAAATATTAATGTGACATAATATGGATGATCACAATATTTACACACATTATCAATACTTTGTACTTCTTTTTGGTAACAGTTTGGTTCTGGCGCTTCGCTAGTTTCTACCGCGCAGCTGTGGTCGCAGTTCTAACCTAATCTTCTTTACTGGTAGCAGTTCCATGTTGACAGTTCTAACCTTACCTTAACTAGTTTACTGGTAGTTTTATAATTCAAGACTTTTGTTGTTATTATATTTAATGTTGACATTATATTGCAATTATATTCTTACATTATTCTATGTGAACGTGTCTTTAGAGGTCAAATCCATAAACTGAATTTGTAAATAGATAACAATATTAACGATTTCAAGAACTCGGCGTCTCGAGCAAAATAATATTATTGTTTATATTGTTTCTCTTTCTTAGTAATGGGAAGTTTAATTTATTATGTGTAAAGATAATACATAGAAACAATTAAAACTAGAATATATGTAGGTATATATATAAACTTAACTAAACCTAACTATAAATAAAAAATTAGTAATAATATTATCACCTATTTTATAATGGCTTTATTTTGATAATAGCTAGCTACATATAGCTAATTTAGAAAAGGCTAATCGATTATCTAAGCGATCTGAATCATCCGAGATACAGTGACATAACATGAATGAAAAAAAAACAGAGTCGCAATATACAATTTTATTTTATACTATTTTAACAAGAATCCCTAAACACACGCACATACATGCATAATATTTATATCATGGTCGCACCTGCAAAATATGTCAATGTGGTTCCGAGTGACAAAAGGGACGGCCTGAAAACCAGCGCTGCGCAGACGCCTGGCTGGAGTCCGCTTGATTTGTCACACGGATTAATTTGGGTGGACAATGTACTTATAATCCGTTTTTGTTTATTCCGTACCTTGCCTGTGGTGTGGCAATAAATGTTTCTTTTTTCTTTGTTTCTAAATGCTACAACGAAATGTTTCGAACTCATATAGAGTTCCTTATCAGGGACAGCTGCTATCCGGCAGCGCGGATAGCCGTCCCTGATGAAGAGCTTCATATGAGTTCGAAACATTTCGGCCGTCCCTGACAATTTTTACGTGGGTTTAAGTTACAAAATATTTGATCACTGACATTTGTATGGCTGCTGTGGTCGACTTTGGCGTTAGGGGAGCAATTGTGCGCTGTGTACCACAGTTGAACCCATAAGTATCACACCTGTATAGTGTATAACATGTTTGACGTGAAAGAAAATACCTAAGCTACACTTTCCTCGAGGAAAATCTTAAAAAACATTGCTTTTTATTACTATTCCAAGAAATTGCTTTTTATCAAATACATACATTATTTCACGTTAATCAAGCGTCGATAACCTTTAACTTGTTTATTAGGTATTTATCATTAAAGACGAGACTCACTTCGTTTTGTTTACTTGTGTGCGACTCTTTGATAGAATAAGACTACAAGATGTTTAAGATTGTCATATTTTTTACATTTATTTATGGCGTCTTTGGATATTTCACATTACCTGGTAAATGTCCCGAAAATGTGGCGTTGAAAGAAGATTTTAGGCTGGCAGAAGTGAGTAAAAACACAATATTATTCCACTAACTGTACCATACAGTGTAAATATGTGATGCAATTCCAAATCTCCAGTGTTATTTTATACCGCATCAAGTTCGTAAAACTGTAACCATATTGAGATTTTGTCGATTCCAAATTCAAATTTCCTTACACCGAATAAAACTAGATGGCAGCACAATATTTGTATTCAACCCCCGATTAAACCAAGGAGCAATGCAAAAACTTAACATGAATAGGTAGGGGCATGTGCTGTACCTGTGGACACTACTCATACCAAGAAAACGAATAACCATAGACCAATAGCAATCACTTATTTGAAAAGCATTTTTCTCATATGGCAACACTAGCTAGTCGCCATCTTTAAGGATGGCAGAAACTGAGTGTTTTGTGGCTGCCGAAAGTTTTTGTGACAAAAAGTAAGTTTTTTTCCTTCTTTTCAAGTATGTTTATGCAAAATCTGCAAATGTTACGGGTGTCTTTGCAGTGGCATATTAATTTATGTGGTGTAAACGTTATTTCTACAAGATATCGTTAGTCGTAGGTAGCATTAATAGTGACCGGTATGAATTCAAAATAAAAACCGCCGAAATGTACCTGTGGACTGTCCATAGGTACAATTATACTGAATGTACCAGTGGACAGTGAAATTAATATTTTTGATTTATTTAGTGCCTCATAGTAAAACTGGGAAAAAAGAGACAAGATATGCCTGGACATTCTGATTTCAGTAAGGAAAGCCATAGAGACGTTTAAAATCCCAAATTCGATAATCTTTAAATACAAAAAAATAAATTACTGTCGAAATATTGGTGGAGAAGGCTTAGAACTCCTCAAAAATTATATCAGGAGGATCTTTAGCAATACCGAGGAGCAACAGCTGTGTGATTACTTAAAATCATGTTGTTATTGATTGTTGATTATTTTTCATAAAGAAAATGAGGTTTTCCTTAAGAATGCAAAGTGTCAAACGATGATTATGATACCTCTGCTGACTATGGAGGTTTTTTAAAGTCCCATAATTATACTTGAGATTCTGCTAAGAATATTACATTTCAAGAAGAAAAAAAAGTAATTATAATATGCAGGACAACTTATAATTACAAGTTGATTAATTGTATGTTGTTAATTACGTTATTTTAGAAGTTTATTCTGCTTCAAATAATGTTGTTGATTATTGTCCGTAGGTACGTTACCGTCCACAGGTACGTTGTTAGTGTCCATAGGTACAATCAGTAGATGTACCTATGGACAAAATGAGTATTTTTTTTAAAATGCTTTTATCCGCCATCTCCGGATAGCTAGCGTAGAAAACATATGTGGACTTACAAGATTGTTTAACTGTGATTAAAACAAAATAAATAATTTATTGGTAATACGCTTAGTTTTGGTCTAACAACTGATTAAAGGTCAAATTCTGGAAAGTGTCCACAGGTACAGCACTTGCCCCTACACATTTACAATGATCGCATGCTCTAAATTATTTTAACATGTTTTGTTTTGTCTAACGTAGTTTTGTAAGTCACAATTGTTACTAACACTATTATGGATCTATGGTCTGAAATAAACAATTTTTTTTTATTAAACTCTATTTATAAAAAAAAAACAACCAAGTATACTAGCCGGCGGTGACTTATTATGTTATTATTATTGATTTATATTTTCAGTTTTATAACAATTGGTACCAATCTTACTTCTACTCCAGCGACGGTCATCGTCTCAATAATTGCTCAGTCCTGAATCTAGTCACAAAGCCTACTGGCGTCTACCTGAACCAGTCCAGGGTAGACCGGGGACTGTTCCATAGATACAGTATCGGGAGAATCGTCATTCCATCTGATATTGAGAAGCCAGCGTTTCTGGACGTTGAGTTTAAATTTGAAAATGCTCCAAGGAGACGTAAGTACTCATATAATAAACATAGTTACATTAAGTTACAATAGTTACATTAAGTACTTATATAATAATGGTAGTTTATTGGTTATGTTGTACTGCTCAGTTCAAATTCAAAATCGGAAAGAAAGATAGAAAATTTACATGAAATTTACATCTGCTTAAGAAGCCTACTGGCATATCTTGAACCAGTCCAGGGTAGACCGAAGACTGTTCGATGGGTACGAGAATCATCACCAGCTGCATATTGAAAGAAGAATTTAAATGAGAATATGCTTCATCTTTCAGTTATGAAGAGAAAATACCCATTCCGCGTGCTGGCTACCAACTACAATTACTATGCGACAGTTTACACTTGCGAGTACAGCCCGTTGATTGACAAACATTTCAGTAAGTATACAGCCAATTCATTTTTGTTACATAGTATATTATATACTATCATAAAATTCTTAAACTGTAGGTATTGAAAATCAGTGTTCTATAGAGAGGGGCCATTATTTCAAGAAAAATCTTAACAGAGCGGTGCAACAGCGAGCGTGGCGCTAGCTGTAGGTGCAGTGCCATCTGTAGGTAAAATACTCTTTGTCCTCTCCTCATGCCGAAATGGCAGGAAGGAATTTAACCAATTTTAGTACATAGCTGGAGCCTATAAGTTTACCCAACTACTGTAAAAAAAAAACACGGGTGAAGTTGTATTTAAGACTCTAGCTGGAGCCTAAAAGTTTACCCAACTACGGCAAAGAAAAAAAACACGGGTAAAGTTGTATCCTTCTAGTTTGACATAAAGACGTTGTACATGCAGTCAACCAATTTGATTCCTAGGCCATTTCATACCTTGTCACAGTGAACGCCAATATGAAAGCCGCTTGGGTTCTCATATCATTGTCATTGTGACAAGGTTCTATAGTAGCCTAGAAATCAAAATGGTTGACTGTACCTGTAGAAGAAGGGGAAAGATCTGTGCGCTAGTTTTAGTTTTGGTCGCGGATAGGTCGCAGACTACAACTCTATCCAGGCATAGTTGTCGCAGGTTTCGGTTATTTTATGTACTTTCTTATATTTCTTTACATACAGAAAAAAATATTTTTCTCGTATAATACACACACGACGCAAATCTCTCTCGATCTCTATAATAATTTTCACATGTTAGAAATGTGAAATGTTGTCAATCGGACCTTTATGGATCACATGGATGTTGCGAGGTTCGAACTTTTTCTTTCATTGAAGCCAAAATACAAAAACCTTACTGAACACGACAGTAACTTTATTCCACTTCGATTATAAATGTAGATAATTAAGTATTTCATACTTTATTTCAGTTTACGTCTGGGTCCTCTCTCGAACCCAACTCCTCAACGATGTCTCCTTTGCCCTTGCCACGAAGCCGCTGCAGCAAATCGGCGTGGATCCTACTAAGCTAGTGAAAGAAGAATGGTCGAAATGCCAGCCGAAATACTATGAAGACCAGGCAGTGGAGCCGGTGACTTTTAGATATCCTGTACCGGTTTAATTAAAATACTTCTTTAACTGTGTATTTTTGTGTTAATTTTCTGTGTAAGCAGCCTCCTCTTGTTCTACTCCCTGGCAGGCAAAGCGTCATCAAATTAGGCATCGCACTATTACTCATTAAGTTTTTACACACAGAATAGACACGATATATAAATACAAAAAAAAAATGACTATATTTATATTGAAGATATTTTTCTTAATAATGAAATAGACAGGCTTTATAACGAAGTGACTGCCATCGAAAATGTTTTGAATGTTACAAGATACAAGAAATGCCACAAGATGGAAAGACTGCTTTGCCTTTAGATCATAAGGTATTACTGTCATGTGTAACTTTCAAGTATACCTGCCCAGACTGAAGCAGTTGTACATTTCTGCAGACGCCGGTAAAGAAGGGCTTGCCGGGTGAGTAGGTATAGACGGCCGACCGTAGGGAGGCCGAATACTGATACGAAGCCGGCAAGCCCTTTTCACGGCTAAGGCACGTATAGTGCTTTTCTCAAACATATGCAATGAAATAAAAACATACACCACTCAAAAAAATATCTCAGCTGTTCAGCTTGTTCATAAACACTAAGTGTTTCACTGTTTCATAGAAATTTTGTATGAAATTCCTTTACAGTTCTCATGAGTGGTTGCGCCCTAAACTTGATATTTCGAAGCATGTTATAACGAACGTTATGACGAAATTTCATTGCATGTTTGGGAAAATAAATTTATACACATTTTGTGTTCAAATATGTACAGTTTTTAATATAACAACATATTACACATGTATTCGTATATTAAAATAGCTTTTACAGATATCATTACATTATTATCTTCTATAATATATCTAAGATATAAAACATGTAACTTTTTTTTATTACTATACAAAACATGTATTTTAAAGTGAAACTTATCAGCAATTATTTGTCCTTGTCTTTTGGTTTAAACAAGTATCTGAAATTGGCTTCGGTGAATAGTTCACAATAATATATAATAAAATATTTAATTCATTTGTGAGTATGAGTATGGATTACATTTAAATGTTACTGTCGGCTCCAGAGCTCTGTACCGTCTTATCTTGCTGCGAAAAGTCCGAAGACTAGTCCAGTAAAAATAGAGTAAAATAGAAAGTTAACCTTTGGCAATTCTAATATCTTCCAATTTTGGCGTATTGATTAATAATGTCATTAGAAAGTTATTTTCAAAATTTTAGAAAAGCTGTGTTTAAGTTTAATTTTATGCATTCGTTACAATTGAAAATTTCCCAAAATTTAGCGTTTTTTTTATGAGAAAAAGAATACGTATACGTATATGGTAATGATTTGGTACATAAAACTGTCTAAATATGATTAATAGGTAGCAATTTCAAAATAATCAGGTGTGTGAAAATATGAAAAATGTAAAAATAATTATAAACCTACCGCAGTTTATACATAAGTTACATTACATAGGTAAACCTACGGAGTTATTAGACAGATTTAAACTGAAAACGGCTGACTACCATCTCCCCAGGCGCTAGGTGAAAAAGTAAAAAAAAGCATAATAGTAAATCTTCTAAGTGTTTAAATTTAGCTTCCACTTAACATTAATAATGCACTCATACAAAAATCAAAGACTTTACAATTTGCAAAGGTTAACGCTATGTTTACTAGACTAGACTGACAATCAAGCGCAGGGCTATTCTTCGAGCGTTTGTTCCGAATCACTTTCGTGGTACCATTTTTGTAGAACTGGCTGAAGATTTCAATTTCATTTTTGGTTAGGTATCTAAGTTTACCGGACATCTAACAAATATCCATAAATGGCATCAAAATTTGCGCCCAATTCTTCCCAAATATGTCCACGAAAGTGCATTGAAAAAAATTGCCAGTGTATCCCTTTGACATTTCAGTAAGCCTAACTGTAATAACAGTAAGCCAAACTGTAATAACAGTAAGCCGAACTGTGATAACAGTAAGCCTAACTATAATAACAGTAAACCTAACTGTTATGTCAGTGGGATTCACTGGCTATTTTTTTCAGTGTGAGGCGGTTGAAACGCTTGAATAATGTGAGTTTACCCATTTTCCCGAACATTACCATACTTTGGAATCAGTTTAATTGTATGCAGAGTTTTATATTCGCTAATCCTAAGGCAAACGAATTACATTAGGTATAATTGATGTAGCAAAAAGTATTGATGTGAGTAATGGTTATTCGTAAAACGCATATATCACTATTTAGCGGATTTAATTTATCTCACGTTGTATTTTTCCAAGTATTTGAGGTATGCAATAAAGAGTATTTGTATTGTACACGTAAGTACATCATTTTCACGACACACACGACTCTAATATTAACCTGGATAGGCTTGAGGCTACATTAAAATTAGCCTTTTAATTAGCTTTTCACTGACACTAATTTTTTTATTTTTATTTTTCTTTATTGGCACACTAAACAAATTACATTCATTTCAAAAAATAAAGATACAAACGACAGGCATTGCAGATAAATGTCATCCAAAATAAGCATGCACATCATGATTTTAACAATATAATTATGTACATTGAAAAAATATCCTAAAATAAAAATTATTATAAATGTAAATGTAAATGTAAATGTCGATAGAATAATAAAAATAAATGTTTTACAAAGAAAACTACCATGAGTCTCAGACATAATGTCAATGCCAAATAACAGAAGCTATTTTTTTATTATACGCCCCGGGATACTGAAAACTATTTAAATGTCTGTAGAACTAGTAAAGTACAGTGCGTGAGCTGTCAAAATGCGATTCGTTGTTTATACCTGTCCCACTCGCTCGTACGCGATCCAGATAAAAACCTCTCAGTTTCCACCCAAACCCGAATCGAATACTGAGAGCTCACGGACTATACAGGTTTTGTCTCTTGATATTACCTACTGCAACCTTCTAGTAGTATCAACTTATTGCTTATCAGTATAGGCATTAACTTTTCGTAAGTGAGATTTAAAAAAAATCTTGCGTTCAAGCCTCATTTGAGCTGGAATGAGTAAAAATATATGCGTAAAATAACACAAAAGACGGCCTTAATATACGAAGGGTTAAGGCTTCCAATGCCGGGATTATTTGAGTGTGGAAAACCTCGGGATCCCGAGACAAAGGAAACCTTAATTGGCATTGACGGCATCAACATGAGCAGTCCAGAAAAAGGCACATTTCTTATCGCTCTGTTCGACTTTCTCCAGATACGCTGCGCTGGCATAGGGTACGGAGTTCAGTTCTCGACGGGCCTTGTCCAGGATATTTGGGTCTAGAGTTCTGGTCCGCGACAGGATCCAAGCTGAAACTGATGGGAAATACTTTGTACTGAATGGAAACAAATAGGACGTGCTTAAATGGGGAATGGATGACTTTTTTTTTGATACAAAATTCTTTTTTATAGTTGGGAATGACCCCCCTCATCATCATCATCATCATTTCAGCCATAGGACGTCCACTGCTGGACAAAGGCCTCCTCAATTGACTTCCACATGGACCCCCCTCATTCCTAGAAAAAATATTATTGATTTTACTAATATTTAGTGGGGCCGGGGATGTGACGTCACTCGACAATGACTATTAGTCTGATTCGTACGCCGTACGAAATGTACAATATCGTAACTTCAAATCTACTCACTTGATTTAAATAAAATAAAAACAAATATACTCGTATCTCTAAGCACAGGCTATGCGGTCATAATCATAAAGAATCAAGTAATTTAACGGACCCAGTGATATTCTTAATTAATTATTTGCTCGTCACGATGGGGCAACACTGCACGTCACGTTGGAATTGGGTTTTACTTACTTATCTTTTTCCGTGCTGCTTAAAATCACAAACGTAAAACCAGAGATACATACCCCTATATGCAAGAGGGGCATTTGTAGTTTTGCCACTAAATCTTATTAAAATAGAATACTTACTATACTTCAGGTCCATTTCCAAATTGTTCTTGCAACCGTAGATGACGGCGTAGTTTGAGTAGTCCGTAGTTATCACCGATATTGGAATACCCATCGGATCTGGAATCAATTGGAATACAGTCGTAAGTTACTATTTATGCAAACTTTTAGTTTCTTTTTTTTAATTAAAGTTCTATTAATAAAATTTAAAAGAACATCCTAATAATAAATAAGGCAGTCTGGGAGTTTTCTTTCGGCGGTTCTTTCTCCTCAGAAGCCTTATAGTGAACCTGGTGGATATTTTTAAATATTTATTTTTTATATAATATAATTAAAGCACGTGGCACACGTGTAACTGTCTTTACACATTAGACCCACCTGGCATGTATGTACCTACACCTTCTTTTAAATTGAAATTTATAAAATTGGTAGTTTGCACAAATGTAACTTTGACATAGAAAAATTGTGTTTTTCCCAGTCAACCTTTGACAACGGTAACTGGAAAGCTAATGAGACGTCAGGGAGGATTAAATAATTAATATACTTACACGATATAATCCGTTTCAATTGTTTTATTTAAATGTGTGACAGTCGCGGAAAGCGAAGAAAATTAAAATTATTATTAATCGTCTGTGGATAATCACAATAATGCATTATAAGCATACCCCGGGGTTCGTCGGTGCACAAGTGATTTGAGGCCTACAATCGGCCTAGTGTCAAATCATTTGTGCACCGCGAACCCCGGGGTATGATTATAAGTAGCGTACGGACAGTTAGTGGCATTATGGACAGAGAGGGCAATGGAGTCGCCTAGGTATATTTTATGATTGAATGAATAACGATTAAATAATTGATTTCCCTAAAACATGACACTTCTTGTTCAATTAGTGCCAATTAAGTTTTTAGAATGAATTAAATCCACCAGAATCAAAATAGTTGATTCTGGTGGATCATTCATATTGTTTCATTTTTAGGTTTACTTCACGGCGTTTCGTCGTGCTGTTTTAAATTTTTAATTAAATTGACAACATCAAATTATTTTTTCATATCTATAATGTATGTAGTTTTTTGCCAGTAATGAAGGTTGTATATGGTTAGAAAGTATATCGATTAAGTGTGAGAATTGTAAAAGAAATGGAATAGCATACATGTAACATAACATTTCCGTAATTGTATTTGATTGTATAAGTAATGTCATAAAAACTTTGAATGTATTAATTCAATCATAAAAAGTTTGTAGATAATAATGACTCCATTTTCCTCTTTGTTCAGATTGCCACCGTATGTCCGTACGCTAATTATAAGTGTTGCACCAAGCGAGATATGTCCACATCTTCGATCCACTACTAAGTTGCAGTCCTCCTGGTGGACATGTAGGTAGCCTAATGATATGATGAAACTGGCCAATGTTATTCCTCTGTATAATGAACACCGCTTCAACCCCAGCCATGTAAGTAGTGTTCACGTTAAGAGCTAACGAATGGGTTCCTTGACATATACGTGTTCGATCTCAATATCTCGTTCACAAAGCTTGTATGCGCAGATGCCGTGTTCTTCGAGATAATGATAATCAACACGATGGTAATGGTTTAAATGTTGAAGATGACGATATAAGGTATTTATCAGTGGTGTGCGATTGCTCATTTGCACACTTTTCATAGCATCGCTACGAATTCCGCACAATTTTGTTAAAAACGCTGTGAACCTTTTTACATCTTCTTCTTATGTCAAAGTTACATTTGTGCTATACCTTCGCAAACTTACACATAATTGATGGATTTAGTGGATTAGAAGTGATTTACAGGATTACACTGATAAAAATATGAAACTTACCAATGTTATTCTCCTGTATAACGAATACCGCCTCATCCCCGGCCGCATAAGTAGTGTTCACGTGTAGAATAAACTCAATGCCATCCTTGACATATACGTGTTCGATTTCAATATGTCGTCCACAAGCTTGTATCCGTTTGTATGCGCAGGCGCCGAATTCTTCGTACCAGGTCGGGAATCTTTCAATTTCGTACCATACCCCTAGGAACTGGAATCGAAAAAAAGACGGGTAAACAATAATTAAACATTTGGGCGCGATATCTGGTGAAGGTGACCTGGAGAGTATACCGGGTGATTCGGGTGAGAAGTCACAAAACATAAGAGATAGGGAAATCTGTTCTTAGGAACCATGGCGTCGATTTTAGATTTAATAAAAACTGCATTATACATTTTTTTATAAATCTCATACATAATTTCATACATAACCCGGTCAAAACCGCTGTAAAGAATGTTACAATACGCCATGCGATTACTTACAGAATTTTCATCATCATCATCATCATCATCTCAGCCATAGGACGTCCACTGCTGAACATAGGCCTCCCCTTTGGACTTCCATATATACCGGTTGGAAGCGACCTGCATCCAGCGCCTTCCGGCGACCTTTATAAGGTCATCTGTCCATCTTGTAGGTGGACGTCCTACGCTGCGCTTGCTGGTCCGAGGTCTCCACTCGAGCACTTTACGGCCCCATCGGCCATCTGCTCTGCGTGCTATGTGGCCTGCCCATTGCCACTTCAACTTGCTAATCCGGTGAGCTATATCGGTCACTTTAGTTCGTCTACGGATTTCCTCCTTTCTGATTCGATCACGTAGAGACACCCCGAGCATAGCCCTCTCCATTGCTCGTTGAGCGACTTTGAGCTTTGAGATGAGGCCGATAGTGAAAGACCACGTTTCGGTGCCGTAAGTCATCACTGGTAACACACATTGTTTGAAGACTTTCGTCTTGAGGCACTGAGGTATGTCGGATGAAAAGACATTGCGTAGTAGCACAGAATTTTAACCAGGTTCAATTCCCGCTAATACATGACGTTTATTAAAAAAAAATTAATGCAGTTTGTATTAAATCTAAAATCGACTCCATGGTCCCTAAGAACAGATTTCCCTATCTCTTATTGTTTTCGTTTTCTCCCTACTGACCCATTTGGATTGATCAACCTGTATATAATTAATAATACAATACTTTATTGCACACCAATAAAAGTTTACAAAAGGAAACAAGACAAATACAATTTATAAATAACGGTAGACAACAGGCGGTCTTATCGCTAAAAAGCGATCTCTTCCAGACAACCTTTGGGTAGTGAAATTGATGAAAATTCTAACTTAATACAGAGTAGGTGCAGCAGAAGGTGAAGGGAGCACATAATTAGATACTAACAGAAAACAAGTACGCATATGGGTAAATATACACATACATAAATAGATATACATAAACTTACATAATACATACATAAATACAATAATATAAATAGACACTAGACATATACGAATCTTATATAACACAACGCAATACAGTCAGTGACGAAAAAACAGTTTCATATATTAAACCAACAATTTTATTGTTCGAGAGATAGGTAATGCTCTTTAATCTTATTCTTAAATATAGACAGGGACTTAGCACTTCGCAATTCAACTGGCAGCGAATTCCATAGCAGAACGGCTTGGACAGTAAAAGAATTGGAAAAAAATTTAGAATGTGCGGCGGGGACAGTTAAAAGGAAATTTTTAGCGCACCTTGCAGACGAAAAATAACTAAAACGCTCTTTAAGGTATTGTGGAGTTGCTGGGTTGAAGAGTATGCCAAATAGAAGAGTTAGAATGTGAGAGTTACGCCTATGACGAATAGGGAGCCACTTGAGTTGTGATCGGAAACTTGAAATATGATCATATTTGCGTAACCCAAATATGAATCGTATAGAGATATTTTGAATGCGCTCAAGCTTATTAAGTTGCTCTTCTGAAATATCGAGATAAGAGATATCGGCATAATCTAGAATTGGGAGAAGCAACGTCTGAGCGAGCGCAATTTTAGTGGCGATAGGGAGAAAATTACGAAGCCTTCTAAGAGAGCCCACAGCGGCAAACATCTTCCTGCTCACTTCATTCAATTGAGGCGCCCAAGAAAGAGTATATTATAATCTTTAAGAGATAATTATAATCTTTAGGCTTTCTTTAGTTTAGGTTTAGACTTTTTTCCTTTTTTTTTCGTGCGGTATTAAAAGAAAAGTAGCAGGTAGTAATTGTCGCGCGACAAAGTGTCGTGTGTCAAAGTTATACTCGACGTACAGAGGAATCACAAAATTGAGGACAAATGAACATCATAATTTAACACAACAACACTTTAATTAAATGCATATTTTGCCTGTTATAAATTAACTAGTATGGTCGGTTCAGTAAATAAAGTACATGGTCAAAGTACTTACTTAGACATGTAGCAAATATAAAATTATCGATGTTGAATTTGATGCTTACCTTTTCCAATTCAAAATATTTCATAGTCTGCACTTCAGGGCATGTTCCAAAGTTCAATATTTGCGCTCCACACATACACTGGTTGAAACATACTAAAACTAACACAGAACAAAGTATTTTCTCCATTTTTATTTGTATTCCACTTTCATCTAAAACTAAACACGACAGTTGTATTTCATCTCTCGTATCGAAAGCGGGAGTTTGGTTATCTCTGTGTACCTGTAGATACTTTGATAGGGTTACGATATATCAATAATCTTTAATATAAGATATAAGTGTCAATCTTAAGAGATTGTTTGGATAGAAAAACTGGTGACGATGTTAGATCATTGCCCTGATACGAATGAAAATCGATGGTCTTCCGGTTTCAAGTTAAGAAAATATGGGAATATGAATTTTTTTTCCTGGTGCCAATTGCATTAAAAATTCATTTAAAATGTTGTAATTAGTAAAAACATATATTTTATTAGCGATGATAATACTTAATTACGTCCCACAGTGGCCTATGATAGTTGCGTGTACCTATTTATATTTATTATATATTTACTATCAATATTTTATTTAAAAACCGGCCAAGTGCGAGTCGGACTCGCGCACCGAGAGTTCCGTACAAACACTTATCCCATCTTAACTGGTCGGGTTAAGTTAGGTTTGCACCTCGTATGTATGGCGCCGGATACAAATGTGGTGCAAAGTTAACGCAACCGATCACGTTTGTTGGTATGGGAGCCCCCTTAATATTTATTTTATTTAATTTTTTTGTATTTGTTGTTACAGCGGTAACAGAAATACGTCATCTGTTAAAATGTCAACTAACTATCATGTTAACTAACTAACATGTTGACAATGTCAACTAACTATCATGGTTCAGAGATACAGCCTGATGATAGACGGACAGACAGACGAATGGACTGTGGAATCTTAGTAATAGGGTCCCGTTTTTACCCTTTGGGTATGGAACCCTAATAAAAGATTGATGAGTGGCGTGACAACCCAAAGACATCCTCAATAAGATTTAAAACGGGTCAATTGAGATACCTATACTAATTTACGACCTATGCACTCGTAGATTCAGAAACTATTTCTGGGAATAGAGTTATAATACCACAAGAAACAATTAGATTGTGTTCATTAATATTTAACACCTGTGTAAAGTTCATCATCATCATCATCAGCTTATTCTTGTCCACTGCTGGACATAGGCCTCTCCAACTGCACGCCATTGTGAAGGATCCTTGGCTACTCTCATCCAGCTCTTGCCAGCCACCCTGCAAAGATCATCGCTCTACCTAGTCTGAGGGCCGGCCGGGAACACCGGTTGTGTAAAGTTATTCAAATTATTTTTTTCGACTTTCATTCGTCATTTTGCACAACTTATGTCGAATAGCGACGTCACCGCAAAATACTTTCTTGAGAGTAATTTAGTATATTTCATACCTAGGGCGGTAAATTCGTGAATGACCCAGATTGAGGTGTTGCCCGAACCAAAGGTGAGGGCCATAGATATGCGATCTGGAGCTTTACGAATTACCGCCCGTGGTTTGTTTTACGTATCATCGTCTTCCAGCTTCTTGCAGTCGAGTTTTTTTACTAAGTTATTTATTAGAACACAGTTTTTCTATGATTGTAAATAAACACAAGATAGCCTCCAGAGTCGGTTACCTATTGTAAAATTTACAATAGATTAGACGGTGCGTGATTCTAGAAAAACAGTATTTATTTCCGTTTCGCTACTCTCAGCTTCCGATTTCTTTTGTCATTTTTAGAATAGTGAAAAAAAAAAATAGTGTTTACATCTTAAAATACAGGTTTTTAAGAAATCCAAAATAAGATCCTGAAGTTTTTTAAGAAATTAAATACGTATTTTATAAATTGACGTGAAAGAAGGTGTAAGGTGTGTTAAAATGTGAATAAAATTTTATGAAAAGAAAAAGATAAATGAACATCGAAGTTTCCATGATGCTACTAAATATGTTAAATTATTGTAAAGATTTCACATTTAAATTTGTAAATACTGTGTGTTTCGTAGCGTAATTTAGATGATTACAAGGGGGACAGATTTATTGTCAGGAAAAAAGAACCCAATTATAGATGTCGCCGTCGTTTAGTCACTCTACGTCACCAAACATCTCAACTATTCAACTCATAGAACTCAATTAAACAATTTACTATTCGTTCATCACTTAACCTTTAGCACGAACAAAAACTCAATCAGTATAAAGGACATTGCTTTTTATACCACCGCTCAGTTACCGAACAGCTTCCAGTAATCGAGGGCGATTAACTACGACAGGGTTGCAACATGTTCGCTGTCAGTTTAATTGTGGTACTTTGTGCTTTTACGGTCAATGCTGCTGTGCAGAATGTGACTTGCCCAGTTGTGAACTCTAGGGAGTTGGATTTGAAAGAAGTAAGTGCACGCCGTGTTTACATAAAAATATCTGACTTTGAAAAATATTGCAAGGATCGATACCGGTATTGATTTAAATTTAAGTATCGTTCTGAATTTGCGTATTTTAAAATGCTATTAAATATAATTTAGGTATTAACTAGTGCGATAGAGAAGTTAGTATTTAGCAAGAATTTTATATTTTTTGTATTATAGTATTGGATTTATAGGTTACTATTAGCCTAGATTAAGAATCGGTATAGCGCAATGGTGAATTCTGTAATGTTATTCTTACTCAAATTAATTTTCGAAATAAATATATAAACTTTGAAATTAACCCACTAAAATATAACATTTATGTAAAGGAAGAACCGAAATTCAATACCGGTATTTTGTATGAAATAAATGTCCTAAGGATTTTCGAGGTACAATAGAAGCAATTATTGTTTACATCACTAAGAATTACGTTGAGTTCTTATTATCAAATTCCGAGAAAGCTCATAAACAGAAATCACGAAATCGACTATTATATTATAAGATACGTGAGCGAAAAATGAAGTAGCGTTTATTTGAAAACGTAACTAAAAGAAACGCATTAGATATCATTTACATTAGTATGCCATTAGTACCTAATCGGGCGGCAATATTATTAATTAAACAATTAATGGGTGATGTCAATCCCTTTTAACTGGAACTGGGTATCGAATTTTTTAATCGCATATAAAAATTATTTCTTAGAATATTTTTATTAATTCATATCTTTTAATACTGCATACTCAATATCTCCTACTGGCGTTAATCTTTTATCAATTTGTCATTTCATTATTACTGAAGCTATGATTTAGGTATCATTTAATAGGGTTATACGTACTTGAAATTTAGTGAGATTACAAGTATACTTTTTAGAAAGTGCACCCAACTTTGTCCGGGTAAAACTTTTTTACTCTAGCCCTTAATTGGCAGAAAAAAAGGTCGATGGTTCAAATTTTACTAAATTTGGATAAAGCACACTATTCTGGTTTGAAAAAAAAACAATAATAATAGTCAAATAGTATGTGAATTGTAATTTGTAATGCACATTGCCAAGTTAAGGGCTAGCTAGTAAGACCTATTTCTGCCTAAACACCGACGTGTTACGCGAATTCGAGATAACGGGTCCCATGCTGGAAAATTCGGAATATGACACACACCTTCCAAAATCCTTCCTTTCTGAAGGTAGTTAGGAAATATAAAATGGTTTAAATACGCTCCTGCTTACAGCTGGACGGCAAATGGTACCTCGCCGGAGCCGCCACCGAGATGCCTCTTGAAGGCGACTGCGCCATGGTGGTCTTCAACCATAAGAACGACAACACGACAGACGTGTCCATTAGTTGGATCAACAACAACACTGCCAGCTTCTACAACGGTTCTGTTACTCTGGCTGTGGATCCCAATAATCCTACGGGCGATGTGCTAACGATCACTTACACAGGTTTGTTTAAGGCTTAATATTACCTTTTAGTATAATATAAAAAAAAACCGCGCCGAATGCCCTGGTTCGGCCACATGACGCGGATACACATTGGGGGATTATCGTAGTGTTAGGACAGTATATTATGTGGAGACATTCAGTGGAGGCGGATCTAGCGGAGTTGAACGCAGAAAACTGGCTGGAGCCAGCGCTAGATCGCCAGAAGAAGGCCAAGACTCACTTTAACTCACTCATTCGTTGGAGTAGTAGTATCGTAATGACTGTGTACAACCACAAGAATGAGAGCACGACAGACGTGTCTATCAGTTGAATCGACAACAACAAGACTGAAAAGAAGATAGCATGCAGCCAATAGAGACAAGTGGCACAAGAGATGGATGGCCTTTGCCCAGCAGTGGGACACAACTATAGGCTAGACAAAAAAAGAGAAAAATAGACCCAATAATCCAGGAATTCGGTTGTGTGTAGACAAAAGTAGACTACCTCGACCATAAGAATATGATTACCCCGGGGTTCGCGGTGCTCGAAGAATTTAGCACTAGGCCGACAGTAGACGTCAAATATTCTTCTTCTTCTTCTTCTTCTTCTTCTTCTTCTTCTTCTTCTTCTTCTTCTTCTTCTTCTTCTTCTTCTTCTTCTTCTTCTTCTTCTTCTTCTTCTTCTTCTTCTTCTTCTTCTTCTTCCGTGCCTTATCCCTTTTATTATTTGGGGTCAACCCTCTTCGTTTTAAGGCGCCAAGTTATTCTATCTTGGATTGTCTTTCCTTTGATTTGTGACCGTTCCATGTCCCTGGCAACGGTTGTTCACGACGTTGCCTGTGATCGCTCTCGGCCTCTCTTCTTCTCTGGCACAGCAAAGGCTACTCAAATCATTCATGCTCCGAAAATCCAGGGGTATGATGATGAAATCTAAACTGTGGTGGTGTTTTTGTTTACAGACGGGGATGCCCAGTCGTACTACTTCCTGGATGTAAATTACGATCACTACGCTGTTGTCTTCGGTTGCTCCAACAACAAAGACAATAGTAGTACATGTAAGTACCGACGTTAAACTAAGTAGATTTTTCTCAAATATGAAATGAAATATTGTCATAACGTGCGTTATAACAGGGTTCCAAGTATCACGTTTCAGGTGGAACAACTCGAGAGAACTGTAATGGCATTTCATACAAAATTGAAGGCCTAAAGTAATTTTTTTTAAACATGGCGTCCGTGTTCGTGAACAGACTAAACAACTGAATTATTTTTTTGAGTGGTATTTTTTTATTTCATGGCATATTTTTGAGAAAATCACACATGCCTAGCCGTGAAAAGGGCTAGCCGGCTTCGTATCACTATCCGGCCTCCCTACAGTTGGCCGTCTATACCTACTTACCTGGCAAGCCCTTCTTTGCCGGCGTCTGCAGTAATGTACTATGGCCTGCACTGAATTCATTCATAAATGGGCCATGCAATTTTGCAGATCATTGTGCTATTTTTTTTTTAAGTCAGTAAATCAGTATATTGGGCAATCTTACCAACCACCTCTTTCTAAATTAAGTTCAAGTAGGTTTATGTTACGGTTGCTAGTGCCCGCAACTACATTCGTATAACCCTTTTTTAATTCTCGTAGTAAAATCGAAGAGAAGAATAGAGGAACGATTTTCGGCGATGGAATTTAACAGAGCCCTTGACCGTTCATTGACATCTAACTGGTAAAAAAAGTAATGAAATATACTAATTAAAAAAATATTAAGTCGCAGCATCACGCGGCTTTCCGTCCGAGGGCACACGGCCTCCGTCCATGCGGAAAATTGGTTTTATACTGCCGCATTGCAAGTCCAGTAAAGTAAACATTTTACATTAGATCTTGAATGAGTCTGATTGTAGGTTAATGAGGCCTACCTTTTTTTTAAGTTCAATTGTTCACCTGTTGGCGCCACTATCGAGTGAGGTCAGTAAAACAAACCAAAACTGCACAATAAAGACAAATAAATTCGACAAATAATTTATTTTTAAAACACGAATTGAATAAATATTTATATAATATATATGTATATATTTAAATAAAAATATATTAAAAGACTGAAAAATGTTCCGCTTTTTTTCTGCTTTTATATATATATATTGACCCAAATACCCGTATTGTTTGTTCGCCATTAACCAGAAAAAACGCAATAAAACGATGATCGTGAGTAATTTAGTGAGAGTCGCAATAAAAGTCCATAAATATCAGTAGTAGGTACGTATGTATGCATTTGACAGTTCCTATGACCTAACTCGACCTCCCGACCTTATTGGAACGCAATTTTCTTTGGAAATGGTCAGGAAATAAGTGTTTTGACTGACAATCTCTACACATTTTTTATTAAAAACAAATACTGCTTCGTGACGCCACAACTAAACAAACTTTGGTGCAAGGATAGTTATAGTTATCAATGATTATAGTTTTTTTAACTGAGTAAAAAAAATTAAATACCAAATGCATCACACAATTTCAACAACTTATCCACATATAAAGTTATTAATAAATTTGCAGATGAACTATGGAAACTAAGCAGAAGCCCCCATCTGAAAGATCAAGATGCCGATAAAATCAACAAGGCAATAGCTGACTACAGCCTACAAGACACCCAGTTCATCAACTTCAACGCTACAGAAGACACGTGTAACGCTGGAAATGACCTACATTTCTCCTTTGTGATCACATCTGCTGCTACATTAGCACTGTTTAGGAGATTCTACTGATTTGTAAATCATAGACGCATTTAAAACGGATGAGAACTTCGATTTGCATTGAAACATCGAAACTGAAGAGGCCTTTCTTTACCCGGCTGGATGAAAACATAACTACTGGTCTAGCACAACTATGCTTCGCGACTCTTGTCTACCCGACACTCTCTTACATTACTACTGCACAGAAAGACACTGGTAATTATCTCGTGCTAGAAATTGTTCGTGCAGTTATTATTCGTTGATTTCTGATTACCTCTTCGTTTATAATATTAAAAGTACAAAACCGGATCCAAGTAGAAAAAAAAACCTCAGCACAGTTAGTTGATTAAGAATGTTTTAAAACTTCAGTACTCACTTACAGTTAAAGTAGTAAAATTCATATTTAAGAATATTATAGTAGACTTGAGATAAGTATTTATTTAATGATTAGGGGAAGATTGGCACCATTCGTACACGGGGCAGCTTCATACAGTCACTATTACAGCTTATCAGGACAATATATTTATTACGGGTTTGTGTGTGTGGGTAGGCGCTGACGGCGCCCGGTGGACCACGAAGTTAGCTGTCAGTGCGGTTACCAAGAGCGACACGAGAGGGCGTTATTTGTTTTCGCACCCTTTAAATAAATTTATCGTCGATGTTCTCGGATGTATCGTGCTTAAATGAAGCGGTAAATCTGAAAACTTTGTTGATCAACAGTAAGTAAATATTATCATTTCCATGATAAAGTACATATTTTGTGTATTTCTCTTCATGAATTTTGTGTAGTTACCAATATTTTATTTTTGACCTTCGGGGCAGTTTCATACGCCTACACCAGGGGCACATTCATATACGTCATGCATGTACCTCCTATTAACATGTTTCTTTTTATTTCAGAAAATTAGCAAAAATAGTTCGGAATTATACGAAAAAGAGTTTTCTAACGAAATAGAGTCACAATTGATCGAATATATTGAAAATTTTCGAAAATGCATTGCGGGCCCAAAAGTCAGAAAGCTGTCATATGATTATGCCACAGAATTGAATCGGAAATATCCGCCAATGGGATTGGCGGGTATTGACTTGTTTTTAAAGACCATTTTAACTATTTTTGATATTATAATTGCTGTTTTATTTAACATGTACGAAGTTATCTCACACTGTCTGAATGTTCCCCGGCCCATGTACGAATGTGCCCCTTGAGTGGGGTAGATTCGGACATTTGACAGCTTCTACTAAAAGTCGATCTACTCGTTTGTGGTAAAAGTAGGCGACTTCTAACTTTTTAATTAGGAAGCTAAATGTATCTGCTATATTATAGAGGCCGATGGACGAATCTATCTTTAAAAATAAAAATTACAAAAACCGAAATGTAAAAAGTGTACGAATGGTGCCAATCTTCCCCTACGTATGAGTAAGTTAATTTGTAGATCATATATTGTTAGGATTATAATAAATTAAATTATACGGAATCGATGACGTGTATTATTCTTAATTCCTTAAACATACATACCTAGTTAACTTTTTTACGCACTTTAAAGTAGACATATGAATAGTCACGTAAATGTGTTTTTGTTTCATTACGTTTTGTGTACCTTTACACATCAACGCCATCTACCAGACAAGTTTTAGACTAAATCCCAAGCCTATGCAGTCCTGATGCTGGCACCCCGTTGTTCCAGAAATTACGTCGTGTGACGTTTAGATCGTTCGTGCAGCGCGCAAGAGATGGCGGTGAACATATACAACATACAAGTCGTATCTTGGTCGTATCTATTGTGATTCCGAATTCACATTTGAATTGAAAATGCGCAGTTCTTTTAAGAGGAACGTTGAACGTTGTGAAGACTAAATTTCATTTTACTTAGGTAGCTGAAAAGTTCCTAAGTTACATAATCGCCTTTTCATAAAAAAACAAACGAGATAAAAATGTATTTTCGAGAAAATGTGTTGTGTTACGCATCTCATCTAAAGTGCTCAAAATAAAGTGCACACGACTCCAATATCAAGAAAGTATATTAGCTTGCTCAGATTACTTTGAGCTATTTATTTTGCTTGGCTATTTAGCTACTGACCGTATTAGACTGTATAGAATTCAAAGCTTTTTTTTTTTAAGAAAGTGAACTAACCAAATCAACGAAATGCCGATACGATCGAATGGTGGCATTCTGAGGAGGTCCACCAGGAAGCTGGCTCAGCTCCAGCAAGAAGAGTTGATGTTGAGGTTTTATACTGTTATATTATCTTATTGTCAAGCTACTTGGTTTTACTCTCATCCTGAGTTTTCCTGTACAATAATTGAGGTAAATATCGAACACATTAATTTCATTACACTAGTGAAGAATTATAGTGTACCTACTCGAGTAAAGGAAATAGTGACAAATCGCTTTTACTCGGCTTAGCCCCGCCCCTCGACCAATGAGGTAACAGTCAATTAGAAAGCCGTGTCATATTGACAAAGAAGAATATGGGAGAGGCGCATCTGCGTGAGTGGAGAAATGGCAACAGCTGGCAGAAAGTGGCGCTGGATCGGGCAAAATGGCATGGTATGTTGGAGGGCAAAACTCATTTTTGGGTTGCTGCGCCAAAGCAGTAAGTTTGCTACAAATATAAATTATACTCAAGTCTACAGTCCTATAAAGCTGTGAAAAAATCAAAGTTCTAAGTTAACGTAAAAAAAAGATACGGCCGTTTATGCCGCAAAAAACGTATATTTCGATACTCTCAAGGGAATCAGAATTTATAGGGTATTTTCCGTTGACCTAGAACTGTGTAATTTGGCAGGTAATATTGTCTCACCCTACAAGTAAAGGGGAAAAAAGCTATAGGTAAGATTTTAATTAAATCATATAAAATATTATAGTCCTTTTCGAAAATCATACCTATATGGAGAGCCCGGTTGGCTTCATTTTGAACTTCATCCGGCACAATACATACTAGCTGAAAACTTACCTTAACCAGACCGGTTAAGATGGGATAAGTGTTTTGGAACCCGCGGTGCACTACAATTGTAGAGTTGTTAGCTACATCCATGCCAAAATTAAATCAAAATCGGTCCCGCCTTTTAAGCGTGAAGAAGTAAGAAAAACATACAAATACACTCGCAAACTTTCGCCTTTATAATATCAGTGTGATAGTGTGATTCTGATTGGGTACATATTTATATTTTGATATAGACACTATTTTAAATAAGACAAGTACCTACTGACGATAGAAAACTCATAGTTGGATACTTATTGTCACTATCTTCCTTAGACAATCTATGAATTATATTATAGGCATCTTAGGTAACAAAAAAAATTAATAATTTTGTAATGGGAGCAGAACTACTTACATAATTAAATGATATTAATAATAATAATCTTATAATTCGAGTTCATAATCTGCGCTATTTGCCTTAAGTTATTTTACTAACTTTATTATTTAACTATAGTAAATAACAACATTATCAATAACCTACAACTAACAAAAACAGACTACAAAGATCTGCCCATCCATCACCATACGTAACATATCCAATCGATGGAAACCGTTTCATATTATGATTACACCCGAACAGTTTTCGCAATTTAGGTTTACTGCTTCTGAACGAAACTTCCCTGTGAGTTTAGGTGCTCGTTGACTTTTATAGGAGTTTTTACACACCCACGAACGGCGAGGCTTGGTAGCCAATATCGCTGACATATTTTGCCGCCTCTGGCAAATCTCTTAAGCCTTATGCTCCTGGATTTCCAGTCGGTTTTCCCGCTAATTTCGCTTGTGGAAGAAGGACTAAGCTTGTTGTTGTATAGACGAGTTGATTACGGTAATGTTGGGAGGTGAAATAGTGAAGTGTTACAGTCTGAGAATTGATCAAGGAGATGGATGCAATGGTTGTAACGAAACTTAGTTTTTAAGATGTGCGGGAATATATAAAACTAGCGAACCGCCCCGGCTTCGCACGGGTGCAATGTTATATTAGGTACGTATGTATTATACTACCTACATATAAACCTTCTTCTTGTATCACTCTATCTATTAAAAAAAACGCATCAAAATCCGTTGCGTTGTTTTAAAGATCTAACCATACCTACATAGGGACAGACATAAGGAAGCGACTTTGTTTTATACTATGTAGTGATAATAAACGTAAGGAACAGAATTAGACGCACTTAATGACGATTCTAAGTCTCGCTAAATACATGACTACGTTAATAATGTGCTTTATTCGAATTTGCATTTTCGTTCCAATATATTTTTGTGTAGTACTTCAGCGACTTGACTCAGTTATTATTTTGGCATTGTGCAATTATTACCAACACAGAATCAGAAAAACATCTATTCTAAAACTTCATAGCCACGGCTCAAATACTAGCTCTGTTCTACGACTTCGCTTCCATAAATTATATAAATTCTGTTATGCGATTTTCTCCAGATTGAAATATTTTTTCATTAGAGAATTTAATTCGTGTATTTTAGGTATTATATTAATTTGCATGTTGACTGTTTCTGTAACAAAAATAATCTTAAAACCTAATTGATAAATATTAAAAGCAAATAAACATTTCTATTTCCCATGCTAACTTTCAACCATGTTAACAAAAAGGTTAATAAGAATAAACCAAGAAGTTTGGCGGTATCTTCATCTGCCGAACCATTAAAATATGGAACTCCTTGCCGACTGCTCATGTGTGTTTCCTCCTTCTTATAACTTGGGACCCTTCAAACGAAGCGTGAAGAAGCATCTCTCGGGCCAGCATGGCAGAGTCGACTGACATGGCACCGTTGGTTTCTGGTCAATTGCCATTGCAACTTGGGCTCCCCTTTTTGCTTTCCGTCAGGCGAAATGGAGTCACTATGTTGTACCGTTATAAAAAAAAAAACTGAACAGGAGCCACACAACAGAACAGTGTGTCTATACACTGTGATCAGTTTTTCTTTATTTACGTTTCACGTTGGTTACTGTTTGTTCGTTTTTCTAATTAAGTAATGTAATTTAATTTTTTTATGAATTAATATCCTGATATAAAGGCTATGTCTTATTCTGATATTAAAATAAAATATGGATATATGTAACCTAGTTTTTGCCTTTGAGTGAAACGTACAAACTTTCCCGTTTATTATATAACTAGCTGCGCCGCGCGGTGTTACCCGCTCATCCCATGGGAACACTATTCTTTTCAGGATAAAAAGCCTATGTGTTAATCCAGGGTGTCAGCTACCTTCATACAAAAAATTATCAAAATTGGTTCCGTTTGAGCGTGAAGAAGTAACAAACACACTCACAAACATGCCTTTATAATATTAGCGTGATAACGATAAAGGCTCCATCATAGATGTATGAGTAGGTATAAAATTCAATTATGAATACCAATATTCCGCAAAATATTAAAAGTGCGTAGGTATTTATTATTCTGTTTTGATCCGAGTTCCTTTGATCTTCCATTTCATTGGCACGAAGAAGCGTGCCTGAAAATTGGTGGGAAATTCACGTATACTTCGTTTTCGCTCGCTCGTTGTGATATATCTAAAATTCAAACCGAATCTCACGTACGGGCGGCAGCCATGATTATGTATACTGGAAATGCCATTTAGAATTTCATTATTTTTATTCGGCCCACTAAATCGGCAATTTTTTTACCGACTAGTCGGTAAGTCAGCAGAAACCATAGCCACATCTCGAGTTCCCAAAAATTTTCAGTTCGCAGCTCACTTACAAATTCAACATTTAGTCTCCATAGCTACTTAGTCGCAATAAGTTTCAATGATAAGTTTTCTTCCGTGAGTTTCTCTCAACGGCGCTACACTAAGCGCACACTTTGGGAATCACTGAGGCGTCAAAACATATACAAGATGCGACATCCCATCTTAGTTCGGCGACATCGTGCCACGATGTGACGTCGTGCCACGATGTGACGTCGTCTCGTGGAAATACATGTCCAAAATTAACTTTATCTTCTTGTAACAATCATGATTTTATACAGGGTGGAACATTTCTAAAGACTGGGCTGACAGGATAGTGTCATCTGAGTGATCTACAATCGACCTATTATAATTGTAAAGCTGGATTTAAAAGTAAAAAAAATCATCAAATTAAAATATTTGAATATCAGTGACAACCCTACACCCTGACAATTCAAATTTCTTTTCTTTTTTTTTTTTCAGATTTTTATACTAATGTTTAACAAACTGTATCTCAAAAATGAATAGAATTATTTACATAGTTCATTGGTGAAAAATTAAGTACTCAGTCTGAACAACTCCCTGTTTGCTTAAAAGTCCCCCGATCTGTTCCACCCTGTATATTAATGTATTCCTTAATAAGAAGGTGCCAGTGAACATCGTCCGCGTATTTTTTCTTTATCGTAGACGGATAAAAAATATCCCATAGCCATCTTTGGATGTCCGCTATCTCTGTACCAAAATTGGTTAAAATTTGTACAGCCGTTTCGGCGTGATACGAGGGCAAAGGAAATTATGAAAACAGATGGCGCCAGGATGGCACGGCGCCGCGCGCCCATTCAAAACAAATGACGATCCTGCATCACGCTATTAAGATTTTTCTGATAACATGGCCCCTCTTCATAGAAAAATATTTTTATAGAAGTAAATCTCCATTAAGTATTGAGTAGTAAGTTTTGTGTTTGACGTAACGTTGAACATTATTAATTTATAAAATGCGAGACTATAGCATTCATCTTTTAACAGACTAAAGTAGGATTCATAAGAGGATACAGCCATTTCCAGACCCTTTAAATCCATGTGACGTCATACATTTAAATTAAAAACTTGTCCGTTAGCACCAAATTCATTATGAACAGTGTCAAAGCGCCGTGTTCAGCCGGATTAATATTCACCGCTAGTTTTCCTTTAAATGCAACACAAAAATTACTGCGACGAATTTTGACACAATTTTAGACGGCCGTATTTCAGATAAACTTCTCTCCGTACTTTTTAAGCTGAGAGATTGGTAATTACGGACTTAAGAATTCGACTTTAAGAAGAAATACCACGACAAATTGTTCTATAATCGAGATTTACAGAATTTGACTACTTATAGTAAAAATAAATTACATCATTGAAAACACTAAATACGCTTTCCAAAATACACGGAACCAAATAAACTACCTACCACAACATTTTGGACATTTTACTATTTTTAATTGGATTGGACGAAAACTAAAAAGAAGACCTGTTTTGACTTCTGATTTTCATGCCGTCAAAAGCCAGTATCTTCATACTAACAAATCGTATCTGTCATCAAACTGTATTAACATTTTGGGTCTGTTTCGGACCAAAACTTCGCTGCACGCCTAGTATTTACACAAATTCTATAATAATGAGCGCAAAAATCGGTTTATCACACAAATATCAGGCTCAGTAGGCAGCTGCAATACCGCTGCGCCACCTGTGTCAATGAAAGTATAATATTGTCAGTAGGTAATTAGTACAATTTTATTTTCTAGTAGCTACCTACTCGTACTTACCGTATTCGAATAAAATATTGACGGCCATCAATTTGGAGAAAAATCTAATGCTCGTTAGACCAAAATCTCTTCTTTACGGCCAATAGTATTCTAAAGATGGTAAATTACAGTAACGACGTACTTTAGATAAAAGTTTACCGGCAATTCGTTTTTTAACTCTGTGCTCCCCCTTTTAGTTAATGCTGCGGATCTTTGGATCCAACATGCTTAAGAAAACGCCGGTTTTAGTGTTGTTTTTGGAATGTTTTTTTCAATTTTCACCCGACTGCGTTGCGTGTCGTTGGAGTCGTCTGAGACTGCATTTTATATGATCAAGTTCATTTTCTCAAACATGCAATGAAATAGCGTCATAACCTGCGTTATAACAGGTTTCGAAGTATCACGTTTCGGGCGGAACAACTCTAGAGAACTGTAAAGCAATTTCATACAAAAATGAAGGCCTAAGCCGGAAAGTATTTTTTAGGGTTCCGTACCCAAAGGGTAAAAACGGGACCCTATTACTGAGACTTCGCTGTCCGTCCGTCCGTCCGTCCATCCGTCCGTCCGTCCGTCCGTCCGTCCGTCCGTCCGTCCGTCTGTCACCAGGCTGTATCTCAAGAACGGTGATAGCTAGACAGTTGAAATTTTCACAGATGATGTATTTCTATTGCCGCTATAACAACAAATACTAAAAATAAAATAAAATAAATATTTAAGGGGGGCTCCCATACAACAAACTTGTTATAGATTATATATAGGTATATGTATAGGTACGGAACCCTTCATGCGCGAGTCGGACTCGCACTTGCCCAATTTTTTTAAACAAGGCGCCTGTGTTCATGAACCGGCTAAACAGCTGAATGCCTAGCCGTGAAAAGGGCTTGCCGGCTTCATATCACTATCCGTCTATAGGTATCTACTCATACGGAAAACCCTTTTCTCCCGGCGTCTACAGTAATTTACTATTCTTTCTCAAAAGATTTACTCATATCACCTTACTGGAAAAACAATAATTTACCGTAAATCTAAATAGGAGAGCGTAGCATAAATAAACTTTATCGACTAGTTGGGTCATTGTCAGTAAAAAAAACAAAATTCGTCCCTCCGGTGGTCAAAAGTTAAGAGCTTGTATGAATCTAGGTTATGTTGCTATTACATCGGATTATAGAAGAGGGAAAGTTCTTTATTTTCACAGGCATGTTATCAGAAAATTAGGTCCTGGAATCCTTAATTTCGCAAAAGTCCACCGGAAAGACTCGAACCTAAATCTGACAATGACCCAGTTATTAGTGATTCTAAACTATGTTAACAGTTAACACACAATGTGTTAACACAGTTATTTTGACCCGCTTTCTCGAAAATATAACTGAGGAGCTTCTTCGGATCTCACATGACGCAATCTCAAAAGCAAACATTGTACAGTCTGACAAAAAAGAGTAGAAATTAAAAGTGGCGTAGTGTCGTCCCTTTCTTATCAATCTAAGAAAACACACTACAGTACATATTTCCCCCTTTTGTGATTTCTACTCTTTTTTTGACAGACTGTACAATGTTTGCTTGGAACTATTGGCCATTGAAAAATCTGATGTGCCGGGAAACACCGGTCCAAGTTGGATCGATTTAATCCTTTTTCCAGCGGCGCGTTTGTTTGTACAGCACACGGCTACGTGGACAGAGCAGGGCAAAAATGGAGCAAAGGGAGTTTTAGCCTTTACTACGAGTGAGCGTAAATTATTTAAAACAATCAATAAATAATACTACTGTATGAAAGACTTGAACCGCGCTACATATTATACGTAAATTGCATAGTATCTATTCAAAGTTGCATTGTATTGCGTATTTAAAATTACTATTCGTCAATGTTAATGAAACTTATTAGGCTATTATTAAGAAGGAAGAAACTAATATCATTCAAACGAATAAACTAATCTGACCAATATTATAGATTGTATTCTCTATTCATTAGTTTGAACTTATCTTGAAAACCATTGAAGGATCTGTTTTAATTACGAATTTCAGCAACAAATTGCTTAATCTGATAAAAATACTCAGTCTACAATAAAAAAAATACCTTGCCGGCTCGGTTTGCTCGACAATAATGTTGTATGAAATTCCTTTATTTGTCGAGGTACAAACTTAAATAAATAAATAAAATGGCAAAAGAAGGTATAGGTACTAAACAGTCAAAATGGAAGATCAGCAGCTACAACTTATCGTGACTTTTTAGTTGCCTCAAATAACTTAAGGCGTTTTCGGAAGAAAAATACGCTTCTACCTTTTTATAAATAAAAAGGCGGCAATGCAAGAGTCTTCAGATTCAGTTTTGACATAAGTCGGTCGCTAATAAAACTAATTTGTACTTATTTTGTTTTTTTGCACCGTTTTCGAGAAAACTACTATATTTGTCTCAGTCGCAAGGGCAATAGCTGGCTTTGTATTAAATTAAAAGTACTCAAAAAGTCATCTGTTTAAAATGAATACTCAGCCAGCAATTGCCTACTTCCCTCGCTTCGACAACAATGTAGCAATCCAATTTTTCTCTCTAAGCGTGACATGACGAGAAACAGTAGTAATCTAAGAGAGAGTGTGAAAATGCATCTCCTAATGAAAAATCTCTTATTGAGCCCGCTGGCACAACTTTTTGCTGCTACGTCTTGGTTACGTGCAGTAGGTCAAGTAACTATGTTTGCCTCGTTTTTTTACGTTGATTAAATACCGGCGTTTTCCTGTGACTATGTTTGTTTGGAAGCGAAAAATAGGCTTTCTATGCTGTTGCCACACGTGCTGCCACATTTTGTATGTAATATACTGTTTGCTGTACATGCTGCGTGTATATGCTGTGTTAGTTAAAATGTGACAAAGTGATTCGTGATTTTATTTTAGAATCATTTTTGAATTGTAACGTTTTATTTTGTAGAAAAAATATTATTACTATCCAGGCTGAACTGGAATAGTAGTGTTATATTGTATAAAACTCTGAAACAACAGTTTTCTGAATTATAAGTTCAATAAAAAAGGAAAATCGTTCAAAATAAAACTCTTTATCTAAACCCATATTGTTATATAAAGAAATAAATTAATATCGGACAACCTCACACAAATCAATCAAGTCCCACAGTAAGCTTTAGTAGGCTTGTGTTATGGACACTAGACGACGATTAACATACTAAAGATAAATAAATAGGTACTTAAATACAAATAACATCCATGACCCCGGCACAAACATCGAGGTCATCACACAAATATTTGCCCTTGCCGCGATTCGAACCAAGTACCGCCGGCTAGTAGTGTTATATTAGGAAAACATGTTCAGATACTACCTGCAGTTCATGTTCTACAGTACTTTGCAGTGACGGCGATGGGGCATGGAGGCAGGTAATCAGCATACAGCAACTGCTGTAGCATTGACGTTAGTTCATACCACTACGATAATATAATCCGCGATAGATCCGCGAGAGTTACTGGTAGAACTGAGTACTCCATATCTACATAAAATTAAATCTATGATAATATGATGATGAATATTTGTGTGTAGAAAACTTGCCTTTGGCTCGTTTTATAAAGCCACACTCGTGTTATATCTCATTATGTAACAGTTCTTAGCATAAATTGTGAACGTAAACACGTGTTTCAATATGACGTGTATAAGATGTGTTAGGCCTAACTCTGTCCCCGCCACAATCCTCAAGAGTATGAGTGAAAGACGTTTTTTGATCCCCATCTTTATACCTACGACCACTTTTAGAAGCGCCAGCGTGCTAAAATTAATAATTCTCCAAAACTCAAACATAACACCCGCTAAGTACCCTAACTGGCACAAAAATTAAACTTTTCAATTAGGCTTAATAACAGAATTAATTGCGGCACAGGTGATAGGTATTAAGGCAACTTCACGTCGTTAAAGCGGTACAAGACTTTGGAACTTTTAAGTCTTCGAGTATTGATGGGAAGCTTTCTACTCTGCAATTTGTTTAACGTGGACTTGAAAATTTTAGCAGTGTTTAGTCTTTGGCTGACGCGGCTGCCTGAGCTGTGCCACAGACTAAAATAATACAGACCTTGATCTTCGTTAACGCCGCCTGAGATCACGGCTTCAAAAAGCATACATTAAACTGTGGCAAAAATATAACATCTCACTGTTCATATTCGTATCGATCTGTTAATTTAATTTTGCGAATTGTACCTACGTACTCGTATTGACAATGGCGTCCCCGTGGGGTGATTGGGGACGTGTTTCATTTCATATCGAATTGGCGTCGCTGGATTATTAAGTTTTTGCCCATAAATATGACTCTAAAGTTATATTATTATGAGTCTGTATGGTGTGCTTTTTAATAATACCTACTTGTATTCCTTGATGTATCCGTCAATAGCGAATCTGGCTCCATGACCTTCTCGAGCGTCGGTCATGTGCACGAATGTGGCTTGCTAAACCAATTAGGTTTTGAAGGTTCTAATAGAACCTAATGCAACTCACCTTCATATTTATTTAGGCTACAAGGGTTTTTAGGGCCCTATTGCATTATAATATGGTTTATAATAGTACCCGCCCCGGCTTCGCACGGAACCTCTAAAATTGACAGTTTTACTCTACTATATTAGTTATGCATATAAAGCTTCCTCTTGAATCACTCTAACTTAAAAAAAAACCGCATCAAAATCCGTTGCATACTTTTAAAGATCTAAGCATACAATAGGGATAGACATAGACAGAGACAGACTGCAGGAAGCGACTTTGTTTTATACTATGTAGCGAATATAGATAAAGAAAATCGATATCAAAAATTTGCACTTGCAGTACCTACACACTACAATGGGCTGGGAAAACGCGAAACAAAACATTTTCATCCCAACCCCGACGTATCTTGATGCATAAATCCTTCACGTCGATGGAAACGCATGTTTTTTGTCTTTCTTGCACTGAATTGATGAACACGGGACACGAATAGATATGAGATCACGTTATTGTTATAGGACTCCGTAGCCTTTGTACCTCGGTACAAACAAGTTTCTTGCTCATAACATAAATGTTAACAATTTCCATCTTTTTAAATGTACGCACTTGTACATCGCGCTATTTAGATTTTGCTTCGAATAAAAGTAACTGGACTTTTTATTGGTAAAAATATCTCCAGCCCTTTAAAAAAAAAGTAAGCTGTTTATTTCAGGAAAGTGATATAACATTTTCTGCTTATCTAAACTTAAATTTAAAGATTGCGTGTTAAGAGGCCTTATTCCTTTTAAAATGCTGATTGTTTAGACATTTTCCTCTATGATCAATCATGTTTCTTAACATATTATTGATGTTACTACCTAGAACAGGGCTATTGGGATTTATTGGTATATATTTGAAACCTACAGTTTGAATTTTTCATTGATAACTTTTGTTCGAAAAACTACTCGAAATTGACAAAATTCACGGGGAACATTCGTTTTTTCAAATTATTTTCGACTGCACGCAATGAAAGCATGAAATAGCTACGTTACTACCTAGAACTCGGGAAAAAGTATTATTCACTTCAAAAAGTTGGTTGAAATTATCAATATATTCGTCATAATATGAAAAAAAAACAAATTTTAAAAGGAATAAGGTCTCTTAAGGAAATTAAATTATTAACAATATAAGTGCACATTTTAGGGCATTTCTCAAAAAGTTTGTAAATAATTAGGACTTCAATTAAAGCTCAACAAAATTTCCCCATTCTGTTACCAATTATTTCAGTAATTTTATATCAATGTTGCGGCAGGCTTTTGTATGTATGTATGTAAACACTTTATTGTAGGTACACAAACACACTTTGGCAGTACGAGTGAATACAGATATGTTTCAACCGCTAGATGGCATTATAAATTAATACCCATACGAAACGAAATCTAAACTGCATTGCCGAGTGCTATTAACATTTTTGTTAAAAGCATAACTACTTTCTATATACTTCCTGTTTACTAATTTCCTTAAAAAACTTTCCCAGGTGAGTCTAAAACATGTTGAATGTTCTTCGACATTATTAACATTAATACATACTAATACTTAATAATATCTATATAAAATATACTAATACTTACATAAGTTACCTGTTATGAATCTTACTGGATATTTATATTTTACTGTATCATTGTATCTATATATTAATTAACAATAGAGACTTAACTCCGATGAACAGAATACATCTGATGCACAATTAAGTATATTAACCTAACGGACTGACAATAATGCTGTGTCTAGCCACAATACTCAGACAGTTTGCGGTTAATACAAGGGTAGATACGAGTATATACTAAATACCTACTGTATAATAAAGCGGTTTTCACACTGCCCACGCGCTACGTCGCAGTGCGTGCGAAGTTGACCGAAGTTAGGCGAATATGATATTGTCGAATTGCACTTCACTGCGAAAACCCATACCTCGGCCAACTTCCATCACGGAGTAGTGTGGAGCTAGGGTGACGCTTGTGATGCAGTGTGTTATATTATATTACGGTCAGCATCAAAAATAGCTGATATATTTACTACTGGCATTTAAATTGCATACTAAAATTGTTAGCTAATTTTGATGTACAAACGGAGATACTTGTAGCTTTCTGCGAGGTTCCTACTGAAGCGCCCTCTGCGTCATATGATGCGCATTAGCCATACCCTCCAATAGCGTAGAATTGTGGAACCAAAAATTTGGTGTGATTGACGTAACGATGTGATAGCTCAGTTGGGAGAGCCGCTACGCCGAAAACGATCGAGTCCTGCCTACATTGCAGTGGATCACATTACATTTTTCTTCCATAGTTTGCCTTTGTATGAATATTTATAAAAGAATATGTGGTATTTCCACATTAAAACAGAATCAATAAACAGATTCTATTAAAAAAACCAGTACCATTAGTAAAAGTTCATACAAGGAACCTTAAAACACTTCCATCCCAACGCAGCGTTGTCAAAGCCAGTTTCGCGTGACCGGCTTCCAAATATGAACTTGTGAATACAGTACAGTAGCAGCAATCAGAAAACAAGGAAGTTCGAAAACCGAAAACAAAAAGGGTTACGGAAAATTCGACCAATGTAAATATGCGGCGCGGTGACGTCGATTTTTCTTTTTTTTTCGGTTGGGTGCGTCATGTTGGCACGCAGGTAGGGAGTATTAAATATGGAGTACTCCATTGTGAAAGTTAAATTGGAATAAAAAACATTGCCTTTTGGTTGATAGTATTAATACTATGTTCAAATTGTTGAATTATTTTTTGGTGTCAGTTATGGCTTCCGTGCATTTAACATTAATTACTTAAAAATACTAATTATCCAAATAGTCATAATGTTGGCAATTGAATTACTAACCTAAAGGTAGTTTTAAATAATTCCTCGACATTATGGACGTGATTTGATATCTAAGCGGACCCCTTAATTTTCCTAGATTCCCTTGTTTTTTAGGGTTCCGTACCCAAAGGGTAAAAACGGGACCCTATTACTGAGACTTCGCTGTCCGTCCGTCCGTCTGTCACCAGGCTGTATCTCAACAACGGTGATAGCTAGACAGTTAAAATTTTCACAGATGATGTATTTCTATTGCCGCTATAACAACAAATACTAAAAATAAAATAAAATAAATATTTAAGGGGAGCTCCCATACAACAAACTTGTTATAGATTATATATATGTATAGGTACGGAACCCTTCATGCGCGAGTCGGGCTCGCACTTGCCCAATTTTTTTTATTTATATAATAACCAAAAACGTGTAAATCAATATTAACGAAAGAGAAACTGACCTTGTGTAAACTCAGCTATTTATTTAAGCCAATAGTAACTTCAAGGTGCGTTCAATTTTCCCATCCTGTATTGAGTTAATCTTTCGTCTAAGTTATTTAGCTAAATCTCAAGATACTAAATAAATAATAAAATAATGCTGTGGCGACTACATCCACCCCATAAATTCTTAAAACCACCGTCTAGAAACTTCCACTCAGAAACTTGCGCACTTAAACAATCATATCGTATCTTCAAAACAAAACACTTACAAACCCTAACTCACACACGGCAAATTAAAAACAGTCCAACAAAGTATAAAAGTGGAAGTGGCGCTGATTGTTTGGCTCGAGTCCGCTTCGGCGAACGAATTGGCTTCGCAAAGAAAGCTGGCAAGTTTTTAACTCAGCTTGCCTTTAGTGGGGACAACAACGTGACACAGGGGCGTGTAAAATGGCCAGCGTCCAAAAAATGAACCACACACAGACTTACCGAATGAGATACATTAGCAGCATAATATACTCCCGTGAGTCTCTGATATACTAAAATTCATATGAAACAGGTTTACTCACGTCGCATAAGTCGAATATCACTCGACATTTTTCGAATCGGTTCGCGATTCATCACCACGCGGGTATGATTGGCTGCCGGTGCGACTGATCCAGTTTCATATGCATTTTAATATTACCAGCATGGCTGACTCGGTTGTCGCAGTGGTAGTGCATATGCCTACTGATCCGACGGTCCTGTGCCTATTTGTTCCTGAGTCACGGATGTTCTATATGTACCTATTTAAGTATATATTTATGTATTATTATAAGTATGCATATCGTTACTTAGTGTCCATAACACAAGTCTACCAGAGCTTACTGTGGGACTAGATCGTTCAGTCCGATATATGTATTTTTATAGCTACTCGTACTTCACGAAATATATGACCACGTGCCATATAAATTAAATATACGAGTCAAATATTCCATACACATTTCAGTTTTGACGTCATTTTCTTATATCAAATTGATTTGATTATATCCGAATATTTTGTTCTGTGATCTAGAAGGTACTACATGTCTTAATTATTATATCAGCTTACTCTTGGAGAGGTACATGACAGTATTATAGGTATTCATGACATCAATAATTGCAACGTTATAAGACTTACAAGTTGTAAGTCTTGCATGCCAACATTACAATACTACAATCATACATTAAAAATAAAACGTAAAAATAAAGCTACACTGAAAAGGACAGTGAATATAACTCAAAAGAAATAGAGCAAAAAGTAAACTCAAATAGCAGAATCCCGATGGTCATTGCAACACGCAACCGTGGGTATATCAAAACGGCATTAAAAGAAAAATAAACGAACTGCAGCCGACAGGTACGTAGTTACGTTGGTAATCGACGTCTTTTACCTATTCAGCGTCCATGTACCGCTTTTCAGAAGGCTTTATATTTGCGATACTCGTTGAGAATAAGAAAGCACCGCTTTAGAAAATGGCTTAGTACTTCAACGAACGCTAACCTAGATTCAACGTAAAATATTTTAATTCATAAAAGATTTTGGCTCATGTTTGCTAAAGGTGCAAAAGAATATGCACAAGAGGATTACATTTATTCTTTTAATTACATATTATACGTTATTATACTTTTAAAGCAAATATTGTCTGGGATTTGTTATTAGGCTAAGCATTTTCTGCCAAACTAAGTGATTGGCATTTTGGCGGATAACAAGTTCCATTAAGAGAATCTAACCAAAATTTTACGGTTCTCATGTCATATTATATCGCTACCATGTATTATTTGGATTCACAGCAGTGGCCCACCAACTCGATCATAAAAGCTCAGCTGTACTATCATTTTCCCGAAGTTTCTCAAGGCATTTAGGACGTAAGTAAGGTCAGTTTTCGATCTTCGCATTGATTATACACGTTGGTGGAAAATGTGCTTATAAATAATTTATAATTCCTCTGCCAGAACATAATATCTTTCCATAAATTAGCTTCAAATACTCCAGATCCCCAGAATGACTAGAAAACTGGCGAGCTCTCGACAAAATCAGATTACAAGCGCAGATGATGGCGAACGATAGAGATTTGCATGCGTAATGTCGCTAAGTGCACTCCCAGCCGCCATTTTGTTCCGAAACAACGGCCTCGCTTGATACCCCACTATTTGCAGGGCTTAGCGTATCCTTGTGGAAAATAAGGAAGATTTCCGAGGGCCCGCTTGTTTATTGTTTTAAAGGCTGCCTAATTCAGACTTTTGACTTTTTTTGGCGTCCAGAAAAATTTATAATCCTTGTAATATATTGTTACAAAGATAAGGCCGCGCGATGGTCTCTGCATCTATAATAATAAAAATACAAATATTAAAATCATACATATCGAGGGCTTCATGCTATAGGGGCGTATGCGCAAAACCCCTTCTTTTCAGGAGAGGCAAAAAACTTAATAACTTTTTGTCCCTTCGACGGATCTTTTTGCAAATTTGCATGGAGTATTTATATTGTCACTGTTTTTATCTAGTATGATCAATTTTACGTAAAGTATTCTAAAAACTAGTAATTATGCGCTTACGCCTAAAGAGGCGCAGTAAAGACTGCGGCGCAAATATTCGAAGTGACTGTCGATTTTCCTTGAAAAATACTTGAAATTGAGGGGCGTATAAATTAAATCTTTTCCTATTCAATTATTCAATGACAATTGGTCTGAGTTCTGTTTTTATATCGAAATACTTTCTTTTTACAGTAATTTTCAAATTGTTACGAATCTCCTTCAATTTTTTCTGTTTTTTTTTTACGCCTGTTTCGCCCGACACAAAAACAGTGCTAGTGGCTTTTGAGTGTGGTCGTATAGTGGTGATCTAAGGCAAATTCAAGCATTTAGTAAAGAAAGAATATACATTTCACTGATTAAATTATTCGTTTCCTTGATTATATATTTTTAGAAGAACTTATGACCCAGCGCCGCTCTTGAATCGGCGACATTCTGGGATGTTAAGTAATGACGGCAGATGTCGATCTCCAGTCGGCTGACCATCTCGAACGATTATTAACTGAGCACTTCAGTGCTAAATAAAGTATCTCTGTCTACCCGTCGGTCTTTGCCTAGAACAGCAGTCATAAAGTCGTTAAAGGTGACTTCTTGCGAACTCCAAGCAGTTGAGGTGCCACTCTCTGCAGAAATCGGATTTTATGAAATCTTAATAGGTCTAGTAACTAGTTTGTAAAGTGATAACATGATAGTCTTCTACAAAAACTAAGCATTAACCGTACGCCGTGGCGAGTTGATGGCACTACTTTTGCCAACCCAACTCCATCAGCAAGCCCAATTCTAGGAGACCCTTGATGTTGCTGACGAGTTATAAGATAGACTACGGAAATCGGTTGATGTTGTGCCCACTATTTGTTCACTCGAGGACACCTTAGCTGCTCTCCTGAGGTTCTGTTTTCCCGTGGCTGTCAAGCAAACCAACCTCTGAAGTGATTGTAGTTTAGCTTTAACGGCGAATAGTTTTGTTCTTAATTAAAACTTATTATAAACTTTTTTTGCTCGGTCATCAGAGATGCGATGAACAGGCACCGGTGGAGGCAGATCATAAAAACTAGGTGTAGAGCATCTATATCCACCGATGACCACGATCCTCAGTCATGAGGGAGCGACCACAGAGAGAGAGATTGATCATTTTGGGTTACTTACCACAAAGCATCGGTTAGCGAACATTACCAGTTAAGTGTTTTCGAATAAACTGTCAGTTTGTTGTTAGACAGCCAGTGTAGAGCGGGTGAAGTCACATTCACATACCCTTGTGATTACCGCTCGTTAGTATTACTATGTCGCAGGATATGATGACTCTGTGTAATAGTGGTGTTCGTTTAGTGTGGCGATGATTCCACAAAAGTGGTGAGCGGACGTAGCTTCGAGGGTTCTTACTTTGCTACCACTGCCTTTTTGAGTGCACCAGTTTTGGCTTCGCCAGTTTCGATGCCGATGAATCTCTTTCATTCCGGCTCCTACCAGTGCCGCTTTTATGCTGGTGAATTTTATCCTGTTGTTGCCGTCGACGTCCCTCAATGTCTATGAATGTGCCTAAGCATAAGGCACAGACTTGATTAATTTTCACTGAAGAATCTAACCGCCGCGTGGTGCCGGCGGAGTAGAATCCGCCGCGTGGTGCCGGCGGAGTAGAATAGCACCACCCCATTTCTTCCCGTGGGTATCGTAGAAGGCGATTAAGGGACCATCCGAGAGGTGGGCAGCAGCGCCTCTTGTGTAGACAACACAGTCCACATAAATACACTGCGGTCACCAACCCGCCTGCCCAGCGTGGTGACTACGGGCAATACCCTCTATGGATATACACAAAAAGAAACGGCCCCCAGTTCCCGGCCGCCCTACTATTCCAGGTCACGGCAGCGGCCTTGGTTACGGTAGGGTAGGGGGTGCTAGGAATCCCCGGGCTGCGGACGGCTGCCAACAATTGGCCCTGGCTACATATAACGGACGCAGTCTACGGCTGGACGAAAGCCTCCAGATCCTTGAAGTAGAATTAGAGAAGATACGATGGCATGTTCTCGGGTTATCGGAAGTTCGTAGAGAGGGGGAGGACACGATAACCCTTGAGTCGGGCCATCTATTCTACTTTAGGGAAGGGAGCCAACAATCTCAGGGTGGCGTGGGATTCCTCGTCAACAAAGCCCTCCGTGACAACGTGATGGAGATCTGCAGCGTCTCGGCAGCGTACCTTGTACTGAAACTGACCGAGAGATACTCTCTCAAGGTCATACAGGTATATGCGCCGACGTCGAGCAGCTCAGATGAGGAGGTGGAGGCCGTTTACGACGATGTGTCAAAGGCCATGAATCGTACCACCAAAACCCATTATACCGTTGTCATGGGGGACTTCAACGCCAAAGTGGGGAAAGAATGCGGTGAATCTTGTTTGGGACAGCATAGCTATGGGCGCAGAAACCGTAGGGGCCAAATGCTGGTCAACTTCCTTAGCATGCAGGGGCTGTTCTGTATGAACACCTTTTATCAGAAAAAGCTCCAACGGAAGTGGACCTGGAAGAGCCCCGACGGTGTGACGAAGAACGAAATTGACTTCATCATAGCCGACAAGAAGCACATATTTAGGGATGTCTCAGTGATCAGCAGGTTTAATACCGGTAGCGATCACCGGCTTGTGCGAGGCACCCTAAGTATCAATTTTAAGCTTGAACGTAGTCGCATGGTGAGGTCTGTTCTTCGTCCAAATGTGCCCCAAGCTGGACATGATGCATTCCAACTGGAATTGACAAATAGATTCGCCGCACTGGAGACCCCGGCAAATGTTGACGAGGATCTGGACGGCTTAATTGGGGTGATACGCGAAGTGGGAACGAGGCACTTTCGGAAAAGGCGGTCAGATAAGAAGTCCAAACTTTCTAGCGAGACCCTGGATTTGATGCGATTTAGACGTGAGACACCAGAGGAAACTTTGTCAGATCCCCAGTCACTCCACAACAAATTAAGAGCTTGGTGAGACGCGACCTTCGCAGCTGGAACACTCGCCTAGTACATGAGGCGATCGAGCGAAATCGGGGGTCGAAGGTCTTTACCAAGACACTGGGGAGGAGTCATCTGACAAAGTTAGCTACCTCGAATGGTGAAACCGTCACATCAGTCCCGGGGATACTGGCTGAAATTGAGGACTTCTACGGACATCTGTATGCTTCGCATGCACCGAAGCCTACACCTGACGCGAGAGACCCTAGAGCCCCACTTACCCGCCACTTCACTGAAGATCTCCCAGACGTAGATGTCGACGAAATCGAGGCGGCTCTCAAATAGCTTAGTAATGGGAAGGCTCCCGGTGAAGATGGAGTAGCCTCTGAGCTCCTCAAGGCTGGGGGTAAACCTGTTCTTGGGGAGTTGAAGAGGCTCTTCAACTCTGTAATAACCAATGGGACTACCCCGAAGGCGTGGAGCAGAGGTGTAGTGGCATTGTTTTTCAAGAAAGGAGACAAAACGCTCCTTAAAAACTATAGGCCGATCACGCTTCTGAGCCACGTCTATAAGCTGTTCTCGAGAGTCGTCACGAATCGTCTGGCATCAAGATTTGACGCCTTTCAGCCACCGGAACAGGCTGGGTTTCGTAAAGGCTATAGCACCGTGGACCACATCCATACTGTTCGGCAGGTTATACAGAAGTCCGAGGAGTATAACCAACCGCTGTGTATGGCGTTTGTGGACTACGAGAAGGCCTTCGCCTCCATCGAAACCTGGGCCGTTCTGGAGTCTTTGCAGCGATGCCAAGTCGACTGGCGGTACGTGGAGGTGTTGAGAAGTCTCTACCAAATGGCGACTATGTCCGTCCAAGTGCAGAACCACCAAACAAGACCCATCCAGTTGCTCAGAGGTGTAAGACAGGGTGACGTTATTTCCCCGAAACTCTTCACCAATGCTCTGGAGGATGTCTTCAAGACCCTGCGGTGGAATGGAATGGGCATCAATGTCAATGGTGAATATCTCACACACCTCCGCTTTGCTGACGACATAGTTATAATGGCAGAATCGCTGCAAGACCTGCAGGAAATGCTGTCCGGTCTTAATGCTGCCTCGAGACGCGTTGGGCTAGGGATGAACTTGGACAAGACTAAGGTCATGTTCAACGAACACATCGTCCCTGTGCCCGTTTCCGTCGAAGGTGTAGCCATTGAAGTTGTCCAGGAGTACGTCTACCTAGGACAAAAGTTACAGCTGGGTAGAGACAACTTTGAGAGTGAAATCACCAGAAGAGTGCAGCTTGGCTGGGCAGCATTTGGAAAGCTGCGTCACATCTTCGAGTCACCCTTGCCACAATGCCTGAAGACCAAGGTATTCAATCAGTGCGTCCTGCCGGTCATGACATACGGAGCCGAGACGTGGAACCTGACAGTGAAACTAGCCCACCGACTACACGTCACACAGCGAGCTATGGAAAGGGGTATGCTCGGAATCTCGTTAAGGGACAAAGTCCGGAACGAGATTATCCGACAAAAAACCAAAGTCACTGACGTAGTTCAGAAGTGTAGCAGACTGAAGTGGCAGTGGGCTGGTCACATCTGTCGCAGAACCGATGATCGGTGGAGTAGACGGGTTCTCGAGTGGAGACCACGACTCGGCAAGCGTAGTGTAGGACGCCCTCCGGCCAGATGGACCGACGACCTGAAAAAAGTGGCTGGTGGTGACTGGATGGCGAAAACGGGAGATCGGGCCATGTGGCGAACCCTGGGGGAGGCTTACGTCCAGCAGTGGACTGCAATAGGCTGAAATGATGATGAATGATGAAGAATCTAACGCCTGAGTAGACGGTTTCTACCTGGTTTTGTATGACAATTACTTTGACTTGTCTACGCAGTACGCAGGCAGCCAAAACAATAGTAAATATCTTGATGAATTTTCACTGAAGAATCTAACGCCTGAGTAGAAGGTTTCTACCTGGTTTTGTATGACAATTACTTTGACTTGTCTACGCAGTACGCAGGCAGCCAAAACAATAGTAAATATCTTGATGATTATCTCTCTTCCGTTCTATTCCGTTCGGTTCTGGTGATTCGTATGAGTCAAGCAGTTGAAAGCCCTCTGTATTTTTTGTCGCCATTCTCTCTCCATTGGAGTATTCTCCTCATCCACCCAGCTCACTAACCGTTATAACTCACAGCCCGAGAAGTGAGTCTGTACGAGGGTTGTTTCTTCCGCCGCTGAGCTGGTGAAGGTACCTATTATCTGGCTTGTGTAGGGATCCTAAAACTGCAGTTACCTGTTCGTAGAGGAGACTTAGTTTGGACTTGACTAATTTGTGCCCGTGCTCAAATGTTCATTGTTGTATTGAGTTTCCTCGTCTTTTTTCTGCTTATCCTAAACTTCTCCAGCTTGACTAGTTAGCTTTGTCCCCGCAGCTGTCTGAGATGGATAATTATGCACGATGGTAGCAATCCATAATGGTATATGTAAGGACGCCTGTTTATTTATTTCTTCAGCGCCCCCCTGCCCGATATTTCTTGGGAACCTCTGTTTTCAACAAAGTTGGACCTAGTCGGCTCGCATATTATGTGCGATAGTACGATTCATGCTAAGTGGGTTCGTCCTTTGGATGACATCGAGCATTTATGATTTGTATATTGAATCGAATCCACCTGGGATACGAGCAGGATGGTTCCTTAGCAACCTACCTGTTAGAGATGTTTTTCGGAGAAAGGTGTGACGTTCAAGGACTTTGCGCCCATATGGTGCGACGGTATATGAGGCCGAAGACTAATACTATCACTAAAAAGTATGGTAAATATGGTCGTATGTACATACGCCGCTATTGTGCGACAATTTTTGGTAAATCACACAATCGAGTAATAGACGTATGAACATATACGCCTTTATACTCCGATCATATTATGAGATTCCATTACATTATTGCGCTTACGCCTACTGTACGCCTCTTTGGATCGATAAAAAATTATGACCTACAATGATACGCCAAAACATATTTTATTTATTTTAAATAACTTATAATAACGATAAAATTATGAAAAAAATTGACCCGATGTATCGTTATTAGATGAATACGATGCCGTTAAAAACGAAAAATCGCATTTTTGCGCATACGCCCCTATAGCATGAATCCCTCGATATATTGAAACATAGGACCTCCTTAGTAGTAGTAATCTTAAAGACAAATAAATTATTTTATCTAGTGTCATCATGCTATTCGTAGTCCTTGTGCCGCTTGTCCTGGACAATATTACCCCTGGTTCCTGACTGCCTGGGTGCCCAAGACTAAAACAACTCACGTAAAATTTCAATAATATATTAAAATCCCAACTCGCTACTACATCGTCAGGGTGCGTAACGATGCGTATAAATTTATTTGTAATCATTTTAGTCGGTATAACGCTCATTTGATATGATTCCCAATTAATATAATACCACTTAATATATTTATCTACGCACATAATATCATTAGTGCTCTAAAATGCGTTCAGAAACCGTAGGAAATGCCAGCCATTATTACAACCAATTTTACTATGAGAACTTTTTGTCTGTGGTACCTAGTAGGTAAAATCTGTACTGGAATGTTATTACAGTACCGATTTTTGTAAGGTTACGTTACGAGTTTAAATTAGGAACAGCTGTCAAAACACAAGTTGGTCTCTATTCTAGTATCCATAGATATTAATATTTTTATCGATACGAAACGTCAATTTAGTATGTTTTTTTTTATAAAAACCGTACGACATTTGATCTCGAGTGACATGAGAATATGGATACATATGATTTAGAAAAAAAACATTCGTCTTGACGGAGGTTCGAATTGCCGCCATTATTGTTGTCATTTGTTTGTTGGTTCTTTGCTGTTACGAAAGTAGAATTGTGAAGATTTGTTTGTAATTTAAATTTTAGTTGAAAATATTGTTCCAATGTAAATGTCAATTACAACTATTACAATAAATAATCTGTTTATGTATTTGTTCAGATTTATTGCTTACTGCATTTTAAGTATAATGTAGTCTTTAGATATTTTACAGGTAGCACTAGTGGTGCCGGTCATTTCCTTATGGCTTCTGAACCCATCTTAGAGTACTTATGATATGTGTATAGATAAAGTAGTGTATACAACTTTACATAATTATGCCTTAAAACACTCGTGTGATCCTATTATGAAACTCGCTAACGCTCGTTTCATAAAACCCCACTTGTGTTTTAAGGCCTCTCATTATGTATCAGTTGCATAAACTACTATTACATATGTTATAATTATCATTTTATATAAAGATCATTTGATCGAATAACATTTAATATAACATCATTTAATATAATGAACATATGATATAATATAACATTAATTGTATCTAATAATGTACAGTTAGCATAATAATAGGTAAGAGCGGAAGGGCTGCTCTCCCTTTCACTACATAAAATAGGCGATATCCTAACTTGTCTCTTTCCTGAAGTCAGAATTACCTAATCTACCTTAAGGCAGGTCAGACTTGGGTTAGGTTAGGTACGACGACGAGCGAAGCGAGGAGGAGTGTTAGGTAGAACTGCGACCCTAACGAGCGAGCGAAGCGAGTAAGCGAAGTGCGTGACCGAATCGCCAGAGCCGAGTTTTTTCCGAATCATTAATATAGCTATAATAATAAGGAATCAATTAAACCAAAGTTAGTCACTTGTATATAAAATGAGCATTATAATATATGATGATTATAATAGTTAAGCCTTATACCAAAACATTATTATAATAAATAAAATATATACTTTGAAATTATATTAAATTTCATTATATAAAATGGGTTATTACTTATTATATCCATTGAAAATATATTTAAATGTTGTTATACTCAATGAAATGATATTATTTATTTTTATACCGATCATTACACACCCACATCCTCATAGGTATAATTTTATAGTGACATATTTATAATAGACAATAAGAAGTAAAAAATACATAATTATAAAAAGGTTTTAGTATTTCACCGCTCTCATCCAACAGCTTCCTGTGGTCCTGATCAAATCGTCGGTGCACCTTGTTAGGGCTGCCTACACTGGGTTTTCTGATACGCGGTTTTTACTCAAGAACCTCTCGATTTAGTAGAGAAGCAGCAATTTGCATGCGCAGTGTTGGTAAGTGCACTCCCAGCCGCCATTTTGTTCCGAAACAACGGCCTCGCTTGATACCCCACTATTTGCGGGGCTTAGCGTGTCCTTGTGGAAATAAGGAAGATTTCCGAGGGCCCGCTTGTTTATTGTTTTAAAAGCTGCCTAATTGAGGCTTTTTGACTTGTACTGGAATTCAAAAAAATCGTTAACTCTTGTAATTTATTGTTAACGATGTTTATTTTCTTCTGTTAAAGATTTATCAGGGTCAAATAAATAAATTAGACATATAATTAAATGCCTTAAGCTCGTCTGGAGTACCATCGTTATTATTATTTATTTTAATTTGCTTGTGTTACTTGGTCAGCAATAATATCGTAGATATCGGTAGGTTAGTAAGTATTACATTATAACTTACACACAGAGTAAATGTCTTCTTGTGCTGGTATCAGATTTTACCGTGTCAATCTATTGCAAGAATATAATCAATAAATGTTAAACAACGTCTGTACGGTTCACATACAAAAATAAATAAACTGACACCCTTAAACACCGTCACGTCCCTCAAAAGTTACGGCACAAATGCTCCAAAAAACCTCGCCAACGTGCGATCATAAAGCACACACGCTAAAACTTTAAAGAAATTTACACTAACCTTTCCTGAATCTCGTAAATTCACCCAAGGACTTCACCGACAGGGCGAGTGTCATATTATTGAGAATTCGCGTCACGAGTGGGCTCCAACTGGACCCGTATTCCCTCGGTTCCTGACACCTCACTCGGTGAACCGACGCACTTCGTCTGAGATCGAGTGCAGATAAAAAAGAACAGACTTCTCGGTAGACACGATTGAAATTGCAAGCCCTGCATTGATCTCTGCGTCATCGTCATTTCTATACTAAGTATTTTTATATGAAATATTACTCGAAGTTTTGGCGGGAAATTTAAAAAATCTGCGGCTGGTCACACTTTGTGTAGTAGGAATTATAGTTTTGATACTAGCACATAAAGACTGTATCGTTAAGTATAAAGACAACTTGACAGTGGTTTCTTTCGATTAAAACATAGTTTTGTTCTCATTCAAACTGATGTCAATCTAAACATTAAATGTTGGATTTGACTAGGATTGTTTCGTTTCCTCGTTAGTTATTGTAAACTAAAACTGTATGGACTTTCACCAGAAAAACGGAAATCGATTCTGGACAAATGGTGTAGTATAAAAGGAATCACTCTCAGGAAGCTAGCTAAACTCGAAAACGTTAAGTATTGGTGGAGTCCAAAATGCGATTAAACAGTACGGCCAAGAGTATACTTTCGTTGACAAACCGAAATCCGGCCGAAAATCAGGTCCTTCAAACCCCAATTTGGATAAAAAGATAGTAAAGGCATACACAACCAACAAGGAGGTGTCTGTTCGGGATTTGGCTAAAAAGTTAGGTACATCTATTGGTATGGTCCAACGTCCAAAGCAGAGATACAATTTAAAGACCTTCAAGAAGCAAAGGCAGCCTAAACAAAGCAAAAAACAGCAAAGCTCAGTAAAATAAAGAGTTTCAAAAAATTTATGACTATTCTTTCAAGGAAAATCTGTGTCGTATAATGGACGATGAGACATATGTGAAATTTGATTATAAATCTCTGCCGGGACCGCAGTATTACACAGTGCAAGATCGATCTGTTATTAGTGAATCTGAAAAGTCAATTTTTACAGAAAAAATTGGCAAAAAAATTATGGTATGGCAGGCGATCTGCGAGTGTGGCCTCAAATCAACTCCATTTATCACTACGTCTACAATGTCAGCATATTTATATAAAGGAATGTCTTAATAAACGAATTTTTCCTATATGGTTAGAAAACACATATATATATATATAGTTCAGACTATATTTTGGCCCGATTTGGTATCTTGCCACTATGGGTCCAAGACTTTGTAGTGGTATGAAGAGAAAAATATCAATTTTGTACCTAAAGCTATGAACCCCCGAATTGCCCAAATCTTAGGCCTATCGAACGTTTTTGGTCTATAACTAAAGCTAAACTGCGGAAAAATGCCCGGTCTACAGATTCCGAAGAGCAATTTCGTCGAGACTAGAACAGGATGACAAAAAAATTTGACCAAGGCGCTGTCCGAACTCTGATTTCTACGTACAGACAGAAAGTCAAAAAAATAGCTAAATATGAATGATTTCATTGGGTTTAAAAACGTTTTTGTATTATTTAACGTCTAAAACGTAGAAGTTTTTTTTTTCTATTAATAAATATATGAAAGTTGTCAGTAATACTTTATTTTACTTGTCTTTATACTTAACGATACAGTCTTTATTTTTGACTTTCTATGCACACGTAAGGTACCTAAAAAAATAAGTTAAATATATGTTGACGTGCACTCATAGTCAGGTCACATAATTTCTACCACTATTTACAGTACAGTCAACGACAAATACATAATGTTTACACTTTCTAACCATGTACAAGGCGAAAAATTAAATGTAGTGTAAATAACACATAGCTCGATAATACTATATTAATCAAAAAAAATACATAAGTACTATGCCAAATTTCAACTTGATCGGAATGTTAGAACTAGTACATAAAGTATCAAAATTATTTATAGGGGACCCTCCTACTTAATCGTTGAAATCATAAATAATTGGTAATACCACAAGAAAATATTTGTCAACATTATTTGGCTAGCCAGACTCTATTAGAATGTCCCCTGTAAACTATTGGGTATAAATTTGACGGTTTTAAAAATAAAATCCATAGCGGGATATGCAAACGGATAGTAGCGTAGACTTATGAAAAGTTCCATGGGTTTGAGTCTATAAAAATATCTAACTTACTTAAATACATTAAAGAGTACTCTGTCGGTTGTTAGCTGTGTTCGCTCTAGGTTGTCTTATTGCCTCACTCGTCACTTGAATCACCCCCAGCCAGTGGCTCGCAAACTGTGGATATCACCCGAGCAATGCCAAAATCAACGGAATGCTTTACGATATGTGACCAATCTGGTGTATGGTCACTTTGATCTGAGTAATGGTTACTAGTTTCTCATGGATTCTATAATTTCCAACCTACGCAAAGTATAAATGCCTAAGTGTGTGTTTTATTTATTACTAGCTATGCCCCGCGGTATTACCCTCTGATCCCACGGAAACACTAAATATTTTCAAGATAAAAAGTAGCCTATGTGTCAAGTCAGGGTGTCAGTTACCTTCGTACCAACATTTATCAAAATTGGTCCAGCCGGAATTGAGCGTTAAGAAGTAACAAACTTACACGCAAACTTTTGCCTTTATAATATTAGTGTGATAAGTAGGTGTCAAATAAAGTAACTTTGTTCAATTTATTTCCATAAAAATATTGCTGAGGTTTTAGTTTTGTGTCAGACGGTCCTCTTTGCACTTGAAATGCAAGGAATACCGGTACCGTAGATGGTATCTTTGTTCGATCAACTTTTTTCTGTTGTCTATCGTTGCCATGGTGATGTCCTTGGCTCTACTTCACCTGATGGTAAGATTAGTGCAGAAGTAAAAAAGGGAGCCCAAGTCGCATTGGCATCTGGTAAGAAAGCAACAATGCCCTGTCAATTGACACTTCCATGCTGGCCCGAGAGATGCTTCTTCACGCTTCCTTTGAAGGTTCCCATGTTGTAAGAAGAAGGAAACACATGTGCCGGCAAAGAGTTCCACTTTTTCCTTTAAACTATCTCCTGATACCAACAGTATACATTATGAACGTCGAGTCACGGGATAGAATAACAATAACAAAAAGTTGATCGATTCCTTTAATAACACAAACAAAACTCATACTTCATTTTTTTAAACGACAAATAAAATGTGTCTTAAGCAGGAAAACTTCTACACCAATTAAAAATTTTGTTTACGCCATAATTTAATTCTACGCCAATTTTAAAGTTTTAGTATCTCAGGCACACTTGAGCCAATCAAAGACCGACACCCCAACGTTTTTATTCAGCAGAAGTGCATTTTAACACGGGGGGACTAGAAATTACGGAGTTCATTTAACGTCTGAATTAGAAGCTGCAGCCCTTTGCGCCATCACAGTCTTTAAAGGGGCTGGCAGAAATACGACAACATTTTAGTGATGTTTTCTTTTGTCTGAAAATCTTCTTAATTATACGTGTCAATAGGAATAAGAAAAACATGGATTTCTAGGGTCTAAATTGTTTTTTGTTTTGTTCACTCTTCCGTTTTATCCATACTCGTAAAAATGACATAACAGGGATAGAACAGTTTTATAAATATTTATCTAAAGTAGGTACCTTTGCGGCGATTATGTTGTTCAGTTGTATGCGCGACTTTGTTTGAAGTATGAGTGAGATAATAGGATTTTGCCATGCTTAATTATTAGATATTAGTCTTGTATAACCGATAGACGTGTCGTCTCATCGACATAATAATTTATCAAATGCATTTTTTTTTCAACGCGTACCTATTTTCATGTTGGGCATTCCTTGCCAAAACCACGTCGAGTTAAAGCAATTACAATAATCACTATCCATTTAATACTTATCATTCTCATTTGCACCCGAGTTTTGGAAATGATTTTCCATTCTTGTTCCACATTAAGGTCATTATCGCGAACGTGTGGCTGTGGATAATGTGCATTGAACAAACGGCTTCAACTCCTATTCCTAAACCTTCCAACTTCCAATTGGATTCCATGGTTCTGACTTTTATCACTCAATTGGAATTATTTGTTAGATGATAAGTGTCAGAGTCTGGTGTCAAAATTGACGTAGGTGAGGTATTTATAACCGTATTGATAATTTCGTTCTCATTCAAATATGAACTACGTTATCCACAATATAGCAATAAACCAAATAGATTATTGTATTGGTTGTCTTTCTAGTGACTTTTATAAGCAGTTTTCAAATAATTTAAATTTGCAGTATTTTTTATTGAATAAAGTTTAAATACATAATAGCTCGCGCCTATTCATTTTCATTTATGATACGATACTGCGTTTACACACAATCTATAATAATATATCCCTCTGTTGGCTACTAGAGGACAGCTCTTTTTGTGCAAAAAATAAAGTGAAGGCAGTACTGCAGTACAATTAGCAACCCCTTGTTTTACGAGGTAGTTCACCATAGTAGGGGCCGGCCTTTAATGTGGTTTGTCTGGTTTGACGCAACCACTATCTCATACAAAATATACTTCAACCATTGAAACACAAATCAACAGTCAAAGAAATATTTCAATGCGTAACCTAGCGGAAGAGACCGGAAATTGAACCCAGTACCTCAGGATTACCAGTCCAATGTGTCAAGCACTCCACCGCCCGAAGGCCACCTAACCTGTGAGAGACCTTTCAATTATTTCAGTTATTAATTATTTCCCGGAATGGCGGGAGGTAGCTCAGGATAGAGGAGGATGGCACTCTCTGGTGTCGGAGGCCAAGATCCACTTTGGGTCGTTGAGAGAGTAAGTAGTAATTATTTATTAATTCTTTGTTTTCACCATAGCGACTTTCTTTACAGCAGGGAACGAGTAAGCGACAGCAGGTGCTGTTTTTATTTCGATTTGTGTTTTGAAATTTATATCAATGGTTCATTGAAAAAATGTGGTGTTTCACATTAAAAAACAATGACCATTTTACATGTTTCACAAACGTATACGTGAGTAATTGGTGTATACTTACTTTTCTTGGTTATCATCATCAGACAAAAGAAATCCACTGATGGGCATCCTTATGCCATAGCCATATAACCTCGGTCTAGTTGCCCTTGCCGGGATTCGAATCCAGGACCGCCGGTTCTGCTAGCAGCTGCACTTCCACTGCGTCAACCGCGTCGCCAAAGAAACCTTAGGAAGAGGCCCTTGTAACAGTAGACAAAGGCTTTCGCATGCAAAGCATGCAAAGGCATTCAGCTGAAATGAATAAGCTAAAGATTATTTTGCCACGGCTTTGTATGGTAGCCTGAACTCATCCCCCGAAGAGAGGGGCATTACTTTGAGTGTTATTGTTACACCTCCTGTATGAGAAAGCGAAGTTTTGTCGTTACTTACGGTAAGTACCTTTAAATGCCTGCCGAGTTGTTTAATAATTAACGAGCTACGAGTCGTATGCTTTTTGTATTTAAATAATAACTCTGTTCCTGCAGGCCTATGATGGTTGCTTTTATCAAACGATAAATTAATGACTAAACATAAGTCACATTTTGACAAGTATTTCAGTGTAAGACTGTTCTTAGGCCCACTGCACGTCTAGTAGCATAACCGCGACACGTGATTTGTCGCGCGTAAATACTACCTGTACGCAAGTCTCGCGACAAGCGAAGTCGCGTCAAGATATGCTAGCATCGCAGGACTCTTATTCGACAAAGTGTGGTAAGTTTATCTATTGGCAATATTTCGTCTTTATCACGGTCGTAAACCATTCTACAAACATCTGTATCACCATATTATTTATTTATTTAGAAATAAAATGGACTTAAAAATATGACAGAACAGGCTGTAAAGGCATCAAGAATTAAACTCGTTTCACCTGAAACTTCCCCGTTTTTACTTCAAAATACTGCACTTACATGCACCATAAATAAAAATGACCCTTAAGCCCCCCAATTTACGGGGGCCATAGCTCACGTGCATAAAAGTCTTACGGCCAGATTGCATGGCTCATAACAGATAAACGGTTGGTGTAATTTAGACCCATCCCTTGGTAGCCATCAAAGCAGTACATAGGTTAGAAACAGTAGGGCAATAGTGTGTAGGCGTGAATGGCCAAAACTCAGTAGTCATCACATGACATAGAACATTGCAATGACTTGTAATGTAACGTTACGACGTTGTGTTGCAAAAATCTATGTCGTGCAACGTGAATATTTGCATCATGCAAATTATGTGGAATGATGAGATAATGTACTACGGGTCTATATTGAGACCTAGAATATTTTTTCGACGAATGTTTCATTTCGACGAACCTCAATGTGGTGCCAACCTCAACTGCTGGTGATGGCTCCGTGGTTGTAATTAATTAATACCACCAGGCCCCACTTCATAATTATTTTTTTATTGTTTAGAAAGTACATGATATACTCACACCGTCACCCAGCGAGAGAGAGCTGGCTGTCCACCATCTGCGTTTAGTTACCACACTCACGTAACCTAATCAATAGGATGTTACATATTTGCAACAGTTATGAAAAATGTATGACTACACTACAAATTCTGCGAAACGATTGTTTGGCAAAATGAAACATTCAACGATAAGTTACTAGGAGTCAAAGGGCTGGGAGCTCTTCATGTAACTAACGTGCCTGTGTGTGTATAATGGTACACACATTTTAATAACCACAATGCATTCTGTATGCCAAAACTTATGACTATTTGTAAAAGAGTGATCTCTAAACTTAGAAACATCGGTCTTAATTACATACAAACATTAATTTAAATATTGTATACCAAGTTATGTAAATTTTCTTGGAGTAATATCATATTATTATTATTTATTAAGTACGTTTGACCTATAAACGAAATAAATAATTGTCTGTCTAACAAAGTTGACACCCTGTTTTGAAGTATTCTAGTACCGACCTCCCCCGTGGAAAATCTACAGGGTGAAACAAAAGAGGTCCCTCAGGATACCGGTTTGAAGCGCACCGATATTTTGTAATAAACTTTGATGAAAAAACCTATACAGATAACGTTCTGTACGACTATACTGCTAGAGCCAGCGCGTTATTTTTTATAGTATCTGTGGGAACTTAGCGGTCGAAATTGGGAATCAACTGCGGTTATAGTGATAACCTTAGATTATATAATAGACATAGATAGAGCGTTGATGACGTCACAGCGTAAGGAGCATAAACGTCAAGATGGGCTGTATCGGTCAAATGCGGCTGTAAATGTCAAATTATTATGCTACCATATTAAGTAAACGAGTAAGCATGCGATGATGACAACCCTGACAATCCTTTTCAACTTAGTCGCATTATAACGTCTGTTTTTGGCGAAAAATAAACATTATTAATATTTGTGTTTTTAAACGAAAAAAAAGTGTGAAAGTGCGTGCAAAACTTAGAAAATGTCGGGCATTGTGCGCGGATGCAATTCGCATTCTGGGAGAGAAGAAAACTTGGGTGAAAATATAAGTTTTCATTAGTAAGTAATTCAGTATTGTTTTTTCAGCAAATGTACCAGAAATTATGTTAATATTAAAACTATAAGCTTAGAAATAGGATTATTATTGCACGCAAATGATATCTAAGTAGGCTACAATTAAAATAAACATAGAAATAGTGATAAAAACAATTATGTTAATTACTGTCGTGAGGTTACTAGTGACGTAGAAAAAGTTATCGATAATTTGCGATTCTGTGAATCAGTCACTTTGGTCAGGTGTATATTTAAAAAAATCAATGACGTTTTGGTGGACTTTTTTGATACCGTATGTTATATTTGTTTACATACATATAGAAGGTTAAATTTAAATAAATATTTTAGTGTGTCCACGACGCCAAGCTGTCTAGATATCTTTATTAATTTTCATCTGTTAGAAATATGAAATGTTATCAATCTTATGTTTAATCAGCAAGGTGAGAGAAGGGAAGACTGTAAAATAAATGTATTATAAATGTATAACAATTTCAATTGTTTTTTTTTTTGGTTCATCCGTTAGTTTGCATAATAATTTTCTAATAACCACAGTCTAGTTCCATCGTCAGACGTAACCAATATACTAAATTTCAGCTTGATCGGTGCCCAGAAGAGTCAATTTTAATCTACTTTTCCCTTTTATATTTACACGATCAGACAAAAAAAATGCCTAAAAACCTACAGAGTTCGCTAGCCGTGCAGTGCATAATTGATTATAAATGGGTATTTTACGTCCATTAAGAATATGAGTGAATGTCGAAGGAATTATTTGTATTGTACGATAACATCGTATCTGTTATTAAGTAATCAGAGCTTTGACTTGGCTTTTTATTGAATCTTCAGCTAAAACAGCAGTCAAGTGGCTTAGAATTATTTTCAAAGTGAGACTCAATTTAATCGCAATACTTAATCTTGTTCTTTTTTATAATGCTCTGTTTTTCATATTCTCACGAATATAATAATAATAACGGTCTTATAGCGAAGAGGCACGACAAACATCTTAAGAGACTCGCTAGATGGCTGGATCAAGGGCCAGATACAGAAGGCGGTACCTACTCCTGGACACGGCGCGCGGTTCCTGTCTCTGCAGCCCTAACTACCAGTAGCCCGGGCCCCTCCCCGCTGCCGGCGGCACCCTAGGTTAAGTTTTTTTATAATGTATTAATATTTTGTAATAAAATATCGCGATAGACCCGGTTCAATAATTCTTTTTTAATACAGTTGCTCAAAAAGTGGTACTTTTTGTGGCTGCGTAGCGTGCGAGAAGCTCAATTTCTCGAACTAGTGCTTTTTACTTTTTAGTTCCAAACTATACTTTCGAAACGCAGTAATTTTATATTAGATTTTTTACTTGGAAATTATGAAATTAAAAACGCTTACGAATACTAGGAGTATTTATTTAAAGTATTCATTAATATATAAATGACGAAAAAATATTAAGAATTTGCATTTTTTAGCCTACTCTGTCTTAGGTATCTATGTATGAAATATTTACTTTCCTAAAAATCGTTCTTTGATTTGGCTGAATGATACAAGCATATGCCTAGAAAAAAAAAGTTTAAAAGCAAATCAGCCCGCCCTTTTGAAATAACTTCTAACATTATTTAAACACATTAACGCATATAAATATATAATTTGGTACGAGAAGTTATAAAAAAATATTGGAAATGAGTGATTCAAACATTGATATGACACCACCAGACATTCGTGCTAGAGCAGCAATTGCCAATGACTGTGTTATTCCAGAAAAATCTAAATACCAATATAATGCCGTCTATGTAAAATTTATCGAGTGGAAAACCTTACATAACGCAAAGTCTTTTTCAGAGACTGTTTTGATGGCCTATTTTCAAGAGCTGTCTGAAACCTATCGGCCAAAAACATTATGGTCAAAATATTCTATGTTGAAAGCTGTTATAAAGTTAAAACATGACATAGATATAAAAACTTACACCAGATTGACTGCTTTCTTAAAAAGGCAAAGTGCAGGATTTCAGAGTAAAAAATCGAAGGTACTAACAGCTGAACAAATTGAGACGTTTATTAATGAAGCTCCAGATCAGCAACATCTAGCTACAAAGGTATAAACTTAAATATAAATCTAATAAAATATGTACACAATTTAAGTAAATTAACTCTAAAAATAAAGTAGGAAGTTAAAAAATATAGAATGAAATAAACAATTGTCTTACAATATATAATAAATATGTAACTTTGTTCATAGGTTGCTCTTATATTTGGAGTCTGTGGCGCATGCAGACGCGAAGAGCTCACAAATGTATCAGTAAAAGATATAGAAACACATGGGGACATACTTCTTGTCAAAATACCAAATACAAAAAATAAAATTCCCAGGTCCTTCACTATTGACGGCCCATTTGCAGAAATAGTCAAGAAATATCAGAGTCTGCGGTCTTCTAAGGGCAAAAGTGACTGATTTTTTCAGAATTTTCAAAGAGGAAGGTGCACTGCCCAGGTAATAGGCTTAAACAAGTTTGGGAATATACCGAGAGATATCGCTCAGTACTTAAATTTGCCTGATGCAAATCTTTACACCGGACATGCATTTAGGAGAACCTCTGCTACATTACTTGCCGACTCAGGAGCTGACATAACAACTTTGAAGAGGCATGGAGGTTGGCGGTCAAGTAATGTAGCAGAAGGATACATAGAAAACTCCATTGATAACAAATTAAAAATTGGAAAACAAATTGCAAAATCAATTAATGTAAAGTCGCAAGAGTCCACAGAATTTTCGTCATCCACATTCCAATCTGGTCTTAATGTACCTGTTAATACTGAACCTCAACCAGGACCGTCACATGCTAACAACACTTTGGTTACACCCAGCCCTGTTAACCAACCAGGACCGTCACGTGCCAACAACACTTGGATTACACATAGCCCCTCTAACTTTGACCCACAGGAATTATCACAACAGCAGGAACCTGAAAATACACCATGCCTGACTAGTCAGACACTTAATTCACATGGAAGAACTCACAACATAACTATGAACTGCACTAATTGTACCATTAACTATAATTATTACTGAAAATAAAATATTTTTGATATCAACCTTGTTTTAATACAAATATATATATATTTTTATTCTCATTTAATCACAAAAGCAAGTAATTCTTCTTAGACCTCATTTGATATAGTTGTCTTTTCGTAATGTTAAACATAATCATCATTTCTTCTAAACATGGTCATCAACGTGGCACTTGAACAGCAGTTGTAGGTACATAGTAATTGACTGGTTGACTTCCTAGGAGCCGCTTTGAGTGAATATTATCCTTCCGCCAATTTGTTAGGGACCTGCAAAATGTTAATAATTTAGTAACATTTATAGATTTCACCAGCTTCTTGTTCAAAAAAATAACCTTAAACATAACTAATAATGTGATTTAATGTTTCTTTTACCTCTAATTATCCTTGATAGTCTTCAAATATTCAAACAATTCATGATATTTTAGTTGTAAACGTGTCCTTGGTCACATGTCGCAGATCACAAATTTGGCACTCTTGTTGCATGATCTGTTTCTGTTTGTTGATACTGTAATGTCTTGTACTTCTGTTTTGATAATGTTAAAGGTTCTAATTAATGTCGTTTCAGTATTATAATTATCTGCATTGGGCTGTGGCAAGCTAAATATTATCCTTATAAATACTGTCAGTGTCAACTGCCAAGTGCTGATTCCAATAGTATGTTGTCACTGTCAGTGTCATTTGTAAAGTATGGGTTCGTTCAAAAATAACTTGGAAGCAAGCATATTTTATCGCAATGATATATTCATTTATTATTTTTTCGCAATTGCATTAAAAAACGTCGTTTACAACACGTGTGAAATGTCTTTTTACTACTCGTACCGAGTCTTGCCACTCGCTTTCAGCTCGTGGCAAGATACCTCGGTACTAGTGGTAAAAAGACATTCTTTTCACACTAGTTGTAAAATGTACTAAATTATGTGTTCAAACCGCGAGAGTATAGTGTTACATATTTTGTAATAACTGTGTATATTTGTGTATTTTTATATACCTAAATTTATTGTAAAAATACTTAACCTAAGATATTTAATGGATTTACGAAATAATAATATTTAAGTGAAACCAAAGCTACGGACATAAAAATCACTTAAAAATCCGTGTCAATGTTTTTCTTTTCATATAATCTTCAATGTAAAGCCTTAAATTTAAAGACGTAATTTTTTTGGAACAGCATCAAATCAATCCAAGTTAAAGCTGTTTATTTATTTAATAAGTTGATAAAGTTATTAACTTGATAACTTTATCAACTATATAATTGTAGTTTTATCGATATCGGTACGATATCGATAAAATGTATTCGGGCATCACTACAACGAAAATTTTGACACATGGGCTTGTACATTTTTTTAAAAGACGTAACTGACAAATATACTGTCATCTCGTTTTTTCTTGCGGAAACTTGACGTGCTTTACAGAGATAGCAATATTGTCGTAGGTTTCTACTAAGTAACACGCTCTCTATTAATTATTCCTTACTCTAAGGTGATAACCCAATATACTTGAAGAGTCAGCAAAGAATGAAGGACTTGACCAGTTTTAAGGCTTAATCAAATATTATCTGAAGACTGGATTCGTCATTGTCAACTGAACTTTTTTGCACAGAATCGATCTTGACAACATTCTGTGTGAGTCGATCGTCTGGGCACCCCTAAAGCCCCTGCTCGTCTGCATCGTTAAACCAAATCAATGATACATCTTTAGACAAGAGCCAGGTTACCTAGCTAGTTATTAGATTATTATTTTCACCTTTGTTGCTCCGACGTCGTGACGGAGAAATAAATCAATCTATAGTATTTTGGTTTCAGTTGTGTCTGATCTACTAAAAAGGAGCTTCTTTGTTCGCTAACACGAAAATTACCATTTTGTAAAAGGTCGTCACATAACCTTCTTGAAAGATCCATATCTACTATATCTCCAGCAAGCTTACTTAGGCAGTGACTATTTTCTTAGCTAGATGAGATTCAAGCTTTGGGGTAAAATGTTGTTATGGGGAAAAATTTGCTGGAAGTATTCATTACCTATTCAGTTTTCCTAATGTTGAGGCAAATTACTTGCGAGTTCTGGAGTAAGATTCGAATTAAAGGTCAAAGATTTTATTGAATGAAATTAACATTTAAACCCATTAACAATCCCTTAAACCATAAAATAACTCATTAAAACTCATTTAACTTTCGCAACGTAACAGCATTAACTAATGAATTATTGTTGAGAAGTTTCGTTCACTTTTAACGGGAAAGCTAAGCCGGCAGAGGGCTCTGAATTAGCACATTTTATAGTAGACTTTATCCATCTAATTTTGTATGCAAATCCTTTGAGAACGTCTCGGCGTGGCCTCAACAGCCTGAGTTTGGCTGATTTATTTTCGGACTTGGATAAATAAACATTTACAGTGTTATGCTATGCGGCTGTTTGTTGTAATTGAAAACAATTTCTTTAAACGTTTGATTTTTAACTCTGATTGTATTTTTCTGACTAGAAAGTTGCAATGCAATTTCACCCGCCAATTTCGCTTTTTCCTTCACTATACCGTTATCTCCGTGGTGGCCGGTAACCGTGTGTGGATGTCCGACTGCATGTGTGCTGAAAGTGGTTAAAATCGGACTGGTCGTGGGGGCGCGATTAGCGCGCAAAGACACATATGGGTACACTATTATCTAAAACGTATATGTTCCAATTCAGTGATCTCTGAGTGGCCTATTTCACTTGTTTCTGTGAAGAGTGTCTTCGGTGTACAGACGTTTTAATTTTGGAATTTTATAATGACATATGTAGAAGTAAAAGGGCTGACTGCATTTCATGGGCAGCTACTACTTGTTGCAGTACCTACTTATACGAATTTAAATATAAAGTATAAATTTGGATGTGACAAATAAATCACTAAACATGGGGCGTTTTGGTCGCATAGTTTAAGTCATTTTATATCTCTGCCCCCCTTCTTTTAGCATTAACTGATATTTTCTAAATTAAACTGAATAAACGATAGGCAACTATCTTTGACTAATGCCATAGTCTGACGGACTGTAGCATTCTGTAACGAAGTTCTTATTTCATGCACGCAGCAACGCTTGCAAGTATGACTGCTACACTTCACTATGTTGTTTACGTCTATTGAATGTTACGTGTATTCTGTGTTTGTTTGTATTTTCCGTTGAGGTGTGCAATAAAAAATATTTTATTATATTCTCTGGATGCGCAACCATCCCTGAAGAAAATTGGTTAATATTCAACCGATTGAGTGGTATGGTGCCACCAATTCTAGACGATAGATGGCCTTATAATAAAAATAAAACTATTGTGTTTTTGCACACAAACATAATAAAACGTGCATTTCCTGCACTTTTCTGTCCAAAGACTTACTTTGAACTTATAATATAAAGGTATGGTATAGACTAGAAGATGTCCTTAACTTCGTTCACCTAATCCTCATTCTGTGACAATATTGTTGTCACTGACGCTCAACTGAGGTCGCTGAGTGTCAGCTCCCGTTTTTTAATAATGCCGTCATCCAAACCCCACGCAAGAGGGCGTGCCTGCCGCATCACTGCCATCAGTCTTGGCCGCCTGACAAGGCGATTTCTTCCAGTGATGGATGTAGGTTAGCAACTGACTGTATGGGGACGAATGCTATTACTACGCAATGAAGACTTCGACTGGAGAAGACTTTTATATAATTAAAAGAAAAAAAAATGGAAGGAAAATGACAATACGCGCGACGAAGAGTCGTCACAGTTATGCTAGACGTAGTCTTTAAATATGTTGCAACATTATGACATGTTGTGTATTTACACTGAAAAAAAAGAAACATCTCAACTAGTTTAACTGCTTGAGAAATAACCAAATTGTGCTTATTAGTAGTTACCAGAATAATGCTTACACAATTTATTTTGGTTACAAGTAGCCCTCAGTTTGTCAGTCCTCCGCTTTATGTAACTAGCAACTAACATTTGCACTAATGTTAACAATTTTTTTTTTCAGTGCAGTAGGCATAATTCAAGCTTTTATTTTCGGAAATAATTTATGCCAGACAAATTTTACACCACTTTACTACATTTTTACCCACGTTCAATGATCTAAGTATAATATAAAATATAGCTCACCCCTTACAGATTAACCTGCAATACCGCATAGTAAATCACGCGTCTGCCGGGATAGCGAATGCGGTGGATTCACATGAATTGGCGTATCGCATTCGTTTGTATAACTGTTGACATTTTATTGCGTGGTAAGGCGTGCGGTACCGTTGACGTATCGATATTTATGAGGTCCGGTTGTGCCGAGTGTACTCGGCTGCACACATTTGGCTAACGTGTCCGGCAAATGGTCGCCTGAAAATGTAAGGCTTGCTTTCACTGCAAGCGGGATAATAGTATAATTATTGTACGAAAAACACATCTTAGTCTTAAACACAGTTCTAATAAGAAAGCATAAATATAATCAAACGTACATAAATTGTGGTAAAACGTCATAGTTACTTTCTTGTAGTTTCTATTTTATTCTTACACCTTTCCTTATTTATATCTTAAAATACACTTTTAATATGTTTTCTTCGAGAACTAGTTATGTATGTATTTATCCTTTCTGAAAAAATTACTGACTGATGACTTTCTTCCGGCGTTTCTTCTCAACAGTGGTCTCCTCTTGTGAAATGCCGGTTGACTCAGACATGTAAAAGTGCCCTTGTGGCCTACTTGCAGTATAAAGTTCATTATTTCATTAGTTGTTATTTTAATAAAACCTTGCCATCAGTGGAAATCAACGCTTTTCCAACTCACATCCTTTTCAAAACTCGCCGGTCTCCCCTATTATTACTAGAGTTCCCTAGTTTTCTCCGCAAACCTTTCAAACTAAAAAATAATTGTCTATATCGGTCTGGCCGTCTTCGAGGATTCGTGAAAAATAGGGTAACTGATCCCTATTATTTGTTCGTGAGTGTAAAACGGTCCAAATTACTGTGACTGCACAAATCGGTGTGTATTTGGTGGTATACATGTGTCCGAATATAATTACTTCTTTACAAAAAATACCGACTTCAACGAGAAGAAACGTATTTCGGTAAATAACAGAACAAGTTACGGTGATAATGTTTTTTCTGCAAATATTATAGCCAATTTCAAAGTGAAGATTTTTTTTGTCCAAAAACAACTGAACGAGTAAATTAAAAAAAAAACACTGAAATCTTCATAGATGTGCTTTTAATATTTGAAGAGTTCCATGGATTCCTCATGAGTTTCATCATCTGCACCTAGCTTAATTGTCACACGCGACTTTTTCCCTCGCGAGATAGTTATCTGTCTCTTTCTGTGCGGTAATTTGAGTGAGTGACGGGTAGTGCCATGTTGTGCGACAAGAGTCGCGAAGCATAGTTGTGAGACGGACTGTTCTTTAGTTTTTTTTGTGATAAAGAAACTATTACAATTTTGCATAGATTTATAGCAAGCAAATAACCGGATAGCATCCAGCCCTGGTCTACAAGCCTGTCTGGTCTCACCCTCCAACTTTATGTCATAAACAAGTAACATCTGCTTTGTCTTATTGAGTTTCGAACTCAATATCGACTGCTGCATATAAAACTGAGGCAGCTATAGTTACTGTCTGCAGACACGCAAATGGATGCAAATTTTGTTGATAGTTCAATTTTAACTTATAAAGTTCACTCGAAAGATTCTTGCCTCTAGGGGCAATGTATACTAAATAATTTATTATTAAGAACAAAATAAGCTATGGGAACTATTTATAGACATGGCTTGAACTATATCAGGGCTGGTCACTACCATTGAATCGGATTTGTGTGGGCTCGAAGTACTTATTTCCTGATTAAAACTCATAACAAAACAGGACATAATGACTGCATAAACAGTAATTTCTGTAACGAGTGATACATCTTGAAAAAAAGATGAGTTGATTTTTTTCGTCGGGAATAAAAAAAAAACTAGGAAATTTAATCATAATTCCAGGGATTTAGCTAATAACTACTGAAAAACTCTACTGAGTAGATATTAACTTGCGGACAAAAGGAGTACTTTTTGGCACTGACTAAAGATGTAAACGTACCTACTTACACCCGTTTTATGTTTTACTAGCTTTTGCCCGCGACTACGTATGCGTGGAACTTGATAAAAGGGATTATGTATTAAAAGCGCCTAAGCAAATGTAAGACAATTGTGCTTTTGGTCTAATAATTACATTTCCTACAGGGTCAACGCACCCCAACAGAAATGTTCACTCACTTTTCAAACTTTTTAGGTATAATTTCCAGGATGAAAACTATCCTATGTCCTTCCTCGGATCTTAAACTATCTCTATGCCAAATTTCATTAAATCGATTCAGTGGTTTAAGCGTGAAGAGGTAACAGACAGACAGACACACTTTCGCATTTATAATATTAGTATGGATGTATTTAGTGCAGCTGCCTAATCAGCCGCCGATCCTAGGTTCGAATCCCGGCAAGGGCAAATATTTGTGTGATGAACACGAAAATTTGTTCCTGGGTTTTTATCGCCGTCTACTATTTATAAGACAAGCCTGCAAGAGCTTACTTTGGGATTAGGTCAGTTTATGGGAGGTTGTCCGATATTTATTATTTTACGAACATTTCGCAAAGTTTTCAGTTTTCATTGCTCGTGAGAGAAAATTTCCTAGACTAGATACAGTGTTGTTCATAAACTTGCACTTTAAACTTCGCATTTCCAGCCTGCCATTCCATAGTGCACTGTTCTTACTTATTGTCTTCACCGTGTGTGCCATGTTTGTCGTTATTGATTCCTCGTTTAGGTGCAATGGAGTCAGGCGCTTTGATTTAAGAATCTTGTTTCGAATTGAAGTTTTCGAGTGGTGTGAAGTCAACAGTTTACATCTAGTCTAGGTATATTAATAAATATTAATCACTAAATGTGTTGTTAAGGGTAAAACTCAAGATATCTCGCATTTTTCTAAAATATTCCTTAAAATGCAAGCAAGCCTGTTATGAAGACAAAATTTGGAAAAATAGCAGGGAAAAAAGTAAAGACTCTTCTTTCTACTTTCCATACAAACTAGCGTTGCTAAAGTCGGGCAGATAATTTGTTAATATGTGATTTCCTCATCGGGCGGCATTTACGCGAGAGAGGTCTAGACCCTCGTTCCGGGTCATTCCTGGTGCAAAGGTTGTCGCGATTCAGCGCGGTAATGCGGCGAGCGTCATGGGAACCTTCGCACCGGGAATGACACGGGGCGGGTTATTCGACTAGTGCCTAAGTTAATGGTACATGAGGGATAAATGTATTTATTTATTTTAAAATTGTGATTATGTTATTGACTCTGTATTTGTTATAAGTACTTGGATGAAATAAGTTACCGTAAAAAACTTGATACGAACACGCAATATTTTAATCTTTGTAATTGTATAAGTTTTACAAATAAGCCTGCACTGATTTTCCATCAAATTTGATGACTAGGTAATTATGGTTAACAAAGGGAAACGCGTTTTGAAATAATGCTCCATGATATCACAGAAACCGATTTCCAATTGAGTTTAAAAACCACTGATGGTTTATTCTTACGAGATTTTATGGTCTGCAGGGTCCTTTGGGATAGATGGGTGTAGGTTAGGTAGGAGTATTCCCTTGGCGCCGTCTTTAGTATTGTCTACCGTGTGTGCTGTATCTGAAGTTATCGATTCCAGTTATGGATGCAGTCTAATGGAATTCGGACGTGCTAGCACGAGTTCGCACCCTACATGACACAAAGGCGTATCTTTTATGAACCGGATAGTAAGATGGAACCTTGTCTTACCAAAGTTATGAAGTATTGCGTTTTGCCGCGTATTGATATTTCCGCTTTACTTTATGGTTTAAGCGTCTAGACAAATGCTGGTAGCTTTAGTAGGAACTTGGTTGATTGAAATGTTTCGTTTATTCATCTTGCAGGTTGCCAACGAAGTTGTTGGCATTGTGACAAGAATTTTGTTAAATAAGAAGAAATAAATACTGGATGATTCCTTAACTTTCACGGAAGAGCATTTCGGGCAATTGAAACAATAAGTTATGCTCGTGTCCCTCTTGACACAAAAACGTGCAAGTCCGTTGGCTTCCTTACGAGGCATCATTAGAAGAAGGTTGACAAAAAAGTAAAACAAGCTTTAGAAAAGATAATAATTAAGATAAGATAAGTTGGGGTAAGACTACCACCCGGGGAAAACTGCCACAGTCCTATAACTAACTTACTGTTAGTCTTAGCCCACTAGACAATAAACTATGTTAATCCTACCTCAACTTACCTTATACCTAATTGGTGAGTATAGAATCTTTTGGGCGCAAGTCCGACTCACACGTTTTTGATTGTGTGCGTTCATTATGATGTAAAAATACGAACAATTTGACCAGGAAGTGGAACATCATAGTTTCTTGGAAATAAAGTACCATTACCCAATCATATTGCATCGCTCTCAAAGGCGAGTACTAAATCTAGATCTAATTGCATCTCTGAGTCTCAAAGAATAGACATATGTCAAAGAAATAAACGGACTTTCCTCGCTGAAAAATTTCCTAACAACGCCGCAGACTTCCGAAGCATTTCTTGACCAATAATGTCTTACCAAAGGGGTTTATTTTAATCTATTTTTAACCATAATTCTTTGGGCAGTCAAAAGAAATCCTTTACTAAAAGTATTAAGCGAGCAACGCGAGGCATCCACTTCAAAAGGAACTCGTTTCAAAGAGAAGGGGAAATAATAAGAATTTTCTAGAAAAATAGTATGGAATGTTAGCCAGTGAAGATACTGTACAACATCAAAGAAATATTGTTTGGCGACTAGTTTAGACTAAATAGAAGACAATTAAGTGCGCAACGAAACTGACACAAAAGTTTTGTAGTTGCGGTTTAAAACAAAGTTAATATGCCTTTTGTTTTTAATAGGGCAAGAAAATGCGAGTTTGTTAAGGTAATTATTTATAATTAAGGTAAATTTGGATCAAGCGACATCAGTTTGGCAGCACCAATTTAGTGTATCGATTGCCCGACCTTCCGCTTTTGTCCAGCCAAAATTGGCGCGCGTTCGTAAGCAGTCATGCCGATGCTTACACGTCACTTATATAATAAAAGGTACGTGCACACATACACAATCTTATTTGAAAGTAAACTATGTTCTAAATTATTATTTTACAACGACCCATTTCGATATATAGTAGTACTTAACTTTTAAGTTTACTGTAACAACTGCAACAAAAATAACACCACTGTTCTGAACAGTTGACCTAAAAATAGCTTCTTATATTGACAGAAATGTGTTCGGAGTTTATTCAGCAATGGCATAAAAACCAAACAATATATCCAGAAATACCTACAACTTTTAAAATATGAGTTTATTTTCGCTGGCCTTCGACGACCACTAGTTTCATTATTTTGGTGTTACGGCTCTTTTCAATTTGAGCGCTGACAATTTTATGTGTACGGAGAGATTTATTTGGGACACTAGCTTTTGAACACAACTTTGTGTCGTGTTTTAGCGTAGTTCACGCGTAGATTAAACTTTTGCGTCTGTTTTGAAAGAACTGAGAATGAACTTAACTCTGTTATTTGTGAGTTGGATAACGTTAGATAAATTATTATTGACTGAGCAGGCGAAGTGTCTCCTTTTCGGCTTGGCCAAAAATTCTTTCGTATGTCCGCACATTAAGATGTTTGTTTGGTCATATTTTTTAACCGATCCCCATGACATTTTAAGCGAAGAAGGTAGATCGATAACTATTAGTACATTTAGTTATTAGTTTTATTTTTCAAAATGGCCGGGATATAGGGCGCAAATTATTTAATATTGTGCCATTTCTAAACACACTTGCGATGTCTACAGCTCATAGAGCCACAACGTTATATTTAACGACACGATACGACTTGTTACATAAATAAACCGTTTTTTTTTGTATATATCATCGGATTACCAGTAAATCACCGGTAATTTCCATAGAAAAATAATACCGGTTTACATTGCCTAGTTACAAACGTGTAGAATTTAGGTGACGACGAGTCTTTCACTTGACGGGCTAACCTTTTAAATAGGTGGGTCATTGTCAGATTTAGGTGCACGTCTTTCCGGTGGACATTTACGAAATTAAGGATTCCAGGGCCTAATTTTCTGATTAAATGCATGTGAGAATAAAGAACGTTCCCTTTTCTATAATCCGATGTAATAGCAACATAACCTAGATTCATACAAGCTCTTAACTTTTGACCACCGAAGGGACAAATTTTGTTTTTTGAACTGACAATGACCCAGGTTAGGATTTAAACTCCGTCAATGACAATAAAAATGTATTGATCGAATTTCAAGTGTCCGAAAACTATTTAAATTAATATCGTTTGACGGACGACAGGTAGGTATAATTGTAAATGTTTCTTTTTTACCATTTCACGTTTAGTAAAAGAATCGTTTCTAGGAATTTCTCTTCCCGTCTCATTCACTTGCTCTATGATTGTTTAGTATTTTATTTTGCAGATTAGCGTTGTTTTTCTTTGATACTTTTGGCACTGCATAGTTTACCTTTTAACGGTATCCCAAGTTATTTTCCTACAGAGGTACTTTTCTCTTTAATATTAACTCTACTAATCCCTGAGCTAAATTATTACAAACGGGTGGTGTTGCAAAGGTAACCCGTTATTATGATTATGTCAAATGATTAAGAAACCGAGAAATTAATGACAAATCGTAAATATCCCAAAGTTACCGACATAGCTCACCGTATTAGCAATTTGAAGTGGCAGTGGGCTGGCCATATTAGCCGAAGAACCGATAACCGGTGGGGTAAACGTGTTCTTGAGTGGAGACCGCGGATCGGCAAGCGTAGTGTGGGACGCCCTCAGACTAGGTGGAGCGATGATCTGTGCAGGGTGGCTGGCAAAAGCTGGATAAGAATAGCCGGGGATCGCGTACAATGGCGTGCAGTTGGAGAGGCCTATGTCCAGCAGTGGACAAGAATAGGCTGATGATGATGATGATGAAATATCCCAAACAAATTTTCGGACAAAAGATATAAAAAAATAAACGATATATTTATCGAACATTTTTTGTCGAAACGAAAATCGGACTAAGATTTTGTCTTTTAGATAGGTAACCACTTGGATGGGTTCGTTTTGTTGTAGAACGGTAAAGAATGTAGACAAAGTCATCTAAATTGAGGGCTGTTTTTTTTGCTTCTTTCGTTTCATAATGTAAATTAGATTTATGTTCTCTACTCGTTGAAATAACTTTTGCACAATAAGCCATAGTACTAATATAATTCAATCCGAGCTGTAGCAGACTTAGGCTCACAGATTTAGCACTATTAATTCGCTTCGGAGTTACAAACTTTGGCAATCAAAGTTAATGAAGGCAACTTTTGCTAGCAAAGTTGGGTAACTTCGTTTCGAATACATTTTCATTTTTATATTTTCGTTTGAGTAATATCAAAGTTACACTCAGTTGTTATATTAGATGATACGCAGTAGGGGGAAAGTGCTATGAAAGGCAAACCCATAGACATTATCAATGTCAATATTGTCTATGGGTCAGTGTTGCCAAATGCAGAAAACAAAAATCTACTACCTGGTTTCTGCCGCGGTAAATTGAATTTGTCCCATTCATAACCCGTCACTTTCATAGCACTTTCCCCCTACGCAGTGCGCTCAACTTAATTTGTGCGCTGAACTCGTCTTCGTCTTTAGTTACATATAATATTTTCACACTTCAGAAACACAGTGTTATTATAAGGGCATATACATTTCATTTAGGCCCTTAGAGTGGATTTAGTAGAAAGTAGAAAGTTTTGAGGTATTCAGGAGATTGTGTATCATAGAGAAGAGAAAAGAGAGTGCGAATCATAGTATTTGAATATTGCGTCGTTGTCGGATGGGAAACCAACCAAGCTAAGAGCGGTAAGAAGATACATGATATATTTATGAAAGACAGAAAATGAAACGAATACAGTTATGGAAAAGTCGATCCAACTCATCAAGAAGATTTTCATTTAATGCCGCATAAAAAACATCAGCACAATCATTTATGCGTAAGATTAGTAAGTAAGTATTGACATAAAATCATGGAATTTTCTTTTGGGGGGCATGTAATTTTCTTGTTTGTCCCATAGAACGGAATCATTTCGTAAGCTAGAACAATAAATACATAAATAATATAGGTAACTAGAAGTCACTAGTTATGCTATTGGTTATGTTATGATAGGCTCTATTAGCCGTTTATGTGCTTTGTGAATATAAATACGCCTAGAAACCTAGTCAGCGCTTGTAAGTGAAGCCAGTTTTAGTGAGCCACTGTCTGTCACGCGCTTAATTTCGTCCGATACACATCTGTCACAACGTCAATACCACAAGCAAATCTTTTTGATGATTGGTTCATAGACATGCACACATAAAACCAACTCGATTCATCTTTCGAAAATGTGTTGTATTTATTCTAAGCTTTGTGAGCTAAGCTAATCTGAGAGTGGCGAATTCAAAGTCAAATACGGACTTAACACTTTGGCACCGTTACCAATATATTTTGACCTGTCCCGCTATTCGCACGTAAATTTAAATGCTCTAAACCGTACAGCCATGGATGATACAGGGTTCGTATTCAAGTTGGTTTTGCTATTTGAAGCGATTTCACGCAGACATGTCATTTAAGGTACTGTAAGATGAGGCAATTTGGAACCCAAGGGGCTATTTGGTAGTTTGCATCGCAATAGTTGGAACAAATATCTTATCCTTAAAACATGCATGTTTCTAATATTGTAATCATAAAAAAACGGGCATAAAAGCATTTTTATTCCTGTCATAATTTAAAAATCTTTAAATGTAGTCTGCAAAATGACTAAATAAATAATATCCAATGTGTTTCCTGTGTATATCTAAAGATTTTAAGCAACAAGGTAAATGCCGCGGCTGGCGCAGCGGTAGTGCAGCTGTCTACTGACGGTCCTGTGTTCGACTCCCGGCAAGGGCAAATATTTGCGTGAGGAACTCGAATATTTGTTCCTGGTTCATGGAATTTGTGCGAGGTTGTCAGATATTAAAAACTAAAGTGACAGTGGGTGGGGCACATCATGTTAAAATCGACGACTGACATGGCGAGCGAGAACGAGTAGCGACCACTAACGCACTGCAACACAACACCTGGAAGACACAGCGCTAGAGGAACCTAGGAGGTCCTAGGGCCTTTGTAACAACAGTCAACGTCATTCGGCTAATAAGAAATAAATAATATCGGACAACCTCTCACACATAGATCTAGTAGTTGTTGTCACTAGACGACGATATACATACTTATATAGGTCTGTGCAATGTGCATTAATACTTGCTTAAGCACAGACCCAGGCACAAATATTCTAGTTCATCACACAAATATTTGCTCTTGCCGGGATTCAAACCCAGGACCGCCGGCTCAGTAGGCAGCTACTTACTTAACCCTTGCGCCAGCCGCGTTGTGTCGCTAGGGATGATTAAGTTGTTTCAGAACATATATGCGCGTCACCTAACATCGCAAAGTCAGTTTAGAATACATTAACACGGTCGCCATTCATTCCCTTCCTGTCCAGGGACATAGAAATAAATCCTAAGCCGTATAAAAACGGCCCGTACCCATGTTTCATTGGAAAACAGGTGTACACAGCGTCCATTTTCAAAAGTGCTATCGAGCCACGATGATAAATATCATTTCGTGATAAAATACCAATATTGAGAATGGCTGTTGTTTAAGAGGTTTTAAAATGCACACTATGAATGCGGTGGCAACCACTGGGTTGCTACATAATGCCCAAATGCATTATAATATAGGTATTATGTAAAATTTTCAATTATTATATTTTACAATGTAGTTAATGTGATGACATACGGCATCGAAACGTGGTCGCCTACAATGGGCCCCATGAGAAGGCTCAAAGTTACTCGAAGGGCAATAGAGCGAGCTGTGCTTGGAGTTTCCTTGCGAAATCGAATCCGAAATGATGAGATACGCAAGAGAACCAAGGTTGTAGATACGATACCTCAGACAGTCGCCAAACTTAAGTGGCAGTGGGTGAGGCACATTGCTCGTAGAAACGATGGCCGTTGGGGCAGAAAGATTCTTAAGTGGCAACCGCGGACCGGAAGACGCAGCGTGGGATCAACAAGGTGGACCGACGATCTGATTAGGATTGCGGGCAGAAATTGCATGAGGGCAACGCAAGACCGATCGTTGTGAAGAACTTTGAGCCACAAAGGCCTACCTCAAAGTTTGAGGTAGGCCTTTGTCCAGCAGTGGACGGTGTATCGGCTGATATGATGATGATGATGATGATGATGAATGTAACCTACTTAGTAGATATACAGGGTGTAACCGACAGCGTACCGAAAACGAAAACCGTAGTTTTAGACCATAATCACGAACTGAAAACGAGTGTTCATTTTCTCGGAAAACTCAAGGATAAGATTTTCCAAAATAAATTATTAAACTCGACGCGCAATGTATTGCGTCCAATTCTCTCGGGTGCAGACGCGCGGGGAGGGGAGCACGCGGCGAGCGACCGGTCCAGGCGCTTCCCACTCCACTCACGCGTCAGCGCAAAACATACCGTTACGCCAATGCGCATCGAATGACATGAATGAATGCAACCACAAAAACAACGCAACCACAGATCACAACTAGTGTACTACCTAACACCAATAACAACTGACTGATAAATTAAAACAGTCTAACAAGATTATTTTCATTCAAGCAAGTAAAGCAAATAAAATGCGCGGGTAGGTAAACATTAAGAATGCGTCCGACCGGAGCGGCCTGCGCGAGCACACTGGCCTGGCGGATCAATGACCGGCCAGTACCGTTATCTTTCCCACTCCACCCGCTCTGTGTTGTACCGTAAAGCTTAAATAATACTGTTTGTGATACATTGACTGTTTTGCGGAAAATGCTATTTTCATACGATTTTTCATGAAAAATTGTTACCGGTAGAGTTCGATTAACGGAAAAATAAAGAAAAAATTATAACTAGCGAGGAAAATTTGTGAATTTTCTCAAAGAATTTTCCACGATTTTCCAGCCCAGAATAATGGTCTGAAGCCATGGTTTCAGTTTTTGGTACACCGTCGGTTACACCCTGTATGTCGTTTTTCACAATTGTATAGTTATACATAGTGGTGTGCCTTATTTATCATTAAAGTACAACTAGATTGTCGTAAAATTTTGTGAGCAGGTTCAATATAGTAGATTGTACGGCAAGTGCGGACGAGTTGCACACTCTACTTTTCACTTCGATTGCGAGGAAATGAAACTGAATCATGTAAAAAAAACATGTATACACATATCATGTACAGGGTGTAACGGACAGTGTACCGAAAACGAAAACTGTAGTTTTAGACCATAATCACGAACTGAAAACGAGTGTTCATTTTCTCGGAAAACTCAAGGATAAGATTTTCCAAAATAAATTATAAAACCCGACGCGCAATGTATTGCGTCCAATTCTCTCGGGTGCAGACGCGCGGGGAGGGAGGCACGCGGCAAGCATCGACCGGTCCGGGCGCTCCCCATTCCACTCACGCGTCAGCGCAAAACATACCGTTACGCCAATGCGCATCGAATGACATGAATGAATGCAACCACAAAAACAACGCAACCACAGATCACAACTAGTGTACTACCTAACACCAATAACAACTGACCGATAAATTAAAACAGTCTAACAAGATTTTCATTCAAGCAAGTAAAGCAAATAAAATGTGCGGGTAGGTAAACATTATTCATGCGTCCGACCGCAACCGACCGCGCCGTCCGGGCTGCGCGAGCGCACTGACTGGCCTGGCGGATCAATGACCGGCCAGTACCGTTATCTGCCCACTCCACTCTCTGTGTTGTACCGTAAAGCTTACATAATACTGTTTGTGATACATTGCGTGTTTTGCGGAAAATGCAATTTTCATGCGATTTTTCATGAAAAATTGTTACCGATAGAGTTCGATTAACGGAAAAATAAAGAAAAAATGAAAACTCGCGAGGAAAATTTGTGAATTTTCTCAAAGAAATCACCACGATTTTCCAGGCCAGAATAATGGTCTGAAGCCATGTTCGGTACACCGTCGGTTACACCCTGTATACTTAAAAACAAATTTAATTAAAATTCAATGAGAAATATTTAAAGTAATAGTTTAAAAAGTAATAAATGATAGTAAATAAAAGTTACAAGTTTATTTCAAGAAGTTTTATTGTGTACTTTGGCTGTTGGTATCTTTGCCTTGGTCTTAGAATACTATCAAAACGAAATAAAATAAAGAGTTAAATCCTATAATTTTATTAAAACTTTCGTGAGACATATTTAATTTATAAATTTAAAAAGTGACGTTGGAGTGCTGGACGGACAAGTTGCGGGCTTGCAAGCACCCCCCGGCCCCGCGCCATCAGCGCGCGCGCTCAGAGCGGAAGGTCGATCAAAGTATCAGCAGTGACGAGGTTGCCGCGGAGGTGTACGGGCACGATTACGATTTTACTTTATGCTCTAGAGCATAAAAAGCGATTTTATGTCGCCTACGTACAGCATAAAGTCGAACTTTTAGAGCAAGAGAAGTGAAAACTATAATTATCGATTCAGTTTTGAGATTTTTTTTAAATGGTGACTATGGAAACGTAATATATAAGTCAACCATTTTGAAACAATCGCGAGGTCTACCGCTTACGGAGACATTTTAATTATTTACTAGCTTTTGCCCGCGACTACGTACGCGTGGAACTTGATAAAAGGAATGATTAAAAGCGCCTAAGCGAATGTAAGAGCAATTGTGCTTTTGGTCAAATAAATAATTACATTTCCTACAGGGTCACCGCACCCCAACAGAAATTTTCACTCACTTTTCAATCTTTTTAGGTATAATTTCCAGGATTAAAACTATCCTATGTCCTTCCTCGGATCTTAAACTATCTCTATGCCAAATTTCATCAAAATCGATTCAGCGGTTTAAGCGTGAAGAGGTAACAGACAGACAGACACACTTTTGCATTTATAATATTAGTATAGATGGATAACACGATATGACTTTCAAAATCGTCCGGTTAACGACGTCGAACAGCTAAAGTGAGGTTTTAAAAATAGGAAACTTAATTTAAAGCTAGTAACCACTAACCTATATAGGAGGATTTCCAACATTCAATATTGAAGCACCTCTCAGCCACTGGCTCGCAGGGAAAAGCATTTTCGCGATACAAAATGTTTTTTTTTTGCCGTTTACAAGCAAGTTTTTGGACCGTGGAAAACGCTTTTGCATCGTGAAGAATCAGCGTCTTCTGTTTTAGCGTTTAGCTTGTGAAACTAGTAGTCTAAAAAATTTTGTAGGACATATCATGAAATTGGGCTTACCATGGTCAGTAGAAGCAACTTTACCAACTCACCAAATTTTATGGAAATCTGAGAAAAAAAAAGAAATCGACAACATAATAAAAATTTGCCCAGATACGAATTAGAAACGACCTTTACCCATTTATTTATTGGGTGAAAATTATTTTATCACAAATCAAGCGATGTTTCATTGCAACTAGGTATATAGGTTGATAGAAGTCGAATGTTGCTCGACATGTTTCGAATCGGTACGCGATTCATCATCAGAAGTTACGATCAGTCGCAGCGGCTTCGATATAAAATTGTATTCCGCAATATCAGTATAACAATGGCTATAAATTTTCTCAGCCATCGGAATATTTTGCATTTGCTACGTAATTTCTATAGACTGAAGTCAAGTCCTAGAGTCTAGTACGATGTCACGTAGCTAAACATTTCGGGTAATTAAACTAAACACAGCGGGCGTTCACCTGGGGCTGTGAGGTCAGCCTCTGGCCATACATCACACCTAATATGAGGTTGGGTCAATAAGGGGCAAAGATGAAGTAGGGGAAACTGATCAAATCACCGTTGAAAACGAAGATTAAATAGGAGCCTGATGTATATCAATCAATCAATATCATTTATTTTCCGGCAACTAGATAAATACCTTAAAAATTACATAGAATGTACTTGCGCCAAAGATGGCTCGGGTTCCTAAGATAGCCCCCTTCAAAATTTTATAGTTATAACCGTTCGAACGAATTCAAATTTCACGCCCATGTTCGGTAAGTAGGTATCATAGATTCCACTTATGAAGTGGGCTATCTTAGGAACCCGGGCCATCTTTGGCGCAAGTTCCTCATCTATCTATCTATCTATCTATCTATCTATCTATCTATCTTCTATCTATCTATCTATCTATCTATCTATCTATATATTATTATTATTATATTATATAAAACTCAAAGGTGACTGACTGACTGACATAGTGATCTATCAACGCACAGCCCAAACCACTGGACGGATC